>SKCR01045006.1:0-46324 GCA_019454045.1 Zanthoxylum bungeanum | reverse complement strand
GAAAAAAATATTCCGATACGAGTACGTAAGAAAAACAGGGACCAAATCGGAGTGCGGAAGCTCAAGAACGAAAGGTTATACAATAGCCCACTATTTTCTTTCAAAATATTTGATTATTGATATCATTAGTTATATATAGATTTTCATTATACTTATGTTGCTGAGAAAATGGAAGGAAAATGAAAAGATAAAAAATAAATACATATAATTTTAGAGTCGAATTTTGCTGTGCTGGAATATTTCGAATTAGATTAAGAAGATGTTTTTTTGTTGAAACAAAATTGTGGCAAAACAAAATGGAGGAGTAAAGGAAAAATTGTTTATTGATTGATTATTTTTCCCCTAGTTGTGGTAGTTTTAAATTATAGCAGCTTTCTGTTTGCAATGGGCTCATTTTCTAATTTTAAGTGTCTCTGTTTAACCCAACACACATACATTCTATATATACTTGATAGAAGCACTAAAATATTGCTATATGAACTGCAACTCTTTAAAATTTGTACAATTAAATAATGAACGCCAAATGTTTAAAATTTATGTTCATATAAACCAGTTCCATGGTCCGGTTTCGGTTCCGACTATTTTGGAACCGGAACCTACCCGGATAAAATCGGTTCCTTCATATTTGGAACCGGAACCTACCCGATTACAACTGGTTCCGGTTCCAAACCCAGAAAATCGGTCCGGTTCCAACCGGTTCCGGGTAGAACCGGAACCGATGCTCACCCCTATTTCTTATCGAAGTTTGTGTGCATTACTTTCCTCTGCTACTCTTTTATTTTTAACTTCAATATCGGAATGATTTTTGAATACATAGCATTACTGACCGGTGCAATCACACGCGTATAATGCAAGCACATGTATCGTTCAAGTAGTATAAAAATATCGATCCCACGAGGACTTAATTTCTACTGTTGTTATTAATTATTGATTCTATTTATTTACATGTATCTAATTAAAGGGAGAAGATAATGATTGCTTGTTTGTTTGGTTGAATGTTGATTTGCTAAATAAATAAATAAATACACAAAAGAAAATATTAAGGAAAATAAACACAAGCCACAAATATCTAGGGTTGTGATTCCACACAATATTATTCAAAAAATGAATTGATTCTCTTATATATGTGTAATAAATCAGTCTGCTAACCTGGAACACGAAATTATGTAAAAGCCTCTTCCGATGGTCAGACAAAAATACCCAGTATAACCCAATTAATCATATTCCTATGTTAACCAAGTTATTTGTATTCATTAAGTTCAAGTTCCAATTATGGCTACCCACGCCCGACATGTATATTCCTATCCTTTAAGGAAATCTATTAAAGAGTTATCTATCATTAAGGAAGATCATGAGCTATTGAATCTACGACTGATACCCAAAATCTCTTTTCCAAGTTCATTTTAAGTTTACCATATCAATCTTATTGGTGATCAGACAACAAAAAGCATTAAGCTTTAGATTCAATAAACAAACTAAAGAATTACCCATTATATAATTAAATCAATTATTTAGCATGTTAATATTGTGTTTCATCACTTCCCTAATAAAAATAATATGCTGGGGGTTAGGGGATCCACTTTTAGAAATCTCAAATTATTATAATATGGAAATTGCCAATATTACCCAATTAAGTTGAACCAGCCATAAAGACGATGTTATTATTTATCCATAAATCAGCCATATAGGCGGTAATCATCTGTCACCTAAAGACCGTCCTATAAGCGGTGTCACATTATGTTACATAATTAATATTGGGGTTTTATGGCGGAATATCGGTAACACAGCGGAAACGCGAAAATCAAAATTTTCCGATTTCAAAATTTTTCTCGGATCAATTAATTAAACTTATTTATTTAATTACCCAATTGTCAAATTCTGAAAAATTACACAAGAGATCAAATTTCTTGGTAATTACCGAAATGCCACAATACTTTGCAAATTGATCATTTTAGTCCTAAATTGTCAAATATAATTTTTGGATGATTCTAAATCACTTCTAAAATGATTTCCAACATATATTATACATCAAAATCAGATTTGCAACAAGTCCTCATATTTTCGTGAAATTGCCGTGAGCATCCCCATTTTTCAATTAATTATAATTTGGTCCATTTTGTTCAAAACATGCCAAGATCAATTCCAATCAACCCAAAAATTTACATGCATCATATTCATACCATAATACATCACATATATGAAAAGCCCCAAATTTGGAGTGGGTTAAGAACCCTAATTTTTCAATTTCACCAAATTGTCCAATTTCACCAAATCTTTAAAATCCAATACTTTAATCCATTCAATACTTCACCAAACAAGCCTCACCATTTTTAAATAACTCTAGAACAATTCTAGGTCACCAAGGAGTGACTTACTAACTCTAGAATGAAAACTTTGATTTTCAAAGAATCAAAAGTAAAGCTTTTAAACAATTTAAAGCTTACTAACATGCATCAATCTTTCATTCAAGTTCACAAAAAATTAAACACAAACTATAAGAGTAGAGAGAACATCAAAACAACACAAAATGATGCCAAGCATGTTAGAAATAATTTCCATGTTGAAGACTTTAAAGAAATACTTACAAAAACAAGATTTTTCAAGCTTTCTTCTTTAGGCCTTCAAGCTTTCCTCTCAACTTCTTTTGTGTTTCATTTGTGTCTAATGAACTTGTTAAACCCTAAAAAATGAAACAAAAACAATATATACCTTCACCAAAAAGCCCTTGGCCTAAATTAGGTGATGTATATACAAATATCTTGATATTTTTATTTCATTTAATTTTGTTTTATCAACTTGCAAAAGTCATCATCAAACCATTTAATGATTTTCTTAAAGTCAAATAAAGCAACTCAAAAATATAACAATTATATTTAAATTATGGTGTTGGCCGAAAATTACAATAATAAAAGGAAATTGATATTTTTAATTTTTAACAATTAAAACAAATATCTTAAGAAGTCAAACTCAATTTGACAACCATTTCCTTTAATGTATAAGTCAACAATATACACTTATAATAATTTCCTAACTTTATCATTTGGTAAGATATTTATATTTTAATTATATTAATTATTTAACAATTAAATAATTAATCAATTAATTAAATACAAATATCTCAAATATATGTTTTATATTTACTTTAAATATCTCAAATACATATATAAATGATATATGTCAAATACCTTTATTTGATAATTTATTAATGTGTATTTAATAATATAATATATTAAATACAAATACACATTAATTAGGAAATAACGGTTCAGCCCATTTGCATGTATTTTTAGTTTAACGTTTAAACGATTTATAAATAATCAACATTATTCATAAAAGTCGCCCTAGTGCTCTACGAGTATATTTCATTAGTGAGACTCTCTAGATTCAGGTATATCCGTCACAAAATCCAATTTTGTGTCCATAATTTACCCACCCGTAAATTATGACGACCACAGATAAACTAGCTGAATCATATAGGTCGAGGTCATTGCATACGTATAATCCCTCCGTCAATCTATATAGGTATTATCTCGTCGACGATTCTATTAGTAATCTATAAATAACATTCGGAACTCACTTCCGAAGTATACTATGGCCATAGATTTAACTGATTGTTAATCATATATGGACTACCTATGCTCTGTACACAGAACTGACGGATCCTATCTTGATACACACATGATATCCTGAGGATCGGTCCACACCCAACGAACAGGCGGAGGTCTGATATAAATAGATCGGTGACGTGACTCTCATCTAAGTGTGGATGATGTCTCATACATCCACAGTGGTATCTCAAGTCGAAGGACCACTATGCTACTCAACCCGAGAAGATTCTTATTGACGTTGGTGTACCATCCATTAAGAATCTTCGGTGACTCGTTCAATGTTTATCCACTATAAACACCTACACGTCTATACGAGTCTCCTCAGACTCATGGTTCATTAGGATAAACCATCGGACCAAGTCTCGATATACGACATGTAAGACTAACCGACCGGTATTAGTAAATCTTGACCATGAACAATATTTGGTAATATACATTTAGCAGTGACACTTCCCAATGTCAATTACAAACTACATTTGTAACTGTGTACTGCAATATATATTATCGGACCTTTGTCTAATATATACATATCACTAAATCACATTTAGTTCCAATCTAATTGTAATCAGATCGAATATGTATATAAAAACAAGAGGTGCAACCATAAATAAGTAATATTATGGAAAAATGAATTGATCGTATTCATGAATCAGACATAAATACGATGCAGATTGGCGCTCTGAGCACCAACCCCAACAATTTAAACCAACTATTAAGGCGGTATCAACTTTTAATCCATATTAAATTACAATTTCCATATTATAAATTAGGTGAGATTAATCTACATTTACTATTTCTAATTTAGAAATCTCACTTATTATAATATATAAATTTATGTGATAATTACCAACCGACCATATATGCGGTATCCTGATTAAGTCAGATTTAATTAATTCCAACCGACCAATAAGGTGGTATCCCATTAAGTCAGGTTAAAATCAATTTAATTAAGTCCAACCGACCAATAAGGCGGTATCCAATTAAGTCAGGATTTAAGATAATTTATATATTATAATTGAAGGAGATTAATCTAAATTATAAAAGTAAAAAAGCTTCACCCTTCCCCAGCAGTAAATTAACTACTGAACATAAAGGAAATAAAAAGAAAATAAATAAAAATAATTACTGAAAGTAAAAATGCATAATTAAAATTACTGAAATTAAAAGTGCTGGAAGTAAAGTACTGAAAGTAAAAGTGCTGAAAAGTAAAAGTGCTGAAAGTAAAAGTGCTGAAAGTAAAAGTACTGAAAGTAAAAATACTGAAATTAAAATTAAAAGTAAAAATACATAATTTAAATATTAAAAATATTTACAAAATAGATGCAATCATTTAAGAGTAATGATACACTCACACACACTAATACTTAAACTTTTACAAACTCTCACTGTAGCTACAGTGATCTACTGTAGATCACTATAGCTACAGTGAATGAGTTTGTAAAAGTTTAAGTAAAAATGTGTGTGAGTGTATCATTTTTGATCCTTTAAAGCCTATAAAAATCCAAAGGAAAGCACACCAAATGAAATGAAATCGTTTGCAATTTATATGCAAAATTTGCCTTAGCGCGTCACGAAGCGTGACCATTGCGCGTCGCGACGCGCCACATGGCACTCAATGATTGGATGCTTTGATTTGTTAACTGCTGACGTGGCGATAAGGAATCTGTTGGCCCAATAGAATGCTGACACATGGCAAATTGGATGATTAACTCAATATAATTGTGCTGACGTGGCGATGTGGATTGTCGGCAGCATGTGATGATGACACGTGGCAGTGCGCACGTTAGCAGATTGGTTGTGATGTTGACATGTGGTACATCGCACTTTAGCAGGATCCGACGCACGTTAGCAAGATCCGGCACACGTTAGCAAGATCAAACTTATCAGATTTTGACACGTGTCCCGGCGTATTTTAGCAGGCTCTCGGCACACGTTAGCGGTCGCGACGCGCCAAATTACATTTTTGCCCTTTTTTTCCCCGTTTTTCACTGTTTTGTCCCCAAATCACTTCCAAAGAGTCCTGAAATTTTATTTATCTACAAAATAACACAAAAACACATCAAAATATTCACAAAACTCCAGAAACTATACAAAATATTAGGTTAAATGAGTGGAAAATAGTGATATAATTACCACTCATCAATTACTTTGTGTACAAAACAAAAACTGTTATTACCGTCAAAATCATATGCACATCACAAGGATAAGAGGTATAAATTCATTCACAGCAGGGGCGTTTCTTGATCTACTGACTCATTTGAGCAAATTGAGCTTTTAAATTCATAGGATGGATATTTTCAATCCGACTTGACCTAATGAGTGCATATTGAATCTTTGATATACCCTAATGTTTTTTAATTTTAAATATAAAAGGTGTTTTAATTTTTTTTTTTTTTTTTCAAGTTTTGGATTTATTTTTATGTTAATCGGCCCGGCCAACAGTTCACCCTTTGTTAATACTTTTATAAAAAGTATTTTAATAACATGTTCATTTAAGACGTTAAATTTAAATTATTATTCGCATAATTTATTTTTTAAAAAATCCATTAGGAAGCTCAATAAATGACAAGAGTTAAAAATAGTGATTTTTCTTTTTTCTTTTTTTTCGGTGCTTCCACAAATGCCCATATTGAATGTCACCCGGTTACGTAAGGCGGAGGAGAGAAAAAGAGAAAGAGTCCAAGCAAAGCTGACTTTTAGCAAGCAAAGAGTAAATGCTCACTGCTGTCCGCTTTGACTCTTTTGTAAGAATTTAGCATCCCTTTTCCTTTTACGGTTTTACCCCCCCTCTCTTGTACGGTCAGCTTAAACAACTCCTCTCTCTCTCTCTCTATATATATATATCCACCGCTACCCATCTCCATAAACAAATTAACCAAAGCAAAAACCCTAGAAAATAAATCTTAAATTTCAAGGTGAATATGGGGAGACCACCTTGCTGTGAGAAAATTGGTGTGAAGAAAGGGCCATGGACTCCTGAAGAAGATATCGTCTTGGTCTCTTACATTCAAGAACATGGTCCAGGAAACTGGAGATTGGTTCCTACTAATACAGGTTTTTTCCCCCATTTTGACCCCCCCTTTTTTTTCCTAGGTTTTGGTTGGTTAGCTCATTTATTGATCTAGTTATTATTCTGCAGTTTCTTTAATGATATTTAATTTGTTTATTTTCTCTTCTGCAGGTTTGTTTAGATGCAGTAAGAGCTGCAGGCTCCGGTGGACAAATTATCTCCGGCCCGGAATCAAGCGTGGTAACTTCACTGATCAGGAAGAAAAAATGATCATCCACCTCCAAGCTCTTTTGGGCAACAGGTAAAATTTGGGTTTGATCTATTAATTTAAAAAAAATTAATTATTTTAATTTATTAATTATTAATTTATCAAAATTGGAGCAGATGGGCTGCCATAGCTTCATATCTTCCAGAGAGGACAGATAATGATATAAAAAATTATTGGAACACCTACTTGAAAAAGAAGCTGAAAAAACTCGAACAAACAGGCAGTGATGGCGGCCAAAATCAAGATGAATTTTCAGTTTCAAAAGGTCAGTGGGAGAGGAGACTCCAAACTAACATACACATGGCCAAACAAGCCCTTTGTGAAGCCTTGTCCCTTGACAAAACAAGCAACTCTCCGAATTTTCCATTACCTGAATCAAAGCCATATGCATTAAGTGCTGAAAACATATCTAAGTTGCTCCAAAACTGGATGAAAAGCCCACCAAAAACTACAAATTCGGAAACCACTCAGGCGGCGGCTGCTGGTTCTGCTAATTCAAGCGAAGGGGTGTTCAGTGAAACCAAACCTGAGGGTTTTGACTCACTGTTTAGCTTCAACTCTTCCAACTCCGACCCCTCTCAGTCTGAGACAACGACGGCAAACTTGACGCCGGAGACTAGCCTGTTTCAGGATGAAAGCAAGCCCAATTTGGAGAATCACCATGATCATCAAGTCCCTCTCACATTGCTAGAGAAATGGCTGTTTGATGATGCTGCTGCAGCTCAGGGTCATGATGATGACCTAATAATTAACATGCCATTAGAGGATGATCCTGTTGGGTTTTTTTCAAAAGGGAGCTCAAGTGCTTTTAATTAACTATCTAGGTTTCTTTCCTTTTTCTTTCCTTTTTTTTTAGTAGGTTTTTGATGAACTTTTTACTACTAAGTACTGAACATGCTTCTAGCCTAAGCAGAAGAAAGTTAACTCTCTTCTTAGTTGAAGAACAAGAAGTGTAAATTAAAAATTACATCTATATATTATAATTAATATGCTATACATACATGTACTGGTTTGGATCATATATAAATAAAAAAAGTCTTTGATGATGTTCACACTCTTATTTTATAACCCCACCATTTAATTGGATGTCATTAATTATATGTGACATGTAATTAAATGATGTGAATAATGACACGGTAGTGTCCTCAAAACTTTCTTCTTTATTTACCCATTAATTAAAATGTCTCTATTTTCATCATCTACTAATATGTGCTAATTGAATAAATAAGTCTTTAACTTCTGCACCTTCGGATAATTGTGTTGAGAGAATTTAATTAAAGACTAAGATTATGATTTGATCTAATCCCATAAAATCTAGTAATTGAAGATGATGGGTCCGATGACGGTTTGCCATTTTAATATGATATCTTCAATCAATCAGGGTTTCAATTAATTCCTTCATTTGTTGCATTTGTCGGCATAGTTATATAACTGAATTTAGTAATTCTGATTTTACTTCTAGAAGCTTTTGTATTTGGCACAATTTCTCTATTTCCCCCCCAAAAATGATAGATACAAAACAAAAAAAAAACACAAAAACACTGAGGAACAAATAAAATTATTTATTTTTAATTAAATTTTGTTTATCTTTTTGTGTGTTTGTGCTTTTTGTGCTAATTTTCATGTGCATATCATTACTCTCTCTTTTTTCCTAAAAATAATCTCACCAAAGGAAATAAGAATAAGACTTTACATCCCAATGCGATTGACACTTAAGATCTCATCCCAAACATATCCTAACATCAGTGAAATATTATTAATAAAAAAGAATTCAAAGTATTACAATCGGGAAAAATGTCAGTGTGATTAAAAAAAGATTCAATTTCCTATAATTAGTAAGGTAACAATCATAAATAAAATAGCATATGATTAACAATTTGTGCTTAGAGTGAAGCAACCTAAGAAGAAATTTGCGTCCATCTAAGTATTCTATATCCAGAGCAGCTAGCTTTATGTACGAAATATATGCTTGTTGCTTTCTTTATATATAAAATAAATTCCCCAAGCAGATTCTTGAATTAACATTCTTAAAAAACTTAACTAAAATTTAGAATATAATCTCTATTCAATCACCCTTCATAAATGGCATCTTAACTAAGAGATCATTAAATACCATTTATACTAATTAAGTTAAGATATCTTCATGTTTTGAAAGAGTTGAAAAATGAAAATAAATGACGAGTGCCTGATGGAATTGATTATGTCAGATTCATTATTCATAGTTCCTTATGAATTAGAAAAGTTATTTATTATGAATAGGAACCTTTCTCTATGGTTTGAAACGAGTACACATACACAAGAATGTTATATAGCTTTAGAAAGATCAACTGTATCAATCCCAATTGACTCTTCTAGCTAATAGTGACTAAAATTTAATATCTAGTACTATCTCATTTCTTCTTCTTTTTTTTCAACGTTAAATTAAATATTCATAAAATATGATGTTGAAATCTTGAATCGTTATTGGAAGACACAACTGGAGAGTTGTTAAGGTTATTAATTAATACTTGAGGAACTAATTTAGGGTTATGTTTCTTTAAAAAGGAATGTGATATAGAGAATAAATTGTTATTCTAGAGATACCATCAAACAAAATTTAACATGTCAACTAAACTTAATCATTCAAAATATGTCAAACTTAGAACATAACCAAAAAACTAGAAAAACATGGAAATATTGAAGATGTTAATCAAACTGAATCCAAGTCGAGTTGCCTCTGTCCTTAAGAATATTAGCCCCGCCTCGGTACTCTACGGATGCTATGTGGCTAATTTTCTCCCAGGATTCCTTGGATACTTCTTATATAAGAGGTACTCATTTCACAAGAACTTGAACAAGGACAAAATGGTGGGAACTCTCTTGACTATGAAAAACTCAAGACCTCCTAATATGCAAGACTTTTTGTTTTAAGAGAATGTAAAGAAAATTCAGTGAAGTTAAAATGAGAAATCAATGCCTTATTTATAGACATGGAAGATTACCATTGAAAACCCTTATGTTAATTAAGGCAAATCCTAAGAGTTATGTCATTTCTCTTTAAAGGACATACCATTTCCCTTAAATCCAATGATTTAATCTCTTCACTTAAGGATTTCATCATTTCATTTCCTATATAAACTCTTATAACCATATTTAGAAAATTTCCTACAATCCCCCATAATTTTCTAAATATTCATGCACACACTTAAGAGAGTTTCTTTGAAATAAAACTTCATCGAAATAGGTAGCTTTCGCCTTGAACATTTCCTAGTGAATGACAATCGGATTTACTTGACAAACCAGTGACCCGTAGTCTTGAGTTGTTTCGTCGTTGGTGTAAACCAAGACAATTACCAATACACAACTTTACTTCAACCATTTCCCATTCTATGGTTGTGTTCATTTCGGCCATGAACATTGGTCCTGAATTCATCAAGTACTTTAGGGAATTCAGCCTTAAAAACTCTCATGGAAGCGACCTCACTTCTTACTTGAAATAGGTGATCTACTACAAATAAGTAATATGCATTTACCCACATTAGGACTCTTCTCCTAATATAATGATCATTAAAGCCTTAGCTTATCTAACCTTGATAGACAACACTCTGTGTCATTACAGGAATGAGAAAGAGTATAAAACGCTACAGTGCTTGTTTTGAATTGCACAAATTTTCAGTTGTCCCTTTTGAACCTAGATCTTAGGATCTCCAGTCAGCTAGGTTGGGTTTCCATATGACAGTTCTTAGTTTATAGGTTTCAAGCCCATTCCCCTCGATGACTTCTCAACTTGCTCTCTAGGTAAACCTTTAGTAAGTGGATTCGCTAGGTTTTCCTTTGATTTGACACAATCTATCAAAATTATGCCACTTGAGAGTAGTTGTCGTATGTTATTATGTTTGTGACGTATGTGTAAAGACTTACCATTATACATTGTATTTTGGGCTCTCCCAATAGCCGATTGACTATCACAATATATGCTTATCGCTGGTACTGTTTTGGCCAATTTGGAATATCCTCTAGGAAATTTCGAAGCCATTCCACTTCTTCCGCTGCTTTGTCTAATGCTATGAACTCAAATTCCATAGTAGACCGGACAATACATGTTTACCTTGAGGATTTCCATGACACGACTGCACTACCAAGTGTAAAAATAAATCCACTCGTGGATTTAGAATCCACTATATCAGATATCCAGTTTGCATCGCTGTATCTCTCTAGAACAACATAATATCTCGTATAATACAGACCATATTTTGAAGTTTCTCTAAGATACCTCAAAACTCTTACTATCGCTTTCCAGTGGTTATATCCTTAATTGCTCGTATATCTGCTAAGCCTGTTTACAACTTGAGCGATATCAGATCATGTGCAATTTGTGAGATACATCAGACTTTTGATGATTCTCGAACACTCTAATTGCGATACGCTTAAGCCAATATTCTTTTTAAATGAAGAGTTAGGTCTACATGAGTTCTATCCACATTTAGATCTCCTTTATTATATTTCTCAAGTATCTTCTCAACATAATGAGTCTGAGATAATATATACCACTCTCATGTTCTGGAAATCTTAATTCTTAAGATCACATCAACTACTCCTAAATCTTTCATATCAAATTTGATATTCAATATTTTCTTGGTAGATTGAATCATCTCATGATTACTAACAATTATCAGCATATCGTCTATGTGGACAACAGAACTTGGGCGACGCTGTTCTAGGCTCGCGGCCTAGTTGGGAAGTACGAAATAACATGGAGTCGCCACCCGGTGTGAACCGGGACACAGATTTAAGGCCGCACTCACCCCTCGCAAGGGAAGACCTCAAACCGTTGGGTTCGGAATGGTCCCTTACTTATGTCACTTGTAATGAAAGGATTTATGTAATAATTTAATCAAGTCTAAGTAACATTTATTTCCAATAGGATCATGCTTCTAAATTCACATGCATACATCAACAAGTTCATCACAACATGCAACATCACATGGCAATCTCATGAATATATTTCAATCATATGATATGGAAAACTAAGAACAACCTAATCATGCTTGAGTACTATGTCATGAATACATCGAATGGATAAATGCAGGAATACAAATAATATGATTGGCTACATAATGCAAGGGAGATCAACCAAGAGGCAATTATGCATGAATATGATAAGACAGACTCAGTTCAGTGTGTGCGCGTTCGTGTAGCGTTCGTAAACGCGTTCGAACGGTAAACAGAAGGTTCGCGTTCGTGTAGCGTTTGATAACGCGTTCGAACGGGACCAGACCTGATGATATAAAATGCATGTGCGTTCGAGTAGCGTTTGATAACGCGTTCGAACTAAACAGAAGGTTCGCGTTCGAATTGCGTTCGATGACGCGTTCGAACAAGAACTGGCAGATTGCATACATTCATGTTGTTTAGATATCGCATTCAAACAGGATTACAACAACGACATATCTAATCACATGGACACCTAAATCATGCATAAAGATTAACATACTAAGGGCTAAATCATGCTAAATAAATAAATAACGTGCTAACTACATCATGCTCAAATACAAGTTTGGATGAAACGAAATACATGTATCCCTCAAGTGGTACGTGGAGTTGTATCCCGAGTACAGACCGCACTACCGTCCATTCGGATTCGGCTACGGAATTTACGTCCGGGTTTCCATCCGATATACCACAAAAGAGAACACACATTCCGTTCATCTAGAGTTCACATCATGCCTCAACAAACGACTCTCATGCGATAATAAATAAAAGACAAATGAAAGATAATAAATACAAGGTGCCCTCAGGTCTAACCTTTTATGTCGTCTCTCGGTAGTACGGTGTACGGTCGTCGGAATGGTGGATGCTCCGCAACTCTTCCGGTTCACTGGTTCACTGCTCTCGTTCGTTGTCTTACTGTTTTGGGTCGTCGTTCTCCGTCTTTTGCTACTGTTTTGACTCCGATTCGCTGCCGCTGCTACTGTTTTGCTGCTGTATTTTAGTTACTGTTTTTGGGATGTTTTGGCTACTATTTTGGGTGTGATTTTCGGTGATGTTATGGTGTGGTTCGGGGGCTGTTTTATGTGTGTGTTTAGGGCTGCTGTATGCGTGTTTTAGGGCTGCTGTATGGCTGTTTTAGGAGGTGTAGGGGCTACTGTTTTCGGTTGTGGAGTGGGGGAGATGAAGGGGATTATTTCTGCTTTTCTTCTTGTTATTGCCGTGAGTGGCTATGGCTCTTGGTGTGTTGTGATTTGTGTGAGTTGTGTGTATCTTATGTGTATGAGCCAGGGGAGGCTTTTCTTGTATGAATGAGCTAGGCTTGAGAAGGTTGGTGAAGGGTTCTTCATATAGAGAAAGGTTAGGGTTACTCCTTGTCTCACAAGGAAGGGATTTTGGCATTAAGAGGATGATTTGATTTGGTATTCAACAAGGAAATGATTAGATTGATGTGGGACAAATTTGGTTTAGATTAGGAATACAAAATATTTAATTTGTTATGATTGATTTTAATTAGGCATGACATCTTTTTAATTTAGTATGTGATTTGTTTAGTTAGGAAGGAATCTTGTGTAATTGGTGGGTGAATATCTTAATTAAGGGATTAAAATATTTGATTGATTTTAATGTTTATTTTAATTTGGTATGTGATTTTTAGATTTGTTTTGATTTCACCATGTGTTAAATATGTGTTTTAAGTGGGCTTGGGCGTGTGGGCCAAGGCTTGGGCGAATTGGGCTTAATGTGAGGCTAGCAGCAAAAACCAGAATTACCGACACCGTTCGAACGCCTCCTCGAACGCGGCACGAACACGCGCAATCTGTTTTGCGTTCGAACGTATACACGAATGCAGCACGAACGAAAACAGTGAACCTTGTTTATTCTGAATTTCCCCTTCCGATGTCCGTTTTCCGTGACATTCGTGACTTAAAAGGTAGTGTCTCCAAATGAGACTCATCATAGGGACTTATGTGCAAAAATGCAGTGCCTACAGTCGCCCCCACTTTGATGGGACTTGTGTTATGTGTAACAGTGACAATCATATCAAAGTTATGCAATGCATTTTCACTTACCTGGCTCGCCAACTGCCACTTGACTTTCCACGTGTTGAGTTGAGTTATATGGGGGTGGTGAGGTGCTGCGACCCTGGTTCATTCCCGAACCGTGTGTGTGATGTGGTCCATTCCCGAACCGTTACCACATGAGGTGGTCCATCCCCGGACCGTTACTGTATGAGGTGGTCCATTCCCGAACCGCTACTGTACGAGGTGGTCTGTTCCCGAATCGTGCTTCTATTCTTGGAGTGCCATTCCCGGCTGGTTCATTCCTGAACTCTGCTCCATTCTTGGATTGCCATTCTTGGTTTGTTCATTCTCGAACCTGCTCCATTCTTGGATTACCATTCTCGGCTTGTTCATTCTCGAACCTGCTCCATTCTCGGATTACCATTCTCGGCTTGTTCATTCTTGAACCTGCTCCATTCTTGGATTGCCATTCTTAGCTTGTTCATTCTTGAACTCTGTTCCATTCTCGGATTACCATTCTCGGCTTGTTCATTCTCGAACCTGCTCCATTCTCGGATTACCATTCTCGGCTTGTTCATTCTTGAACCTGCTCCATTCTTGGATTGCCATTCTTAGCTTGTTCATTCTTGAACTCTGTTCCATTCTCGGATTACCATTCTCGGCTTGTTCATTCTTGAACCTGCTCCATTCTTGGATTGCCATTCTTAGCTTGTTTATTCTTGAACTCTGTTCCATTCTCGGATTGCCATTCTCGGCTAAACTGATACTGATACTGGTAGGGGTGTGGGCCTCGCCCCCCGGGACTCATCCCAAAAACTAAAACTGATATGGGCCTCGACTTGGGACTCATCCCCAAAACTAATGATGTCGTGGGCCTCGCCCCCAAGCTGATACTGATGCGGGCCTCGGCCTTGGGACTCATCCCCAAACCGCAACTGATATGGGCCTCAACCCTGGGACTCATCCCCGAGACTACTACTCATATGTTGCTGATTCTGAGTGGCTTGTCTTTGCCGCTTTCTTCTTTCTCTTCTATGAAACCTGTGAATACAGAACAAAACAAACACAAAGAGAATGCAGAATATGTTACGTGTATGCATGCATGCATGAGTTGATTTTCTATCCCGTTGGGTCAGGTCTTCCTCGGTTCATTTCCGAACCGTGCTCCATTTTCGTAGTGCCATTCCCGGCCAAACTGATGCTGATAATGTGGGCCCCCCCCCCCCGAGATTCCCTCATGAAGCTGATACTGACATGGGCCTCGTCCCTGGGACTCATCCCCGAAACCATACTGATATGGGCCTCAACCCTGGGACTCATCCCCAAACTGAAGCTGATGTGGGCCTCGCCCCCGAGCTGATACTGATGTGGGCCTTGGCCCTGGGACTCACCCCGAAGCTAATGATGTTATGGGCCTCGCCCCCAAGCTGATATTGGTGTGGGCCTCGGCCCTGGGACTCATCCCCAAACTGATTCTGGTGTGGGCCTCAGCCCCTGAACTGATGCTTCTGTGGGCCTTGGCCTTGAGCTGATGCTGATGTGGGCCTCGGCCCTGGGACTCATCCCTAAACTGATGCTGATTCTTTTCTGAAACTGACTCGCTGATTGTCGCTGCTTCCGAAGGTTCCCTGTTCTAAGCATCATTAAGTAGTCATAATACGTAAGGTTATGCCATTTAAATAAAAATTTTGCAGGAAGAGGCTTAGGCAAGTGAACGAAATAAACGTCTTTATTATCGTTGAGGAAAATGTTCGAACAAGTAAACAAAATTAATGTCTTTATTAAAGAAAAAGCTGGATCAAATAGACTAGGAGGGACAGCTCCATCATCCGCAGTACTGTCTTTTTTTTTTTTTGGCCTATGGTGTTTTCACTGTCATCCATGTAAGAAGTTTGGTGGTTGAGGGTTTGGAGGACAAAAGTTTCGGGCAATCCGGAGTTGATCATGTAGGTGGGTGGTGGTGGAACATATGGTAGTTTTGGTAGAGGGTTTCTGTGTGTATTGGGTTGTTCTTTTTCAGGGTCGGGTATTTTGTGGGAATCTATGAGATCTTGAATTTCATGCCTGAGGCGGGTGCAGTTGTTGGTGTCATGGTCATGTAGTTGGTGGAAGTGACAATAAAGGTTCACATTTATGTGCGGTGGTGGTGGGGGTGTGGAAGTGGTTTGCCTTCTAAGGGTTTCAAGAGTCCTTGTCCTTGTAACTTTTCAAATACCTTCGACAAAGGTCTACCAAGGTTGGAGAATTGCCGGTCCCTGATGGCAGTAGTACCTCGGCAGTAGCGGGCTTGCTATCTGAATGCCCCCCAAAAGTTCTTCTATTATGGCCATAAAACTTTCTGTTTTCAGCCTCTTCTTCCTCAATATCCATGACAGTTTCCCTCAACCACCATCATTGAAGTCATCCTCCTCAACTTGCCATAGATCGAGGGCTTAGTGCCATTGATGATCATTTTAATCTGGTCATTCTCTGAAGGCCGAGTCTGCATTTTCAAAAGCTGGCTTCTCCAGCGATTCACATACTCTTTGAAGCTCTCATCTGGCTTCTGCTTAGTGTTCTCCAGATCTCGGAGTGACAAATCAATCTCCAGGTCCGTAACATACTGCTTTAGGAAGGCATCAGCCAGTTCCTTCCAATCTTCCTTAACATTTTTCTCAAGGCTGTGGTACCAAACTACGGGTGCCCCCACGAGTGACATCCCAAACATTTTCTGAGCTTGGCGCTGCGTCAGGCCCACCGAACTCATTACCGCGACATATTGCCGGAGAGGAGATGACCCTCGGGTCCCCCATTTCCATTGAACTTAGCCATATCCGGCATTCTGAACTGAGCTGGTAGCTGTTCTTCAAAGGTCATCGCCTCATAGTCTAGTAAGTCTTCGTCCTTACCCTTCATCTTACGGGTAACAGACTCTACCTGGTCACGAAGTTTCTGTATCTCGGCTTGAGACCCAATCACTCTGCCTGTTGCATACTCTGCCATATCATCATCAAAAGCGGGGATATCATCCCCCAACCCATTCGGAGGCTCCTCGCGCCTTACATTCTCAGAATTTCCCCAGCACGGGGCACAGCCATATTTGTCATGGCAGTAGTCAAGGCTTGCAACTGTTCAGTGACCTTGGCGAGACCGTTTTCCAACTGATCCATACAGGATACCTCAATATCTGATTCACTCATGTCTGTTCCCAGTATTTTGATGAGTCTTCCCTTTTCCCTAACCCAACGGGAATCTATGATGGCTTTCAGAACACAAGGTTAACATGATGTATGTATACATGAGGTGCATTTGATACAAGGAATATATCAACTCATTAAAATTCTCACACAAATCGGCCTATCATCATTTTAGAAGCTTTTGGGCTAACTGTCATAGGAATGAACTCGTCCCAGTTTAAATGGCCCAACAAGTTCACATATCATGGCAAGAAGTCCAACCGTATCCAAATGATAATGTTCCTAAACACAAACATATAATGGCCATTGGCGTTTTAGAAGCTTTTGGCCCAATCATCATAAGATATGTTCTTGTCCCAGTTTAAATGGCCCAACAAGCCCATATCTCATGACAAAAGGTCCGAATGGATCCAAATGACAATGTTCCCAAACACAAGCATACAAGAAAGATAATGCAAACATAAAACAATAATTTCTACAGAATGGTCCATCAATATTTTAGAAGCTTTGGGCCTAATAGTCATAAGGTACGAACTCGCCCCAGTTTAAATGGCCCAGCAAGTCCGCATTTCTGACAATAATCCAACTGCATCCAAATGAGGATGGTCCACAAGCACATATTCAAGGAAATAATTGTTACTTTAGCCAACCCGGTCTATGGGTGGGTTAGCAAGAGTATATACAGAGGCTCTCACCGGCGAAGAATGGCCCACAACTAGGTCTCCCCACCCAAGGGTTCGAGCAACCAAGTGAGCGCACCCTTTTTTATACACTAAGGTACGTGCCAATGAGCTATGGTGTGTGACGGACTGTCAAATGGATTTCCCGTTGTAGATTCCCCAGAGGGAAGGTGGAGCGAGGCTCACTTAAATACCCAAGCCTCTTAGGCTCTTATCGCTTGGTGTCAGGAATAAACAACGAGTCCTCCAAATTAGTCCATCACAAAAGGCTACGAGTAAATGGCTATCTAGGTGCCTTCACAACTTTTCCTTCTAGAAAGGTAGTGAGTGAAGGAAGACACCAAACCATTACCTAGCCTTAAAATGCCTTTGATTAAACCCTCACTTTATCCACTATAGACACGGTCAATTAAAACATAAATCCAAACATTACAAGACAATATTTCGGGGCCAATTCTCTATCCCCAGTGGAGTCGCCAGACTGTGGACAACAGAACCTGGGCGACGCTGTGTTCTAGGCTCGCGGCCTAGTTGGGAAGTACGAAATAACATGGAGTCGCCACCCGGTGTGAACCGGGACAAAGATTTAAGGCTGCACTCACCCCTCGCAAGAGAAGACCTCAAACCGTGGGTTCGGAATGGTCCCTTACTTATGTCACTTGTAATGAAAGGATTTATGTAATAATTTAATCAAGTCTAAGTAACACTTATTTCCAATAGGATCATGCTTCTAAATTCACATGCATACATCAACAAGTTCATCACAACATGCAACATCACATGGCAATCTCATGAACATATTTCAATCATATGATATGGAAAACTAAGAACAACCTAATCATGCTTGAGTACTATGTCATGAATACATCGAATCAATAAATGCAGGAATACAAATAATATGATTGGCTACATAATGCAAGGGAGATCAACCAAGAGGCAATTATGCATGAATATGATAAGACAGACTCAGTTCAGTGTGCGTTCGTGTTCGTGTAGCGTTCGTAAACGCGTTCGAATGGTAAACAGAAGGTTCACGTTCATGTAGCGTTTGATAACGCGTTCGAATGGGACTAGACCTGATGATACAAAATGCATGCGCGTTCGAGTAGCGTTTGATAACGCGTTCGAACGATAAACAGAAGGTTCGCGTTCGAATTGCGTTCGATGACGCGTTCGAACAGGAACTGGCAGATTGCATACATTCATATGGTTTTAGATATCGCATTCAAACAGGATTACAACAACGACATATCTAATCACATGGACACCTAAATCATGCATAAAGATTAACATACTAAGGGCTAAATCATGCTAAATAAATAAATAACGTGCTAACTACATCATGCTCAAATACAAGTTTGGATGAAACGAAATACATGTATCCCTCAAGTGGTACGTGGAGTTGTATCCCGAGTACAGACCGCACTACCGTCCATTCGGATTCGGCTACGGAATTTACGTCCGGGTTTCCATCCGATATACCACAAAAGAGAACACACATTCCGTTCATCTAGAGTTCACATCATGCCTCAACAAACGACTCTCATGCGATAATAAATAAAAGACAAATGAAAGATAATAAATACAAGGTGCCCTCAGGTCTAACCTTTTATGTCGTCTCTCGGTAGTACGGTGTACGGTCGTCGGAATGGTGGATGCTCCGCAACTCTTCCGGTTCACTGGTTCACTGCTCTCGTTCGTTGTCTTACTGTTTTGGGTCGTCGTTCTCCGTCTTTTGCTACTGTTTTGACTCCGATTCGCTGCCGCTGCTACTGTTTTGCTGCTGTATTTTAGTTACTGTTTTTGGGATGTTTTGGCTACTATTTTGGGTGTGATTTTCGGTGATGTTATGGTGTGGTTCGGGGGCTGTTTTATGTGTGTGTTTAGGGCTGCTGTATGCGTGTTTTAGGGCTGCTGTATGGCTGTTTTAGGAGGTGTAGGGGCTACTGTTTTCGGTTGTGGAGTGGGGGAGATGAAGGGGATTATTTCTGCTTTTCTTCTTGTTATTGCCGTGAGTGGCTATGGCTCTTGGTGTGTTGTGATTTGTGTGAGTTGTGTGTATCTTATGTGTATGAGCCAGGGGAGGCTTTTCTTGTATGAATGAGCTAGGCTTGAGAAGGTTGGTGAAGGGTTCTTCATATAGAGAAAGGTTAGGGTTACTCCTTGTCTCACAAGGAAGGGATTTTGGCATTAAGAGGATGATTTGATTTGGTATTCAACAAGGAAATGATTAGATTGATGTGGGACAAATTTGGTTTAGATTAGGAATACAAAATATTTAATTTGTTATGATTGATTTTAATTAGGCATGACATCTTTTTAATTTAGTATGTGATTTGTTTAGTTAGGAAGGAATCTTGTGTAATTGGTGGGTGAATATCTTAATTAAGGGATTAAAATATTTGATTGATTTTAATGTTTATTTTAATTTGGTATGTGATTTTTAGATTTGTTTTGATTTCACCATGTGTTAAATATGTGTTTTAAGTGGGCTTGGGCGTGTGGGCCAAGGCTTGGGCGAATTGGGCTTAATGTGAGGCTAGCAGCAAAACCAGAATTACCGACACCGTTCGAACGCCTCCTCGAACGCGGCACGAACACGCGCAATCTGTTTTGCGTTCGAACGTATACACGAATGCAGCACGAACGAAAACAGTGAACCTTGTTTATTCTGAATTTCCCCTTCCGATGTCCGTTTTCCGTGACATTCGTGACTTAAAAGGTAGTGTCTCCAAATGAGACTCATCATAGGGACTTATGTGCAAAAATGCAGTGCCTACAGTCGCCCCCACTTTGATGGGACTTGTGTTATGTGTAACAGTGACAATCATATCAAAGTTATGCAATGCATTTTCACTTACCTGGCTCGCCAACTGCCACTTGACTTTCCACGTGTTGAGTTGAGTTATATGGGGGTGGTGAGGTGCTGCGACCCTGGTTCATTCCCGAACCGTGTGTGTGATGTGGTCCATTCCCGAACCGTTACCACATGAGGTGGTCCATCCCCGGACCGTTACTGTATGAGGTGGTCCATTCCCGAACCGCTACTGTACGAGGTGGTCTGTTCCCGAATCGTGCTTCTATTCTTGGAGTGCCATTCCCGGCTGGTTCATTCCTGAACTCTGCTCCATTCTTGGATTGCCATTCTTGGTTTGTTCATTCTCGAACCTGCTCCATTCTTGGATTACCATTCTCGGCTTGTTCATTCTCGAACCTGCTCCATTCTCGGATTACCATTCTCGGCTTGTTCATTCTTGAACCTGCTCCATTCTTGGATTGCCATTCTTAGCTTGTTCATTCTTGAACTCTGTTCCATTCTCGGATTACCATTCTCGGCTTGTTCATTCTCGAACCTGCTCCATTCTCGGATTACCATTCTCGGCTTGTTCATTCTTGAACCTGCTCCATTCTTGGATTGCCATTCTTAGCTTGTTCATTCTTGAACTCTGTTCCATTCTCGGATTACCATTCTCGGCTTGTTCATTCTTGAACCTGCTCCATTCTTGGATTGCCATTCTTAGCTTGTTTATTCTTGAACTCTGTTCCATTCTCGGATTGCCATTCTCGGCTAAACTGATACTGATACTGGTAGGGGTGTGGGCCTCGCCCCCCGGGACTCATCCCAAAAACTAAAACTGATATGGGCCTCGACTTGGGACTCATCCCCAAAACTAATGATGTCGTGGGCCTCGCCCCCAAGCTGATACTGATGCGGGCCTCGGCCTTGGGACTCATCCCCAAACCGCAACTGATATGGGCCTCAACCCTGGGACTCATCCCCGAGACTACTACTCATATGTTGCTGATTCTGAGTGGCTTGTCTTTGCCGCTTTCTTCTTTCTCTTCTATGAAACCTGTGAATACAGAACAAAACAAACACAAAGAGAATGCAGAATATGTTACGTGTATGCATGCATGCATGAGTTGATTTTCTATCCCGTTGGGTCAGGTCTTCCTCGGTTCATTTCCGAACCGTGCTCCATTTTCGTAGTGCCATTCCCGGCCAAACTGATGCTGATAATGTGGGCCCCCCCCCCCCGAGATTCCCTCATGAAGCTGATACTGACATGGGCCTCGTCCCTGGGACTCATCCCCGAAACCATACTGATATGGGCCTCAACCCTGGGACTCATCCCCAAACTGAAGCTGATGTGGGCCTCGCCCCCGAGCTGATACTGATGTGGGCCTTGGCCCTGGGACTCACCCCGAAGCTAATGATGTTATGGGCCTCGCCCCCAAGCTGATATTGGTGTGGGCCTCGGCCCTGGGACTCATCCCCAAACTGATTCTGGTGTGGGCCTCAGCCCCTGAACTGATGCTTCTGTGGGCCTTGGCCTTGAGCTGATGCTGATGTGGGCCTCGGCCCTGGGACTCATCCCTAAACTGATGCTGATTCTTTTCTGAAACTGACTCGCTGATTGTCGCTGCTTCCGAAGGTTCCCTGTTCTAAGCATCATTAAGTAGTCATAATACGTAAGGTTATGCCATTTAAATAAAAATTTTGCAGGAAGAGGCTTAGGCAAGTGAACGAAATAAACGTCTTTATTATCGTTGAGGAAAATGTTCGAACAAGTAAACAAAATTAATGTCTTTATTAAAGAAAAAGCTGGATCAAATAGACTAGGAGGGACAGCTCCATCATCCGCAGTACTGTCTTTTTTTTTTTTGGCCTATGGTGTTTTCACTGTCATCCATGTAAGAAGTTTGGTGGTTGAGGGTTTGGAGGACAAAAGTTTCGGGCAATCCGGAGTTGATCATGTAGGTGGGTGGTGGTGGAACATATGGTAGTTTGGTAGAGGGTTTCTGTGTGTATTGGGTTGTTCTTTTTCAGGGTCGGGTATTTTGTGGGAATCTATGAGATCTTGAATTTCATGCCTGAGGCGGGTGCAGTTGTTGGTGTCATGGTCATGTAGTTGGTGGAAGTGACAATAAAGGTTCACATTTATGTGCGGTGGTGGTGGGGGTGTGGAAGTGGTTTGCCTTCTAAGGGTTTCAAGAGTCCTTGTCCTTGTAACTTTTCAAATACCTTCGACAAAGGTCTACCAAGGTTGGAGAATTGCCGGTCCCTGATGGCAGTAGTACCTCGGCAGTAGCGGGCTTGCTATCTGAATGCCCCCCAAAAGTTCTTCTATTATGGCCATAAAACTTTCTGTTTTCAGCCTCTTCTTCCTCAATATCCATGACAGTTTCCCTCAACCACCATCATTGAAGTCATCCTCCTCAACTTGCCATAGATCGAGGGCTTAGTGCCATTGATGATCATTTTAATCTGGTCATTCTCTGAAGGCCGAGTCTGCATTTTCAAAAGCTGGCTTCTCCAGCGATTCACATACTCTTTGAAGCTCTCATCTGGCTTCTGCTTAGTGTTCTCCAGATCTCGGAGTGACAAATCAATCTCCAGGTCCGTAACATACTGCTTTAGGAAGGCATCAGCCAGTTCCTTCCAATCTTCCTTAACATTTTTCTCAAGGCTGTGGTACCAAACTACGGGTGCCCCCACGAGTGACATCCCAAACATTTTCTGAGCTTGGCGCTGCGTCAGGCCCACCGAACTCATTACCGCGACATATTGCCGGAGAGGAGATGACCCTCGGGTCCCCCATTTCCATTGAACTTAGCCATATCCGGCATTCTGAACTGAGCTGGTAGCTGTTCTTCAAAGGTCATCGCCTCATAGTCTAGTAAGTCTTCGTCCTTACCCTTCATCTTACGGGTAACAGACTCTACCTGGTCACGAAGTTTCTGTATCTCGGCTTGAGACCCAATCACTCTGCCTGTTGCATACTCTGCCATATCATCATCAAAAGCGGGGATATCATCCCCCAACCCATTCGGAGGCTCCTCGCGCCTTACATTCTCAGAATTTCCCCAGCACGGGGCACAGCCATATTTGTCATGGCAGTAGTCAAGGCTTGCAACTGTTCAGTGACCTTGGCGAGACCGTTTTCCAACTGATCCATACAGGATACCTCAATATCTGATTCACTCATGTCTGTTCCCAGTATTTTGATGAGTCTTCCCTTTTCCCTAACCCAACGGGAATCTATGATGGCTTTCAGAACACAAGGGTTAACATGATGTATGTATACATGAGGTGCATTTGATACAAGGAATATATCAACTCATTAAAATTCTCACACAAATCGGCCTATCATCATTTTAGAAGCTTTTGGGCTAACTGTCATAGGAATGAACTCGTCCCAGTTTAAATGGCCCAACAAGTTCACATATCATGGCAAGAAGTCCAACCGTATCCAAATGATAATGTTCCTAAACACAAACATATAATGGCCCATTGGCGTTTTAGAAGCTTTTGGCCCAATCATCATAAGATATGTCTTGTCCCAGTTTAAATGGCCCAACAAGCCCATATCTCATGACAAAAGGTCCGAATGGATCCAAATGACAATGTTCCCAAACACAAGCATACAAGAAAGATAATGCAAACATAAAACAATAATTTCTACAGAATGGTCCATCAATATTTTAGAAGCTTTGGGCCTAATAGTCATAAGGTACGAACTCGCCCCAGTTTAAATGGCCCAGCAAGTCCGCATTTCTGACAATAATCCAACTGCATCCAAATGAGGATGGTCCACAAGCACATATTCAAGGAAATAATTGTTACTTTAGCCAACCCGGTCTATGGGTGGGTTAGCAAGAGTATATACAGAGGCTCTCACCGGCGCGAAGAATGGCCCACAACTAGGTCTCCCCACCCAAGGGTTCGAGCAACCAAGTGAGCGCACCCTTTTTTATACACTAAGGTACGTGCCAATGAGCTATGGTGTGTGACGGACTGTCAAATGGATTTCCCGTTGTAGATTCCCCAGAGGGAAGGTGGAGCGAGGCTCACTTAAATACCCAAGCCTCTTAGGCTCTTATCGCTTGGTGTCAGGAATAAACAACGAGTCCTCCAAATTAGTCCATCACAAAAGGCTACGAGTAAATGGCTATC
Organism: Zanthoxylum bungeanum; assembly: GCA_019454045.1. Taxonomy (NCBI): domain Eukaryota; kingdom Viridiplantae; phylum Streptophyta; class Magnoliopsida; order Sapindales; family Rutaceae; genus Zanthoxylum; species Zanthoxylum bungeanum. The sequence goes on along the minus strand of SKCR01045006.1, from coordinate 21,632 downwards.
TAGGTGCCTTCACAACTTTTCCTTCTAGAAAGTAGTGAGTGAAGGAAGACACCAAACCATTACCTAGCCTTAAAATGCCTTTGATTAAACCCTCACTTTATCCACTATAGACACGGTCAATTAAAACATAAATCCAAACATTACAAGACAATATTTCGGGGCCAATTCTCTATCCCCAGTGGAGTCGCCAGACTGTGGACAACAGAACCTGGGCGACGCTGTTCTAGGCTCGCGGCCTAGTTGGGAAGTACGAAATAACATGGAGTCGCCACCCGGTGTGAACCGGGACAAAGATTTAAGGCTGCACTCACCCCTCGCAAGAGAAGACCTCAAACCGTTGGGTTCGGAATGGTCCCTTACTTATGTCACTTGTAATGAAAGGATTTATGTAATAATTTAATCAAGTCTAAGTAACACTTATTTCCAATAGGATCATGCTTCTAAATTCACATGCATACATCAACAAGTTCATCACAACATGCAACATCACATGGCAATCTCATGAACATATTTCAATCATATGATATGGAAAACTAAGAACAACCTAATCATGCTTGAGTACTATGTCATGAATACATCGAATCAATAAATGCAGGAATACAAATAATATGATTGGCTACATAATGCAAGGGAGATCAACCAAGAGGCAATTATGCATGAATATGATAAGACAGACTCAGTTCAGTGTGTGCGTGTTCGTGTAGCGTTCGTAAACGCGTTCGAATGGTAAACAGAAGGTTCACGTTCATGTAGCGTTTGATAACGCGTTCGAATGGGACTAGACCTGATGATACAAAATGCATGCGCGTTCGAGTAGCGTTTGATAACGCGTTCGAACGATAAACAGAAGGTTCGCGTTCGAATTGCGTTCGATGACGCGTTCGAACAGGAACTGGCAGATTGCATACATTCATATGGTTTTAGATATCGCATTCAAACAGGATTACAACAACGACATATCTAATCACATGGACACCTAAATCATGCATAAAGATTAACATACTAAGGGCTAAATCATGCTAAATAAATAAATAACGTGCTAACTACATCATGCTCAAATACAATTTTGGATGAAACGAAATACATGTATCCCTCAAGTGGTACGTGGAGTTGTATCCCGAGTACAGACCGCACTACCGTCCATTCGGATTCGGCTACGGAATTTACGTCCGGGTTTCCATCCGATATACCACAAAAGAGAACACACATTCCGTTCATCTAGAGTTCACATCATGCCTCAACAAACGACTCTCATGCGATAATAAATAAAAGACAAATGAAAGATAATAAATACAAGGTGCCCTCAGGTCTAACCTTTTATGTCGTCTCTCGGTAGTACGGTGTACGGTCGTCGGTGGATGGTGGATGCTCCGCAACTCTTCCGGTTCACTGGTTCACTGCTCTCGTTCGTTGTCTTACTGTTTTGGGTCGTCGTTCTCCGTCTTTTGCTACTGTTTTGACTCCGATTCGCTGCCGCTGCTACTGTTTTGCTGCTGTATTTTAGTTACTATTTTTGGGATGTTTTGGCTACTGTTTTGGGTGTGATTTTCGGTGATGTTATGGTGTGGTTCGGGGGCTGTTTTATGTGTGTGTTTAGGGCTGCTGTATGCGTGTTTTAGGGCTGCTGTATGGGCTGTTTTAGGAGGTGTAGGGGCTGCTGTTTTCGGTTGTGGAGTGGGGGAGATGAAGGGGATTATTTCTGTTTTTCTTCTTGTTATTGCCGCGTGAGTGGCTATGGCTCTTGGTGTGGGGGAGATGAAGGGGAGGCTTTTCTTGTATGAATGAGCTAGGCTTGAGAAGGTTGGTGAAAGGTTCTTCATATAGAGAAAGGTTAGGGTTACTCATTGTCTCACAAGGAAGGGATTTTGGCATTAAGAGGAGGATTTGATTTGGTATTCAACAAGGAAAGGATTAGATTGATGGGGGACAAATTGGTTTAGATTAGGAATACAAAATATTTAATTTGTTATTATTGATTTTAATTAGGCATGACATCTTTTTAATTTAGTATGTGATTTGTTAGTTAGGAAGGAATCTTGTGTAATTGGTGGGTGAATATCTTAATTAAGGGATTAAAATATTTGATCGATTTTAATGTTTATTTTAATTTGGTATGTGATTTTTAGATTTGTTTTGATTTCACCATGTGTTAAATATGTGTTTTAAGTGGGCTGGGCGTGTGGGCCAAGGCTTGGGCGAATTGGGCTTAATGTGAGGCTAGCAGCAAAACCAGAATTACCGACACCGTTCGAACGCCTCCTCGAACGCGGCACGAACGCGCGCAATCTGTTTTGCGTTCGAACGTATACACGAACGCAGCACGAACGAAAATAGTGAACCTTATTTATTCTGAATTTCCCCTTCCGATGTCCGTTTTCCGTGACCTCCGTGACTTAAAAGGTAGTGTCTCCAAATGAGACTCATCATAGGGACTTATGTGCAAAAATGCAGTGCCTACAGTCTACGTAGAGACACACAATGACATATCCTTTTTGAGTTGATTTGGTGTATACACACTTATCACACTCATTTATTTTGAACCCACTTGACGACATCTCTTTGTCAAATTTTTCATGCCATTATTTAGGTGCTTGTTTTAATCGGTATAAGGATTTTACAAGTTTGCACACCTTCTGTTATTTTCCAGGAACATTGAAATCTTTTGGTTGTTCCATGTAAATCTCTTCATTCAGTTCACCATTTAGGAATGCCTTTTTTACATCCATTTGATGTATTTCAAGGCCAAATATAGTTGCTATGGCTATGAGCATTCTTATTGACGTGATACGAGTCACTGGTGAATATGTATCAAAGTAATCAAGGCATTCTTTTTGTCTATAACCTTTTATGACAAGTCTTGCCTTGTACTTATCTATTGATCCATCTGATTTCATCTTCCGTTTGAATATCCATTTGTAGCCCAGTGACTTACAACATGGAGGAAGATCAACCAACACCCAAGTATGGTTTTGTAGGATAGAATCAATCTCACTATTGATAGCCTCTTTCCACAAAGGTACCTCCGATGAAGACATTGCTTCTTTATAGCTTTGAGGCTCATTTTCTAATAAGTATGTCAGAAAATCGGGTCCAAATGACATAGATGTTCTAGCTCTTTTGCTACGTTTAAGTTCAATTTTCTCAACATTTTCATGTTGATCTGATTATTGGTCAACCTGATCACTGTCTTTGACAATATCAATAGTTCTTTTGAGAGACTCTGTTCTTTGACTTTCCTTACAAGAAAATGTCTCTTCAAAGAATGTCGCATTCCTTGACTCAATTATATATTTTGATTGATGACAGGAATTTCTGACTTATGTACCAAGAATCGATACGCACTACTGTTGTGAGCATATCCAATGAATATACAATCAACAGTCTTGGGTCATATTCCAACCTTCTTAGGTTTAGAAACCATCACTTTGACGAGACACCCCCACACTTTCAGGTATTTGTAGGAAGGTACGTGACCTTTCCATAATTCATATAGTGTCTTGTCCAATCTTCTGTGAGGTAGCTTGTTCAGAACGTAGTTAGCGAAAAGCAAGGCTTCCGCCCACAATTTCTGGGGTAAACCAGAGCTTGTTAACATGGCGTTCATCATTTCCTTCAATGTTCAATTTTTTACTTTCAGCAATCCCATTTTGTTGAGGCGAATAAGGAGCAGTAGTTTCGTAAATAATTCCATGACTAGAACAATATTCACCAAATGGTGACTTATATTCACCTCCTCTATCACTCATGATTCTTTTGATTTTCTTGCCAAGTTGATTTTCAACTTCGTTCTTATAGTGTATAAAGCTCTCAATAGCTTCATCTTTGCTCCTCAATAAATACACATAATAAAATCTTGTGCTATCATCGATAAAAGTGACAAAGTACTTTCTACCGCCTCTTGTTTGCATAATATTCATATCACACACATCAGAGTGTATAAGTTCCAAGGGTTCATAACTTCGTTCTATGGAATGAAATGATATTCTACGTATTTTTGCTTCAACAAATGCCTCACATTTATGTTGGTTATCAATTGTAAATTTGGGTATAAGGTCTATGTTAATTAATTTACGCATTGTATCACAATTAACATATCCCAACCTCTCATGTCATACATTTTGTGACTCAATAATATAAGCGGAAGATGTAGCTTTATTATTAGCAATGTGTCGATTGAAAATCATTAAATTGAACTTGAAATAGCTCTCAGTGAGTTATCATTTTCCTACATAGACATCGTTCTTGGTCAGTACAAATTTATCAGAAGGAAATACAAGCTTGAAACCATTCTTGCTAAGGAGTGAACCTGAACCAAGTTTTTCCGAATATCAGGAACATGCAGAACATTCTTCAATGTAAGCTATTTTCCAGATGTCATCTTCAGAACCACTGTGCCTTGTCCAACCACTCTAGAGGTAGAAGGATCTCCCATTGTCAGATGGTCACCACCATCGACCTTCTGATATGAGGAAAACATCTTGTTATCAGCACAGATATGATGAGTAGCCTCGGTGTCTACCCACCATTCTCTCAGATTTCCAACTAAGTTGGCTTCTGTTACAACTGCTGAGAGGTTAATCTTTGAGATCTCATCAGTTAGCTGCTCATTCTAAGTGACATGGACCTCATTTTTCTTTTTCTTACCTTTGTCCTGAGACTTTTTGTTTCTGCAGTCCTTTGCCATGTGACCATTTTTTCCACAAATGTATCACTTACCCTTGAACTTCTTGTTTGCTTGGGAAGAATCAGCTCCACTATTCTTTCTCTTTTTTCTACCATTTCCACCCTCGACGATGTTGGTCTTAGACTTTATAGTCTTGTAGGTGGCCTTCTCGGACTTCCTGTTGTCCTATTAGATCCTCAATCGAACTGTAAGGTCTTTAAGAGTAATATGCTTCTTTTTGTGTTTCAGATAGCTCCTGGAGTCCTTCCATGATGGAGGTAACTTTTCAATGATTGTGGCAACTTGAAACGTCTCGTAGAGTTTCATTTCCTCATCCAATATTTCATGAATGATTAACTGAAGTTCGCCCAACTAAGATATCACCATCCTTGAATCTACATCTTGTAGTCCAAGAACCTACCCACGATAAATTTCTTCTGTCCAGCATCCTCGTTTTGTACTTCTTCTCGAGAGATTCCCAGAGAATCTTCGCAGAAGTTATGCCTTGGTATACGTTATTGTCAAGTCATCCCAATAGGTAATTCTTACATAAGAAGTCGTCTGACGACCATGTCTCTTCTCGCAGTTGCTTGGCAATTTCTGTTTCTCCCTCCACAGAACCCAGATGATCTTTGAGGTACTTAACCAACTACAGTGTTGTCAGGTAGAACAATATTTTGCTCTGTCATTGTTTAAAGTTTGCTCCACCAAACGTTTCTGGTTTTTCTCAATGTGCGACTAGTACTGCGATATTTCCGCTAGTAAGTATAACTAGAAAGACCAACAGTAGTCAACAAGTCTACAAAAGATAAATTACACAACGATCAAACATATGATCTTTTTAAGTGATATACTAAGAATCCACCCTTTGTTATATTAGACAATAGTACCAAATAACACAATTCCTTGAATTTACGAATAAGATTTCTTATGATAAATGAATAAGGAATATTCCCAGAGGACGAGGAGGGTCCGGAGTAACCACTTAAATCCCTGCTCACTTAGGCTCTTATTGCCTTGTTGACAGAATATCCTTTAAACTCTTTCTCAATAGAATATCTTAGACATTCAAACTTAGTATTATACTTTAATTCACAATACAATAATAAATATGTGTAGATATGTATGTGTATATGTATAAATCAATCAAGCTTTGACGGAATTACTTGTGTAAAGTTACACTTTTAATTCTCAACTAAGTATGCAACATACGATTAATTTTCAACTTTATCACTATGTGTATGCTTGTGATAACTGAACACAATAATATTAACTTAAATCTATGCTTCAAAGTTTATAATAATACGGTATATGGTTTTACTAAGTTAACATTATGTTATACATGGTAATATAAATTAATCTATGTCTATGTTATTATTTTTTAATCTAAAATAATTCCAGGATTGAATTCGTTAGTGTCACGTTCGTTAATTCGTTCGAACGAAACTTTACAGTGAGTTCACATTCTTGTAGCATTTGTAAACGCGTTTAAACGAAGTGTTCTAGAGAGTTCACGTTCGTGTTGCGTTCGTAAACGCATTCGAACAAAGTGTAATATTTTACATTTGATAATTGCGTAATTTTCATATTTTGGACATAATATTTTACTCCGATATTGAATTGAAGTGATTCCAGTTCCAGATGAAAGAAGACTCAAAGATCTACATCTTTACTATTCGCAAGAGTTTGGAATTCTGAAGTTTTCAAGACCAAAATGAACGAAAAATCCAAATTGTGTTTTATGTAATTATTAAAGTCATTATAAAAAAATAAACAAAAAAAAAATAAAAATGACAATATACAATTGTCAAACTTCCACCAAACATGCTTGCATGTTTGGTGGAGAAAATGATGGAGAAATTGGTGGAGAAAGCTTACAAAATTTCTATAAATAGAGGTGCTCTGCACCGTATTTTCTTCAGCTTCCTTTACACGATTCTCTCTGAAATTTTGTGAAGAGATCCAGCTCTTGTGTGATTTATTTTCTTTAAAGCTTTCTTGTATTTTCTTTTTCTTTCAGTAATAAAATTATGTGTAGTTTTATTCAAATTATGAGTAGCTAATTTCTTTTTGCTGGGGTAATGGGTGAAACTTTTATTATTAAAATTTATATTAATCTCACTTATATTATAATATATGAATTGTAATCTAACGATTAATAATTAATTGAGATCTGGATTAACTATTGATAAACTTTGATACCGTCTATATGGCTGATTTTATTTATTTGGCATAATTGAGTATTTAACTGGACTTATTATAGACAAAAGTTATCACCGCCTTTATGACTGGTTTTATATGTTTTGGCATAATTGATTCCTGAAATAAATTAATTTGGTAATAATGACAATTTATATATTATAAAAAGTGAGATTTCTATATTTAAAATATTAAAAGTGGATCCCCTAACCCCAATATTTTATTTTATTATTGTAATTTAAATTAAAATTTCCAATCACTTCAAACAATCCAGCCTTTTTATTTTTCACTCAAATTATTATTTTATTTTACTAAAGATATTCCATGTGGATCGACCCCGGTCTTATCGGGTTATTTTATTACTTCGACACTCTTATACTTGGGAGTAAAGAACCACTTTTTGAGCGTGTCAAGTTTTTGGCACCGTTGCCGGGGAATAAATTTAGTAGATAGAATGATCATTGTAATTTTTTCCCTCTTTTCTTTATTTTTATATTTGTATTTTTTTTTTGTGGTTATATTTTCTGCATTTAATTTTTTTCCACTTGTTTTTTTTTCATTTTGTAAGTATTGTATTTGTATTTTTTTAGCATATAGTGTGCATTTAAGTGGCATGAAACACTGGTCTCGATCATCTAGCGATAGATTAAATAGAGAGTCTCCATCACCTTTATCGTCTGTCAAAATGGTCGATAACCAAAATCAAAATCCACCCGCCCGAGTTGAAAACCCAGTTGATCAGGAAGAAAACAAGTTTCAGCATGACGATCTTAATCATTCTAGGACACTGAGAAAATTCATGAATCCCACTAGGACATTATCACTATCTTGTATTTTTTCCCCCAGATGCAACACTTTTCAATTTTAAGCCAGGTGTCATCCAATTTTTACCCACATTACACGGTCTAGAATAAGAAAATCATTATCAGCACTTAAGGGAATTTGAAGATGTATGTAACACTTGCACAGACCAAAATTACAGCATGAATATAATTCGATTAAAGTTTTTCCTTTTTCTTTAAAGGATAAAGCTAAAATTTGACTGCAGAACCTTAGGTCAGGATCCATTATAACATGAGATAATTTGGAAGAATAATTTCTGAAAAAATTCTTTCCCCCCTCATATGACAAACTCCTTTAAGAGAATAATCACAATTTTCACACAAAAGTCGGGGGAAATACTTTACCAATATCAGGAGAGATTTAAAGATATGTTGAATATTTGTCCACATCATTGGTTTGAAACATGGAGGCTGGTTGCCTACTTCTACGAGGGGTTAACACCCCAATGTAGACAAGTAGTGAAAATAATGTGTAATGGTGAGTTTAAGGATAAAAATCCCGAAGATGCACTAGATTACCTAGAACATATAGTAGAGAATGCACAATACTGGGACATAGTTGACACTTATGAGTCGTTTGTAAAACCACAGCCACTGGTAGAGGTATGTTTAACCTTAGGGAAGACCATGACCTTTCTGCTAAGTATGCATCTCTAGCTAAAAAAGTTGAGGCATTAGAAATAAGAAAGAGTGATCATGTCAAGTCAGTTCAAGAAATCACATGTCAAATCTGTAATTCAAATGAACATGTCACACAAGTTTGCCCAACTTTGTTAGCTCTACAAGAATGTCTCCATGACCAAGTCAGTTCCATAAACACTTTCCATAGACCAAATCCAAACTCATACTCCCAAACCTATAATTTTGGTTGGAGAAACCATCAAAACTTTAATTGGAGGAATGATAACCAAGCACAACCATCACAACAACCTCCCCAGGTACACCCGAATTTCCAAAACTCCCAGAATTATGCACCATATGTCCCACCACCTAGGAAAACCCTTGAGGATACCTTGTATGCATTCATTGAGAATCAAGAAGCCATCAATAACCAACATATGTAAACATTGATTGATCTGAAAGATACTTTTTCCAAAATCACATCTGCATTGACCATTCATGAGAAAGGCAAGTTTCCTGCACAACCACAGCCAAACCCCAAGAATCATCAAAACCATCATGAGAGTAATTCTAGTAGTCAACACATTGACCAAGTCAAATCTATTAGTACTCTTCGTAATGGTAAGGTTATCCACAAACCTAATTTTTAACCTCATGAAATTGAAAATAAATCAAATTCAGATGGTAAGGAAGGGGTTGATGAACCCTTACCCGCCGTTGATGATAATAATTTCTCTCATGCACCTCTATTTCCTCAGACATTAAAAACAAAGAAATTGAACCATTCTCTAGAGATATATGAAATATTCAAACAAGTAAATGTAAATATTTTTTTGTTAGATGTCATCCAACAGATACCATCTTATGCCAAATTTTTGAAAAACTTATGCACCGTTAAAATAAAACATTAGGTAAGAAAGAAAGCTTTTCTAGTTGAACAAGTAAATTTCATTCTCTCAACCAATAATGCATTAAAATACAAGGACCCTGGTTGTCCAAATATTTCATGTATGATTGGAAATCAAAAAATTGAACATGTTTTGCTTGATTTTGGAGCCAGTGTCAATTTGCTTCCATTTTTGGTTTACCAACAACTTAATATTGGTGAGTTAAAACCAACCTCAACTTTTCTTTTACTTGATGATAGATCAGTCAAGGCACCGATAGGAATTATTGAAGACGTGTTATTACAAGTCGATAAATTCATATATCCCGTGGATTTTATTGTCTTGGAAATAGAACCTGTGACAGACAGTTATAAGCCAATTCCTGTAATACTTGGTCGTCTATTTTTAGCAATAGCTAATGCTTTAATTAATTGCAGGAATCGAATTATGAATTTATCATTTGGCAATATGACGCTGGAGCTTAATATTTTTAACATGTGCAAACAACCATATGATGAGGACATTGAAGATGAGAGCATAGACCCAATTCAACCAATTGTGGATGAATATATTCAAGGGAGTTTATCTGATCCTACGGAAATTTGTACAGTTAATTTTCTTAAATCAAGTACGTAATTACATTTTGATATTTCTAATTATTTTTCTTTACTTGATTCTACACATGTACTGGAAGATGATGAAGGGAAACAAAATTTTGAAGAACTAAGAACACTTAAAGAAGAGACACATGAAGAAGCACCCAAATTAGAATTGAAGACTTTGCCAGAAGAGTTGAAGTATGCATTTATTGAAGATAAACAAACTTACCATGTGGTAATTTCTTCTTCGCTGACAAGCGATCAAGAAGGTAAGTTTTTAAATGTGTTAAGAGAATATAGACAGAGAATTAGATGGACTTTATGTTGGTTGTTTGGTGTCATTAAACATAAAATAAACATGCATCAAACAGATTTCCAGAAACAAATCTAACCTAACATGCCAAAAATAACATAAACCCTAAAACTTTGAGAACCAGAAAAACCTTATAAATGACATCCAAGTCGAGATGAATCTCTGTCCTTAAGAACTTATTAGCCCCATCTCGGTGCTCTATGGGTTATGTAGCTAATGTTCTCTCAGGATAACTTGGATTCCTCTTATTCAAGGGGCACTCCTTAAGAAGATCTTGAACTTGAAAATGGTGGGACTCTCTCTCTGACTCAAACAACAAAATGCGACTCTAAAATTCGGATGGATTCACTGGATTTCAGATTCCTTTGAATGAACAAGAGGACTACTTTATAAAGGCATGGAAGGGTGCCTTTGAGGGCACCCTTTGATTTGGGGTGCAACCCTCCTAAGGGTTATACCCATTCCATGCACCATTTGAAGTCTTAAGGCATGTTCTTCCAAATTTTAGAGGACATGTCCCTCCTCCATCCAAACTCTATATATATTTAGAAAATTACAACAATCCCTCAAAATTCTCTAAATATTAATGCAGACACTTGAGAGAGTTTCCGTGAACTTAAGGTGCATCGAAATAGGTAGCTTTCGCCTTGAATCTTTCATAGTGAATGACAATCGGATTTACTTGGCAAACCAGTGACCCATAGTCTTGAACTGTTCTACCGTTGGTGTAAACCAAGACAATTGCCAACACACAGCTTTACTTAGACCATTTCTCGTTGTACAGTTGTGTTCATTTCGGCCCTGAACAGCGATCTTGGATTCATCAAGCACTGTAGGGAAATCAGCCTGTAAAATCCCACGGAAGCGGCCTCACTACTTACTTGAAATATGTGATCTATTATGAAGAGGTAATTTTCCTTTACCCCCATTAGGACTCATCTCCTAATATAGTGATCATTAAAAGCCTTAGCTTATCCTAACCTTGACAGACACACTCTACGTCATTATCGGAATGAGAAAGAGTACAAAACTCTTCAGTGCTTGTTTGAATTGCACAAAGTTTCAGTTGTCCTTTTGAACCTAGATCTTGGGATCTCCAGTTAGCTAGGTTGGGTTTCCACAGTGACAATTCTTAATTTATAGGCTTGAAGCCCATTCCCCTCGATGACTTCTCAACTTGCTCTCTAGGTAAATCTTTAGTAAGTGGATCCGCTAGGTTTTCCTTCAACTTAACATAATCGATCAATATTATGCCACTTTAGAGCAGTTGACGTATGGTATTATGTCTCCGACGTATGTGTCGAGACTTACCATTATACATTATATTTTGGGCTCTCCCAATAGCCGATTGACTATCACAATGTATGCTTATCACTAGCACCGGTTTGGGCCAACTAGGAATATCCTTTAGGAAATTTTAAAGCCATTCCGCTTCTTCCGCTGTTTTGTCTAATGCTATGAAATCTGATTCCAGAGTAGACCGGGTAATACATGTTTGCCTCGAGGATTTTCATGACACGGCTGCATTACCAAGTGTGAAAATAAATACACTCATAGATTTGGAATCCACTGTATCAGATATCCAGTTAGCATCGTTGTATCCCTCTAGAACAGCGGGATATCTCTCATAATGTAGCCCATATTTTGAAGTTTCTCTCAAATACCTCAAAACTCTTACTATGGCTTTCCAGTGGTTATGTCATGGATTACTTGTATATCTGCTAAGCCTGTTCACAGTTTGAGCGATATCAGGTCGTGTGCAATTCGTGAGATACATCAGACTTCTGATGATTCTCGAGTACTCTAATTGCGATACGCTTGAGCCAGTATTCTTTTATAGATGAAGAGTTAGGTCTACAAGAGTTCTAGCCACATTTAAATCTCCTTTGTTATATTTATCAAGTATCTTCTCAACATAATGAGTTTGAGATAATATATATCATTATGATGTTCTAGAAATTTTAATTCCTAGGATCACATCAGCTACTCCTAAATGTTTCATATCAAATCTGATGGATAACACTGTCTTGGTAGACATAATCATTTCATGATTACTACCAATTATCAGCATATCGTCTACATAGAGATACACAGTGACATATCTTTTTTTAGTTGACTTGATGTACACGTACACACACTTATCACACTCATTGGTTTTGAACCCATTTGACAACATCTATTTGTCAAATTTCTCATGACATTGTTTAGGTGATTGTTTTAATCCGTACAAGGATTTTATAAATTTGCACACTTTCTGTTCTTGTCCAGGAATATTGAAACCTTCTGGTTGTTCCATGTAAATCTCTTCATCCAATTCACCATTCAATAATGCCATCTTTACATCCATTTGATATATTTCAAGACCAAATATAGCTGCTATGGCTATGAGCATTCTTATTGATGTGATATGAGTCACCGGTGAATATGTGTCAAAGTAATCAAGGCCTTCCTTTTGTCTATAACCTTTTATGACAAGTCTCGCCTTGTACTTATCTATTAATCCATCCGTTTTCATCTTCTTTTTGAATATCCATTTGTAGCCCAGCGACTTACAACCTGGTGGAAGATCAACCAACTCTCAAGTATGGTTCTGTAGGATTGAATCAATCTCACTGTTAATAGCCTCTTTCCAAAGAGGTGCCACCGGAGAAGCCATAGCTTCTTTATAGCTTTGAGGCTCATTTTCTAACAAGTATGTCAGAAAATCGGGACCAAACGACTTAGACGTTCTAGCTCTTTTGCTACGTCTAGGTTCGATTGTCTCAACGTTTGCACGTTGAGCTGACTCTTGGTCAACCTGATTACTGTCTTTGACAGTATCAATAGTTCTTTTGAGAGACTTTATTCTTTGTCTTTCTTTACAAGGAAATGTCTCTTCAAAAAATGTCGCATTCCTTGACTCAATTATCATATTCGGATTGATGTCAGGAATCTCAGACTTGTGTACCAAGAATCGATACGCACTACTGTTGCGAGCATATCCAATGAATATACAATCAACAGTTTTGGGTCTTATTCTAACCTTCTTAGGTTTAGGAACCATTACTTTGGCAAGACACCCCCACATTTTCAGATATTTGTAGGAAGATACGTGACCTTTCCATAACTCATATGGTGTCTTGTCCAATATTCTGTGAGGAAGCTTGTTTAGAATGTAGTTCGCAGAAAGCAAGGCTTCCCCCCATAAGTTCCGGGGTAAATCAGAGCTTGTCAACATGGCGTTCATTATTTCCTTCAATGTCAGTTTTTGCGCACAGCAATTCAAGTTTTGCTGAGGCTAATAAGGAGCAGTGGTTTCGTGAATAATTCCATAATTGGAACAATATTCACCAAATGGTGACACATATTCACCACCTCTATCGCTCCTGATTCTTTTGATTTTCTTGCCATGTTGATTTTCAACTTCGTTCTTATAGTGTACAATGCTCTCAATAGCTTCATCTTTGCTCATCAGTAAATACACATAACAGAATCTTGTGCTATCATCGATAAAAGTGACAAAGTACTTTTACTGCCTCTTGTTTGCACAATATTCAAATCACACACATCAGTGTATACAAGTTCTAAGGGTTCAGAACTTCGTTCTATGGAATGAAATGATGCTCTATGCATTTTTGCTTCAACACATGCCTCACACTTATATTGGCTATCAATTGCAAATTTAGGTATAAGGTCCATGTTAATTAATTTACGTATTGTATCATAATTAACATGTCCTAACCTCTCATGCCATATATTTTGTGACTCAATAATATAAGCGGAAGTTGTAGCTTTATTAATAGCACTGTGTCGATCGACAGTCATTACATTGAATTAGAAAAGGCCCTCAGTGAGGTATCATTTTCCTACATAAATATCGTTTTTTGTCAATACAAATTTATCAGAAACAAATTCAAGCTTAAAACTAGCCTTGTTAAGGAGAGAGCCCGGGATCAAGTTCTTCCGAATATCAGGAACATGCAAAATATTCTTCAATGTAAACTCATTTCCATATGTCATATTCAGAACCACTGTGCCTTGTCCAACCACTCTTGAGGTAGACGAGTTTCCCATTGTCAGATGATCATCGCCATCGACCTTTTGATATGAGGAAAACATCTTTCTATCTGCACAGATATGACGAGTAGCCCCAGTGTATGAGATCTCTTCAGTCAGCTGGTCATCTTCAGTAATATGGGCCTCATTTTTCTTTTTCTTGCCCTTGTCCTGAGACTTCTTATTTCTGCAGTCCTTTGTCATATGACCGCTCTTTCCATAGTTGTAGCACTTCCCCTTGAACTTCTTGTTAGCTTGGGAAGAATCAGCTCTACTGTTCTTTCTTTTCTTACTATCTTTTACACCCTCGATGATGTTGGCCTTAGACTCCATGGTCTTGTAGCTGGCCTTTTCGGACTTCCTGTTATCCTCTTCGATCCTCAGTCGAACTCCAAGGTCTTCAAGGCTCATCTGATTCTTCTTGCGTTTCATATAGCTCATGAAGTCCTTCCATGATGGAGGTAACTTTTTAATGATGGTAGCAACTTGAAACGTTTCACAGAGTTTCATCCCTTCATCCAATATTTCATGGATGATCAATTGCAGTTCACCCAACTGAGATATTATTGTTCTTGAATCTACCATCTTGTAGTCCAGAAACCTACCCACAATAAATTTCTTTTGTCTGACATCCTCTATTTTGTATTTCATCTCGAGAGATTCCCAGGGAATCTTCACAGAAGTCATGCCTTGGTACACATTGTACATGGTATTGTCAAGTCCACCCAAAAGGTAGTTCATGCACAAGAAGTCGCCAGACAACCATGTCTCTTCTCGCAGTTGCTTGGCTGTTTCCGATTCACCCTCCACAGGATCCGGAGGATCTTTGAGGTACTTAACCAACTGGAGAGTTGTCAGGTAGAATAACATTTTGCTCTGCCACTGTTTAAAGTTTGCCCCACCAAACTTTTTCGGCTTTTCTCCATGAAAGACCGGTACTGTGATGTTTCCGCTAGCCATGTGTAACTAGAAAAACCAACAGAGATCAATAAGTCTACAAAAGATAAATTTCACAACGATCAATGATCTTGTTCAAGTGATATACCAAGTATCCACTTGTTGTTCTATTGGACAATAGTACCAATAAACACAAGTCCTTGAATTTTCGACTAAGGTTTCTTATGAAAAGTAAATAAAGGAATATTCACAGATGACGAGGGGGTCCGGAGTAACCACTTAAATCCCTGACCACTTAGGCTCTTATCGCCTTTTTGACAGAATATTCTTTAAACACTTCTTCAATAGAATCTCTTAGCAATTCAGAACTTAGTATTACACTTTTAATTTTACAAAACAATATTCGATATGTGTAGATATATGTGTTTGTGTCAATCAAGATTGGATGGAATTACTTGTGTATGATTACAATTTAAATTCTCAACCAAGTATGCAACACACAATTAAATTTTCAACTTTATCACTATGTATATGCTTGTGATAATTGAACACCCTAATAATAACTTAAATCTATACTACCAAGATTACTATGATTCAGCATATGATTTACTAAGTTAATATTGTGACTAATTAAATTAATCTAAGTCTTTTTCAATTTAGAAACAATTCCAGGACTTAGTTTGTTAGTGTCATGTTCGTATCTACGTTCGAACGAGACTGTCCAGTGTGTGTACGTTCGTGTTGCGTTCGAACAAAAAATTCCAAAGATTTAACGTTCGTGTGGCATTTGAAAATGCGTTCGAACGAAATATTCCAGAGGGTTTACGTTTGTGTTGCGTTTAGGACGCGTTCGAACGTTCTAAGTCAGAAGGCTTGCATTTGAGTTGCGTTTGAAGATGCGTTCGAACGTTCTTAGGTATAAGGCTTGCGTTTGAGTTGCGTTAGAATACGCGTTCGAATGTTCTTACGAAAATTCAGATTTTAGTCTTTGCATTCGTCGGGCGTTCGAACGCCCTATGTATTTTTCATGCACAGACTTTATTTTTCCAGAAACTGTTCTTATCTAAGCATGCGAATTTCTATCTAACAACACTAAAATTGATAAGTTCTTAAGATTGTTGGTTGTTTAGTGTCATTAAACATAAAATAAACATGCATCAAACAGATTTCCATAAACAAATCTAACCCAACATGCCAAAAATAACATAAACCCTAAAACTTTGAGAACCAGAAAAACCTTATAAATGACCTCCAAGTCGAGATGAATCTATGTCCTTAAGAAATTATTAGTCCCGTCTCGGTGCTCTATGGGTTCTGTGGCTAATGTTCTCCCAGGATAACTTGGATTCCTCTTCTTCAAGGGGCACTCCTTAAGAAGATCTTGAACTTGAAAATGGTGGGACTCTCTCTCTGACTCAAACAACAAAATGAGACTCTAAAATTCAGATGGATCGCTGGATTTCAGATTCCTTTGAATGAACAAACGGAATCCTTTATAAAGGCATAGAATGGTGCCTTTGAGGGCACCCTTTGGTTTGGGGTGCAACCCTCCTAAGGGTTATACCTCTTCCATCCACCATTTGGAGTCTTAAGGCATGTTCTTCCAAATTTTAAAGGACGTGTCCTACTCAAAGGACATGTCCCCCTCTATCCAAACTCTATATATATTTAGAGAATTACAACAATTTAAAAGATATAAAAGACATTAATCCTTTAAAATGGATACGTAAAATACATTTCAAAGATAATGTCAGGACACATCGACCAAAAAAATATATATTAAACATTAAAAAGAAAAAAATGGTTAAAACGAAAGTCCTTAACTTCTTGATTCATTCATCTCTTGCATATGGTTTGGAGAAAAGCACCTATGCTAAAAAAAAAGAGCTAAACAATTAGGAGTTTTAACACTTAGTGCCCTAAGGCCAACTGGTCTGGGAGTCACTGACCCAAAGCTACAGGGTTAAAGAGAAAACTTAAGGAAATAATACACTTTTTCTTTTTAATATCTGATATCCGAACAATTAAGTCCGTAGGGGTGTCTTAACACCTAGTGCCTAAAGCCAACTAGTTTGGGAGTCATTGGCCCAAAGCTCGTTTCAATGATTGAAGATGCATCATTATTTTAAAAAAAAATATATTCTTATATTTTTAAATAAACTTTCATTGCAAAGGGTGTGAACTCTAATATAATTTTAAGACAAAAATATTATTCTCTTTTCAACGAGACTTGTGAATATTGTGGGCACAATGAATTGATTAATATCTTGTTTATGTGTGTATGGAAGAAGGGTAAAAAGTACAAGAGAATTTATTTATTTGATCATTTAGAAATAAATAAAACAATTATTAATTTGTTTAAGGATTTGTCTTTTTAAATTTTTTTCACTTAAATTACTAGGGACTAGTAATAAGCTGGTTGGGGGTGTGATGAACACTAAAAAATGCACATTTATTAAAAAAAAGTAATCATTTTATACTTATAGTTTCACTAATCCCTTTAATTAAGCACATTTGTTAAATAATAATTATATTATGTTTATTGTGATTTTTATATTTTATGTAGGTGAAATAATATTTTGGATGCATATCTAAAAAAATGAACTTGATATTTGGATTTTGGAGGCCAGAAATTTAATAGGCATTCTAATAGTGTACAACTTCGGAAATTCCAACCCTGCGTAATTTTTCGTAGTTTAGACATAACTAATCCGATATCGAATGGAAGTGATTCCAGTTCCAAATGAAAGAAGACTCAAAGATCTATAACTTTACTGTTCACAAGAGTTTATAATTCTGAAGTTTTCAAGACTGAAATTGATGAAAAATCCAAAGTGTGTTATATGTAAATATTAAAGTCATTATCAAAAAATAAACAAAAAAATTGGAAAATGACAATCTACAATTGTCAAACTTCCACCAAACATGCTTGAGAAAATGGTGGAGAAAATGATGGAGAAATTGATGGAGAAAGTTTGCAAAATTTCTATAAATAGAGGTGTTTTACACCTCATTTTCTTCAGCTTCCTTCACACGATTTGTAGGGGTTTTAGGGGCTAAATCCGGTATCGCAGTGGAAACGGTGGAAAATCAAATTTTCCGATTTCAAAACTTTTTCTCGGATTAATTAAATAAACATATTTATTTAATATTCCAATAATCAAATTATGAAAATAAAATTCAATAAATCATATTTAGGTGAATTTACCGAATTGCCCTTACACTTGGTATTTTGTTCATTTTAGTCCGAAATTGATCAAATCAATTTTGAATGATTCTAAATCATTTCTAAGATGAAATTAGCATGTTCAAAACATCAAAACACCAAGGCAACACAAAAGCCCAATTTTAAACCATTTGGCCGAATGCTCATAAAGGGGGGGATTTGTGCATTTTGTGATTTCATGCTTCAAAACACATCAATATGTAATCCAATCAACATGAAACTTTATATGCATCATATACACATCCTTATACACAACATAAATGAAAAGCACCAAATTTGGAAGTGGTCATGAACCCTAATTTTTCAATTTCTTCAATTGGACAAATTAGACCAAATTGGTTAAATCAATTACTTTAATCATCATTCTTCCATCCAATCAAAGCCTCAACACAATGAAACAATCAAGATCAAATCTAGGTCATCTTAGAGTGGGTCAAAAACTCTAGATTAGCAACAAGGTTTCCAAAACCATAAAAGAATGCTTATAACTACAATAGTCATAAGCTTCCATCATCATACATGCTCAACACTTTCAACAAAACTTCCATCATCAAAAACACAAAGAATAAAGAAAAGAATAACATAAGAACATCACAAGATGTAGCCTAGATCCTAAGGAACATTTTCTTTTCTAATAGTAAGTTGAAGAAACTTACTAAAATCCAAGCTTTTCTTTGTTTTAGCATTTCTTCCTCTCAAGCTTTCTTTGTTTCTTTCAATGGAGTTTATGTCAAAAGTGTATTAGGTTAACATTTCAAATGAAATGAAAACAATATATACTTGCCCAAAAAAGGCCTTGGCCGAAAATGGCCATTAGTATATACCAAATTATCAATTTCAATTTCATTCCATTTTAATTTGATCAAGTTGATTAAATATCTAAAAACCACTTTATTAGATATTTATCACTTGGTCAACAAAGGCAACTAAGCCTTAAAAACAAATATCTAAATCTTAAAATATTTATATTTTAATTAATTTAATCATTTAACAATTAAATAATTAATTAAATACAAATATTAAATATATGTATTATATTTACATTAAATATTAAATACATATATACATTTATGATATTAGTCAAATATCTCAATTTGACTATTAATTAATGTGTATTTAAATTAATCAAGTATTAAATGTAAATACACAATAATTAAGGAAATCGGGTCCCTAAGCATGTATTTTGCATTTAACCTTTAAACGACTTTATAAATAATCAATATTATTTATATATGTGTTGCTCTAGTGCTCTACGAGTATATTTCATTATTGAGACTCTCTATATTCAAGTATATCCGTCACAAAATCCAATTTCGTGTCCATAATTTATCCACCCGTAAATTATGACGACCACGGATAATCTTGCTGAATCATACAGGTCGAGGTCATTGCATACGTATAATCCCTCCGTCACAGGTATCCGGATAATACCAGAGATATAGATGTAAACGTCAAATATCTATAGGTATTATCCCGTCGACGTATCTATTAGCAATCTCTAAATAACATTCGGAACTTACTTCCGAAGTATATTGTGGCCACAGATTTAACAGACTGCTAATTATATATGGACTACCTATGCTCTGTACACAGAACTGACGGATCCTATCTTGATACACACAGGATATCCTGAGGATCGGTCCACACCCAACGAACAGACGGAGGTCTGATCTAAATAGATCGGTGACGTGACTGTCATCTAAGTGTGGAGGATGTCTCATACATCCACAGTGGTATCTCAAGTCGAATGACCACTATGCTACTCAGCCCGAGAAGATTCTTATTGACGTTGGTGTACCATCCATTAAGAATCTTCGGTGAGCCGTTCAGTGTTTATACACTATAAACACCTACACGTCTATACGAGTCTCTCCAGACTCATGGTTCATTGGGATAAACCATCAGACCAAGTCTCGATATACGACATGTACTGGTCTCAACAGATTTGACTAACCGACCCGTGTTAACAAATCTTGACCAGGAACTATGTTTGATAATATATATATAACAGTGACACTTTCCAATGTCAATTACAAACTCCCTTTGTAACTGTGTACTGTATTATATATTATAGGGCCTTTGTCCAATATATACATATCACTAAACCACATTTAGTTTCAATCTAATAGTAATTAGATCGAATACGTATATAAGAACAAGAGGTGCAACCATAAATAAGTAATATTATGGAATAAGGGGATATTCGTATTCATGAATCAGACATAAATACGGTCCGGATTGGCGCTCTGAGCACCAACCCCAACACGATTCTCTCTGAAATTTTGTAAATGGATCAAGCTCTTGTGTGTTTTATTTTCTTTAAAGCTTTCTTGTATTTTCTTTTTCTTTCACTAATAAAATAATGTGTAGTTTTATTTAAATTATGAGTAGCTAATTTCTTTTTGCTGGGGAAAATGGTGAAGCTTTTAAAATGAAAATATAGACTAATCTCACTTATATTATAATATATAAATTATAATCTAATGATTAATACTTAATTTAAATCTAGATTAATTATTGACAAACGTTCATACCGCCTATGTGGCTGGTTTTATTTATTTGGCATAATTGAGTACCTAATTGGACTTGTTATAGACAAAAGTTATCAATGTCTTTATGGCTAGTTTTATTTTGTTTTGGCATAATTGATTCCTGAAATAAATTAATTTGGTAATAATGATAATTTATATATTATAAAAATTGAGATTTCTATATTTAAAATATTAAAAGTGGATCCATTTTATTTTATTATTGCAATTTAAATTAAAATTTCCAATCACTTCAAACAATCCAGCCTTTTTATTTTTGACTCAAATTATTATTTTATTTTACTAAAGTTATTCCATGTGGATCGACCCCGATTTTACCGAGTTATTTTATTACTTCGAAACTCTTATACTTGGGAGTAAAAAATCAGTTTTTGAGCATGTCATCTACCATACAGAGAATACCTCTATCGGTACCTCTAGCTATATCTATAATAATATAATCAGAATAAGAATGCATAAATTAATTTTAATCAAATTAACTATCTAGTAACATCAACACAATCATAATGCACACTTCAATTTAATAGTTTAATTAAACATATATAAACTAATTTTTTTTAAGTATATATAAACTAATTGAAGTAAGCTTCAAAAAAATCGTTCGATTTTTTTTATTTTACCGATTCCAGACAATATAGATGGTATTTTTCTCCCCTTTTTTATTGGGAGCCTTAGAACATCCAACTGAGGAAAAATGGGATTGAGATGATTTTGAAGTACTCCTTTCGCAGATTACCTTAAACTGTAGAAATATATTTTCAACTACAGTTACTCATTTTAACCTATTTATACAACATAGCT
>SKCR01045005.1:20000-73436 GCA_019454045.1 Zanthoxylum bungeanum | reverse complement strand
GAGGTTTCCATATGGAAATTTCGTTGATCCTCTACTATATGTAGATGACATGTTGATTGTTGGACAAGAAGCAGCGAAGATCAGCCAACTGAAGAAGGAACTCTCCAAGGCTTACGACATGAAAGACTTAGGACCAGCTCAACAGATTTTGGGAATGAAGATTTTTCGTGACAGACAGAACAAGAATTTATAGCTTTCACATGAGAGGTATATTGAACGGGTAATCAAAAGGTTTGATATACATAAAACCAAACCAGTCAACGTTCCGCTAGCGCACCATTTCAAACTAAGCAAGAGTTTGTGTCTCTCATCCAAGAAATAGATAGAGGAAATGTCAGTAATACCATATTCTTCAGTTGTTGGAAGCCTAATATATGCAATGGTATGTACAAGACCATATATTGCACACGCAGTGGGTGTAGTGAGCCGATTTCTCTCTAACCCTGGAAAGTAACACTGTGAAGCAGTCAAATGGATTCTCAGGTACCTCAAGGGTACATCGAAGTTTCGTCTATGTTACGAGGGAGCTGATCCGATCTTGGAAGGCTGTACAGATTTATATATGGTAGGAGATCTTGATGGTAGAAAAGCTACATCAGGATTCATTTACACTTTTACGAGGGGGAGCTGTGTCATGGCAGTCAAGATTGCAGAGGTGTATTACATTATCCACAACAGAAGCTGAGTACATCGCTATAGCTGAGGCAGTAAAGGAAAATATTGTGGCTAAAGCGTTTTCTCCCAGAGTTATGGATCAAGCAGACAGATTACAAGATACATTGTGACAGTCAGAGTGCTCTGGACTTGAGCAAGAACTCAATGTATCATTCTCGGATGAACACATTGATATTCGCTATCAGTGGATACGCGAGGTGATAGATCAACAACTGCTGAGACTAGTGAAGATCCATACAAATGAGAATCCAGTCGACATGTTAACGAAAGTGGTTACCCGAGACAAGCTAGAGTTGTGCAGAGACATTACTGGATAGCTGTGAGATGATGATTGTTTCAGCTGCTGCTGGAGGGGGAGAATTGTAAAGTCCAGCAAGCATCACACATCCAGCAAGCTGTAATCATCAAACCAGATGACTACAAACTACTTTTGGTGGAAAAGCAGTCCAGCCATGCATCTTCATGCATGCACACCAAGTCAGCCAACTTGGCCAGTAAGCAGATAGCTGGCAAAAACGTGTGCAATACGGTGCACACATTTTTTTCCTATAAATTGAAGCTTGAATTCACTTGTAAAGGCATCCCAGAGAGTGTAAAAACATAGAGATATGGTGAGGTTTTTTCTTAAGTTTTATTTGTAAACTTGTAATATATTCTTGAAAGTAATAGATAACGAATTCGGTTTTTTCTCAAATCCTCTCTAAAGTGATCGGTGAATCACAAAAATATTCACACTATATGTAAAGATAATTCACAAATAAATCAAAAATTACATCGATAAATTAACAATTTAAATACTATAAATAAATAAAAATGCTACAAACATATTATATATATATATTTTGGATTTTGGCCCAGGACGAGCCGGGCTCGGACCAAAAATATTAAGCCGCAATCTATACTTCTAGATCTATTGGAACTGAAGTTGACTGAAATAAGGACCAAAAATACGAAGCCGCAATCTATACCAAATATAATGCTTCTGGGGTGACTGAAGTTGACTGTGGTGCGGTTATCTATACTTCTAGATCTATTGGAACTCCCAAAGCAGCAATCCTTATCGGACCATCAATCTGTCTATTAATTTCTACTTCGGTCGTTTCCCTTCTAGTATCCTGACTTTTTCAATTAACTTTTGATTTTCCAAAGTTGTTTGGTCCAGAACTAAAATTACTTTTTGCAGCCATTGTTCAAGAATTTCATGTAACTGAGGAGTAGTATTCATCCCGAGCCTCTTACCTTGCCTTTGATTATTCATCTCGACTTTGTCTTTTTGAATTCTTCATTCATCTTCAGTTCCTCAAAATAATTAGTTTTCCTTTGGTTCCGTGGTGATGAGTTTTCTTTTCATCACTCACATACCATTTCCATACAGGTTAGAAAGGTTATACATACATTCAAAACAAATCATATCTTTCTTTGGGCATGGTATAACCATTTTTGTATTAATTATTCATGATCGTGCATTAATATATGTTCCACATTAATGAAGCACACATATTAGGATTTAATCATGATAATCTCTTATTTAGCTGTATGTAGCCTTGTGCATGAGTTTAGGCTTCCCACTAAGTCACCAACTTTAGACTATTGTGAATTCACCCTCTTGTTACTCACTCACGGTATTCATACATACTTTTGTTGATGGTATACAATGTGGAACTTGAGTGCAATGAGTCTCATGCTTTTTTAACTGCAGATTGTTCGTGCTCACCATTTATTCATTGCATGTGCTTATTTATTAGGTCAGCGCCAATACACATACTTCTCATGAAAATATGACATGAATTCAATTTTCATTCAATCACTTCGTGTTTATGGCATTTCTCATACTTTTCAACCCATATTCATCAAGATTTCATCCTTATTTCTTCCTTTATGTAAAAATTTTACTGGGAAAAACATAACAATCATATGTTCCCACGCGCCAATTTTGTGTGTGTGAAAAGATTATAAACAAAAAAAAAATACATTCAGTTCGCTGGGCTTGGTTTGATCATAGTTCGGCTTTTGATTTTGGACTTGATATTGAAGTCTTTTATCTTCTTTGTGTCTGCACACAAAAATTCCTTATTAGTTCTTTCCTTTCTTCTAATTCTTCTTGTTTTTTATGTTCCCTTTTTTTTTTTGGTCTTCTAAAAAAAAAGCCAATTTTCTTTTTACATTCATTGGTTTATATAGGAGATTTTTGTAGGTGAAGATGTCAGCAATGAGATAGTTTGTTTATCTACATGGTTTACACATATTATAGTGTATCCTGAAATATTATGTGACAATACACATGTCGGTTTGCATGTGTAATTAATTCCTCATATTGAGGTAAGAGAATTACTATTACGACTTGTTAATCTCGGGCAAAAATATTCATAATAGAAATATTGGGCAGAGATATACATGCATCATCACTGATGTTGGGTAGAGAGATTTAGGTGATATCATGTTCTTTGAGGTATTATAGGTTGCTCCAGAATACTCTTTTAAATCATTTCGATTTCGTAGTATTATTGAGCACTTTGGAGTGTTCTAGGGCATGTAGCAGATATTTCCGGTGTGTTATCTGAGTTTTTGATGTAACACTACTCCAGAGATCAATTTTTTAATCCTAACATTTGTTTCTGATCCCCTGAGCTTTGGAGTGATGCTATCCCGAAATAACATTCTTACACGGTCCTCCTGGATTATTGAAAAAAGTTATTCTCGTATCATATCCTTAGTATAAAGATAATCCAACATGTGTTGTACAATACGTGTTGCCTTCCTAATGGGGTTACAACTCTTTGCAGTAGTTCCACTAAGAAGATGTGTGTGAGAAGGTTTTCTTTGTGTGTTGACACGTCTCTTGTGACAACGCCAATTTTAAGCACCAAGGTTAAAATAGACTTGCAGATCACAACCATGCCTAATCATGAGGTTCAAATCTTACACAGGCTGGTCAACACAAGTCGAATTCAAGAGTAACAGCGTGCATCTCCAATAGCCGAACAAAATAGCAATCGATCAATCATAACACTGTAGGAACTAGAAAAACTTCAACCTCTGGATGGACGGTTGTTTAATATATGATAATTAGCGCATCAAAAAAGTAAAGCTGCACTCGGGATAAAAAAGGAAGAAAAAAGACACTGGTAATATTATCTTCAAAGAAACAGGAAAGAACACATGTACCGTCAATTTACAAGACTCCCAACAAAATTAGGAAACTGCATCACTTAAAACTCTTAACATAATGTAAAAACTGTTTGCTCAGCTTATAATAATTAAATCATGTTTACAATGTGATGCCTAAGCATACCTTGTTTCACTGAATGGTCTGGTTTCGGTCTTGCTCACACTGTAAACTATTTTTGAAAAGATACTGAGTAGGCGCCTGTGTTTGGATCTTTAACAGTTTTGAAGTTGTCGACGCTCATTCCAAAACGACCCAAGATAGAGTTGCCCACTTCTTTCTGCTTTCCTGTTTGGAAGGAAACAATTTCACATTATGTTTAATGGATAATTGGCACAAAAGTATGTCAAAAGGAAGTACTAGGTACTCAATCAGTCCTCATATATGTGTGTGTTGAAGCCAGCACACTGCATGCATGCAGACAGCAAAGTGCAAGCTGCAGAAGAAATCAAAAGCACCGAATTCAAAGATTGACAAAGTGTGCATGAATTGGAGCAAGTTGTGATGACAGTTTTCAAAACGTGTCCAAAAAACGTGTGACACTATTCACGCATTTTTTAGGCACTATAAATTGGAGCTTTGAGGACCATTATTTGTATCTCAAACGTGAGTAAGATAGAGTGTAAGAGAGTGTTGAGAGTTTTTTGTAAAGTATTGGAGTTTGTTTTGTAATTCTTTTGTTAGTGTAATAAAAGAAGAGTTTTCTCTCATTTTTCCTCTATTAGTGTGTGTTTAATCACAATAAGTGGTATCAGGAGCTACGGTTACACGGAGGGATCCCGAAACTCGGAAACAGAGATTCGTTCGGAAAGTCGGTTCCGGCAAAAGTTGTCAAAAGCTTCACGCGCCGTCCAGTAGCTTCCTCACGCGCCCCACACACCCTACACGCGCCAAACGAAGGTTGAAGACGACGCCACGTCAGCCGCCACGTCACCGCCAATCAGCGCCCAGTCAGTGCCACGTCATCACCCGGTCAGCAGCACAGTCAGCTGCCACATCATCCGCCACGTCAGCAAGTGCCACGTCAGTGGTAAATTTCAGATAGGTCCCTGAACTTTCTAGAAATTATAATTTAGCCTCTATACTTTCAAATATTTTCAATTTAGTCCCTAAACTTATTTGTAAATTGCATATTAGTCCCTAAACTTTTCCGTAATTTCACTTTGGCCCCTGAAATTTTAGAAATTGTACTTTGACCCCTATAATTTTTGAAATTTGCAAATTGGTCCCTGTGTCGGATATTGACAAACGAAGTATCATTTCCACCATTTTCGACCATTCCGGAAGCAACAGTGAGGTCCGTTTTTTGAAATTCTTCTTAGAATTTTTTATGATGGAATGGGGCAATGAAAAAATGATTTTGTTAACCAGTACCAACCATTTCACATGGAGAGGAAGGATGAAAGATCTTCTGTATGTGAAGGACTATGATGGATCGATATTTCTGAAGGAGAAACCAGAAGGAATATCCGATGAGAAGTGGGCTAATCTTCACCTGGAAACATGCAGTACTATTCGTCAGTGGATTGACGATAGTATCGTCAACCATGTCAGTGAAGAAACAAATGCACGTGTTTTATGGGGAAAGCTGGAGGAGCTTTTTCGAACAAAGACTGACAACAACAAGTTGTATTACATCAAGAAGATGATGGGGTTGAAATACCAGGAAGGTACAGCTGTGGCGGACCATATTAACGATTTCCTCGGAACCATGAAAGAACTGTCTGGATTGGGCATAGACTTCGGTAATGAGGTAAATGGCTTAATACTCCTTAATACGTTACCGGAATCTTAGGAAACGTTCAGATCTACGGTGATCAATTCAGCCGCAGATGGGAAAATCACTATGGAGATGACAAAGATCAGGATCTTCGAGGAAGAAAAAAAAGACGAGAATACAGGACTCATCATTTTATAGGGACAAATAAAAATTCTCTCATTGTTAAACCATATTTTTTATTAATTTATATGATACATTTTAACAAATTTTTAAATTAAGAGAGGGGATTGCCCCCCAATCACCTTTATGTGGCTCTGCCACTGTCTTTCAATGTGGACTAATAGTTGTATTTGGTGGGGATGGGTGAATGTGCAGGTCCTAGTATGCAGTGGGAAGCCGATGACAATTGTTGCTTCCCGAGAAGGGTTCTATCCTGCCGGAAAACGTCTTCTTCTTTGTCATTCTTTGGTAAGCATGGCCTTTGACGCTGTAAGTTCATTATCTGTGTCACTCTTGTTGCTCTATGTTTTATTGTTGCTCTATGCTAGCATTGAACTATAAAGTTTGCTTGCAGGCATACAAAGCTCTTATGAAAGCTTTCACTGAACAGAATAAAATATGTGTACTTCTCTGGTTATTTTCACAATTTTTATAGTAATCCATAGGCTGTATACATGATTTTTATGTATATTTTTTCTTATTCCATTTCAGTTTGGAAACCTTCCTTATGGTTTTCGGGGTGAACACATGGGTTGTCCCTCCTGTTGTTGCTGATAACTCATCTGTTTTCCCACTGCTTCCTGTGGAAGATGAAAGCTGGGGAGGAAGTTGGGGTGGGCAAGGAAGAGATGGTAAACATGATAACAGGCAGTGGGCACTGGGCAAAAGAGTTTGCAATTTTGGCAGCAATGCCTTGTAAAACAGCGGAAGAGAGGCAAATTCGAGATCGCAACGCCTTTTTACTTCACAGTTTATTTATCAACATTTCACTTTTTAATGCTGTTGCGGCGAGAAAGAGTCTCATAGACACTAACCAGCACTCATTAAATGATCCCGCCGCTTCAGTTGTGCATGAGGAAAGAGTTGGAGATTTGATTATTAAGTTGACAAGAGGTGTTCCTGATGCAAGTGTAAAATTGCACAGCAAAATTGACGGAAGTCAAGTTCTTGGAATGACACAAGAAGACCTTACTCAGAGAAATTTACTAAATGTAATACCTTAAAAAAAAAAAAAAAAAAAAAAAAAAAAAAAAAATTGTTTGGCTATAAAAGAAAAACGTGTGGGGGATGAATGATTTCATTTTCAATTTCTTTCTCTCTCTCCTAATTTTTCTTTCTCTTTCTTCTCTCACTCTCTCACAACTGAAACTTCAAATTGCCGCCACCGCTTCACCGCCGTCCATCAGCCACCACGCGCCGGACCATCAGAAAGCTGCCGCCGTAAGCTTTCCAGCGCCACCAGATCGACGTCATAGGACGCCGGACGCGCCGCCACTCTCCGCCGGAAGTGAGCGATTCTTCGCCGGCTTTTCTGCATTTTCCGGTCACCTCCGATCACTTCTGACCGCCACCTCCGGCGAGTGAACACTTTTCAGGCCGAGATCTTTCCAACGCCGGTGGTCACGTCCCGATCCGACATCGTTGGGTTGTTTTCCGTTTTATATCTACCGGTAATTCGGGATTTGTACTGGAACTTGAGATCCGACCGTTGGATCGGCGATCCGATCGCATCAGATTGTTGCTCTCGATTATACGAGCATTTTGGTATATTTTTTCACCGTTGTTGAAAGTTTCTGGTGGTGGGGCCCGCTTTTTAGTTGTGGGGCCCGATCTTCGTTGTGGGGCCCACTTTCCTCGTTAAGCGTATCAGTAAGTTCCGAAGCCGTCGCTGTGATCCTTGAGAGGTTCACTGACCATTGGATCTTTCTTTGAGAGATTTGGAGATCGTTGGAGCTCGATTTTTAGCGAGGATTAAGGGCTTTTGCATGGATAGAGGTAAGTACACTCTGTGGTGATTCTCTTAACATTTGTTTGATGATTGATGGTTGTTGTGTGAGTTGGTAAATATATATAAATATATATTGGCATTATCATATATATATATATATATTGTTATATATATATTTTTTCATATTTGTGAGATATTATATTGAGATATTGAAAGCATGATAATATGAAATCATGATTGATTGAGATGAGATTTGTGGATTGGATGTGAGACGTGGTGATGTGTGGATGATGTGTGTTGTTGTGATATGCTGCCGGGTTTGGTGTAATAGTGGTCGATTTGAGATGAGATGAGATGTGATGATACATCAGATGAGATGAGATGATAGAAAACCTTGGGAGTTGTCATTGAGGTACACTCCTACTGGTTTTGATATGGGGGAGTACGGGGGCTTCCTCTGAGTATATTTTACTCACATTTTACGAGTTGATATGGTTGGAAACCTTGGGAGTTGTCATTGAGGTACACTCCATTGGTTTTGATATGGGGGAGTACGGGGGCTTCCTCATTGAGTATATTTTAGACCTCTGTTATACTAGACCCGGAGTGGCAGCTATGTTTGATGGATGGTTGTATTGTTGAGGGATGATTGTTGTGTGTGATGACATTATATGCTATTTTCATATATTGTATTATAATATAAATATATATATATATATATATACATATATATTATATGTGTTCGTTGGAAATTGATTAAGAAATCGGTAACTTGAGAACATAATGATGAATACTAATTTGAGATATAAATTGTATATTCATACTATGAATTGAAATATTGAGTATTATGTGATATTGAGATAAGTTGATGGATGAAATGAGATGAGATGTGTTGTATTGGATGATGTATGAGATTATTGTTATGCTACCGGATTTAGTATGATAATGGTTGGAGATAGATGTGATGAGACATCAGGTGGTTTGAGATATTGATAAACCTTGGAAGTAGTGATGAGACACTCTTCCATTGGTGGCGAGTTGGTGGTAACCTTGGGAGTTGTGATGAGATACTCTCCCATTGGTTTTGATAGAGAGGGAAACCTTGGGAGTTGTGATGAGGTACTCTCCCATTGGTTTCAATCCATTATTATACCGAATCCGGATAGCAAACCTTGATTGATTGAGATGTGCTGTTGTGAGTATGTTTTGTCTGAGTTAGTTGTTATATATATAATTATATATATTTTCACATATATATATTTATATTTATTATATAATCTTATTGTTGGTGAGGTCTTGTTGAGAGAATGAGTGCTTACTTGCTGAGCTTTTTAAGCTCATTCCCCTCTTCCCCCAAACATTTCAGGTAGTTCGCAAGAATAGCAGGAGCAGTACCAGATTGGGATCCACGTGCCACAGTTGTATTTTTGGGTTGGTCCAGACATTCGAGTCGTCATTTGCATTTTCTTTGAGTCTTGTGTTGTAAACCATAAAAGTTGTGTATACTTTATGAGTTTGTAATTCGTGATGTATTATTCGTGTGTTTGTATTGGTTGTTTTGGCATATAGAGTGCTCGAACTGAAGTTGATCGCGGACCTCTTTCTAGGGTTGGGCCCGCCCTAGGGAGGGGGTCGTGACAGATTTGGTATCAGAGCTTAGGGTTTTAGGTTCTGTAGACACGTTGCATTAGATGGGGGTATTAAAAGGGTAGTTTTGTGTCTGTAGAAAAATGTCAGGATGTGGCCGTGGTACTGGTACTCAACGTGGGAGAGGGATTGTTTGACGATACGCGGGAATGACGTGTAATAGTGTAGAGAGACCTCACACTCGGCCGATAGATCTTGAAATTGTTATAACTTATTTGGTATTCATCCGATTGTTGAGGATAACAAGGAGCTTAGACTTATACCATCAGTAGTTTCGACAATTGTTCTTTTCGCTATTTCCGTAGTTGTGTCTGACGTGATTTCCACAGTGGTACCTAATGTGAATTTGTTGTCGTAGTTATACAATCGTCGTGAGTGAGTAAGTCGAAGACATTAGAATTTCGGTGTTTGAGAAAGAAGGAATAAGAGTTTATTGACACTTTTGTTTAAGCAAACAAATGCTATAATACCAAGCAGCAACAAAATATAATATTTATGATTTCATTATGGAATATAACAACTTGGTTGTGTTGCTAGGACAGGATCATCTTCGAATTGGTAATCTTCCCATTGGCGTTTCGCACTTAGAGACATTGGAATGAGGCCGTCGATGACTTGGATTTCGAGACTGTCGGGAAACTTGATTTTATTGTAACCTTGGACGATACTTCTAGATGACTCTTCGATAGTAGTGAAGAGTTGCCAAGCTCTATCATTGGTATTGCTTTCTAGGCTTCGACGGACTGAGTCTGCGGAGAGAGCTCTAAGATCACAGGATTGACGAAAGGTAATATCTGCTGGGAAAATATCATCGTATCCATAGTAAGCTCTAAGCTTTGGTCTAGATGGCCAACTACTGAGTCTCCAATTAGTGAGTTGATGTGATGGTATGATTCTTATTAAATGAATTGGGTGATAAATAAGTGAATAGTCGTCTGACCATTCTGGAGTAATGGTTTCGATCCAGACAGTAATACTTTTGTGGCGTTGATACCAACGATATAAGATATTACTGACGAAGGGAGGAAGCTCACTTAGGATGGCTTCTGAGATACCAGGATAGTGGGGATGGATTGGACTCGGTCCAAGGATAAATCCATTTAGGAAACCAAGTTCAAATAAGGTGCCGAGACTCCATTGGCAATGATTGAAGAAATCCTGACTGTTGATAAAAACTGTGGAATGGAATCTGTGATACCCACAGTGAACAATCGCAGAATTATTTTTGTATTGGATTAAACCATCTGTTTTTCCATTCCAAATGGTTCTAAGAATGAAACACCATCTCAAGAAGTTTGTAGGAACTCTTGCCATGATATCCAATGCAATCTCTTTGGGCAGAAGAGCGGATGGAGCTTCATTGAGACAATTGTAGATGTCTCTCCTAAGGTCTCGAACATATTTAGAGTCTATAATTGCACGATCAGCGACTGGCCATTTACAAAGCTTTTGGTATATTACTTTAGCTCTGGCAGATTTTGAACAGGGATTAGGATTGGTAGATGAGGATGCCATGAAAGAAATTTGAGTAATTCCATAAGAACTTATGCATTTCTTTATAGGGGTGATAGCAATAATTTCTTCGTGAAAAGACGTTTTCACAGTGTCCATGCATAATTGGAAGGGATAATAATTGTCGTGATGATTAGATGTAAAGCAGATGTATGAGGGACATACAAATCCTTTTGGTAGTGGGAATCTTAAGTTGGTGGATTTTGCGTAAACTGCTAAAAGCATTTTACAGTTGTTGTCTGAGCGGGACCCTTAGGTGGAGCCTTTTCCTTTGGAGACAAGATAGTTGGTTCGTAAGTTATAGCACATGTTAGAATAATGATAATAATTGGAAGCATTATTCATATGATGGTGAGTGTGGGATGTATAATGATCGTTAGAGTTTGAATTATGTTTCATTCAGAAATATCTGAATTTTGGTGATAGATACGTTGAATGAAGTTTCTAAGTAACTATGGTTGTACTACTGATTAGTATTCAGAAAAGATTAATGAAGTTACTGATACAATAAGTGAGAAGAATGTGAGTTAATTTTTGAACGTTAGACAGAGAATGTTCGAGGAGATGACATTGGTATGTTTGACTTTTGAATTGTTCAATAGTGGGAGTATTCTTGACTATATAAAGGTTCGACCCACACCGTTAGATAGAATTACTATAGCACAAGGCGGTTTGACCAATATGGAAGATTGGAGAGCAGAGATTGTGAGGAATGGGGACTACTACTTTCAGATTGAGTTCTGAGAATGTATAATTATTAATGATAAAGTCGTGATACCATATATGAGAAAGCTCAAGTGGGAGATCCGGGGTGAGACGTATGATGATCCTTATTACATGAAAATTGAGAGCACTAAGATGTACCAAGAGAAGACTTAATGGTGGTTGGGAATGAAGGAGAGATTTAAGTGGTTATACCTCGGTGTTTAGTTTGTCAGTAGGATAAAGGAGAGCGTCAGCATCTAGTTGGATTACTCCAGTCTTCACCTAGACCTGAGTGGCCATGGGAAATATCGTGATGGATTTTGTGGTATGGTTGTCGAGGACGCGGTATGGTTATGATGCAATTTGTGTAGCAGAGAATCGATTGTATAGGTCTGCTCACTTTTTTTTTAGCGATTCGAGTGACGTGGGGACCAGATAGACTAGTGATATTTAGTTGTGGAACAGATTGTACGATTACATAGTGTACCCTTATCGATTGTATCGGATAGAGTTCTCGGCTTTACTTCTCATTTTCGGGAGAGTTTCTAGAAGACTATCGGATCAAAGATTTATACGAGCACCTCATTCCAGCCTCAAACAGACGGTCAGTCAGAGCGGACTATTCAGATGTTAGAAGATTTGTTGAGGTTGTATGTTGTGACATAAATGGGAGTTGGGAGTGAACATTTGCATTTGATCGAGTTTGCTTAAGTATATCTTTTTGACTATAATCGACATAACTCCATTTAAGGCTTTACGAGAGAGGCGATTTAAGATTTTTGTTGGTTGGGGCGAAGTTGGAGATGGACAGATTCTTGGCTTAAACTGGGTAGATATGACATTTGATAGGATCAGGTTGATCCGAGCGAGACTGTTGGTTGAGTAGAATCAATAGGAAAGTTTTGTGGAATAGTCATCACATTCAGGATACGACTTGGGAAGTGGAACATGATTTGAAGGAGAAATACCCAGAATCATTTGAGGATTGAGAAATTTCGGGGACGAAATTTTTGTAAGGTGGGTAGATTGTAATACCTTAAAAAAAAAAAAAAAAAAAAAAAAAAAAAAATTGTTTGGCTATAAAAGAAAAACGTGTGGGGGATGAATGATTTCATTTTCAATTTCTTTCTCTCTCTCCTAATTTTTCTTTCTCTTTCTTCTCTCACTCTCTCACAACTGAAACTTCAAATTGCCGCCCGCTTCACCGCCGTCCATCAGCCACCACGCGCCGGACCATCAGAAAGCTGCCGCCGTAAGCTTTCCAGCGCCACCAAGATCGACGTCATAGGACGCCGGACGCGCCGCCACTCTCCGCCGGAAGTGAGCGATTCTTCGCCGGCTTTTCTGCATTTTCCGGTCACCTCCGATCACTTCTGACCGCCACCTCCGGCGAGTGAACACTTTTCAGGCCGAGATCTTTCCAACGCCGGTGGTCACGTCCCGATCCGACATCGTTTGGGTTGTTTTCCGTTTTATATCTACCGGTAATTCGGGATTTGTACTGGAACTTGAGATCCGACCGTTGGATCGGCGATCCGATCGCATCAGATTGTTGCTCTCGATTATACGAGCATTTTGGTATATTTTTTCACCGTTGAAAGTTTCTGGTGGTGGGGCCGCTTTTTAGTTGTGGGGCCCGATCTTCGTTGTGGGGCCCACTTTCCTCGTTAAGCGTATCAGTAAGTTCCGAAGCCGTCGCTGTGATCCTTGAGAGGTTCACTGACCATTGGATCTTTCTTTGAGAGATTTGGAGATCGTTGGAGCTCGATTTTTAGCGAGGATTAAGGGCTTTTGCATGGATAGAGGTAAGTACACTCTGTGGTGATTCTCTTAACATTGTTTGATGATTGATGGTGTTGTGTGAGTTGGTAAATATATATATAAATATATATTGGCATTATCATTATATATATATATATGTTATATATATATTTTTTCATATTTGTGAGATATTATATGAGATATTGAAAGCATGATAATATGAAATCATGATGATTGAGATGAGATTTGTGATGGATTGTGAGACGTGATTGTGTGGATGATGTGTGTTGTTGTTGTTGATATGCTGCCGGGTTTGGTGTAATAATGTGTCGAATTTGAGATGAGATGAGATGTGATGATACATCAGATGAGATGAGATGATAGAAAACCTTGGGAGTTGTCATTGAGGTACACTCCTACTGGTTTTGATATGGGGGAGTACGGGGGCTTCCTCTGAGTATATTTTACTCACATTTTACGAGTTGATATGGTTGGAAACCTTGGGAGTTGTCATTGAGGTACACTCCTACTGGTTTTGATATGGGGGAGTACGGGGGCTTCCTCATTGAGTATATTTTAGACCTCTGTTATACTAGACCCGGAGTGGCAGCTATGTTTGATGGATGGTTGTATTGTTGAGGGATGATTGTTGTGATGACATTATATGCTATTTTCATATATTGTATTATAATATAAATATATATATATATATATATACATATATATTTATATGTGTTCGTTGGAAATTGATTAAGAAATCGGTAACTTGAGAACATAATGATGAATACTAATTTGAGATATAAATTGTATATTCATACTATGAATTGAAATATTGAGTATTATGTGATATTGAGATAAGTTGATGGATGAAATGAAGATGAGATGTGTTGTATTGGATGATGTATGAGATTATTGTTATGATACCGGATTTAGTATGATAATGGTTGGAGATAGATGTGATGAGACATCAGGTGGTTTGAGATATTGATAAACCTTGGAAGTAGTGATGAGACACTCTTCCATTGGTGGCGAGTTGGTGGTAACCCTTGGGAGTTGTGATGAGATACTCTCCCATTGGTTTTGATAGAGAGGGAAACCTTGGGAGTTGTGATGAGGTACTCTCCCATTGGTTTCAATCCATTATTATACCGAATCCGGATAGCAAACCTTGATTGATTGAGATGTGCTTGTGAGTATGTTTTGTCTGAGTTAGTTGTTATATATATAATTATATATATTTTCACATATATATATTTATATTTATTATATAATCTTATTTTGTTGGTGAGGTCTTGTTGAGAGAATGAGTGCTTACTTGCTGAGCTTTTTAAGCTCATTCCCCTCTTCCCCCAAACATTTCAGGTAGTTCGCAAGAATAGCAGGAGCAGTAGCAGTACCAGATTGGGATCCACGTGCCACAGTTGTATTTTTGGGTTGGTCCAGACATTCGAGTCGTCATTTGCATTTTCTTTGAGTCTTGTGTTGTAAACCATAAAAGTTGTGTATACTTTATGAGTTTGTAATTCGTGATGTATTATTCGTGTGTTTGTATTGGTTGTTTTGGCATATAGAGTGCTCGAACTGAAGTTGATCGCGGACCTCTTTCTAGGGTTGGGCCCGCCCTAGGGAGGGGGTCGTGACACTAAAAGGCATAAAAGCCGATGAGAGTGCAAGTGTTCACGTGAGTTCTACATTGGTTTGAATGCTTATTTTGATTTATTGAAGTTGGTTGTTTTAATAGCTAAGTTCATCTTTTGGTCTTGCAGGACACTTCTACCTTAGGTGTTGTGATTATCAAACATTGTTGGTATATAACTGTTGTATCAGGCTCATCAGATTCATCAGAGCTGAATTGGGAAGGAAATCCTATTCCTCAGGACATTGATATTGAGGATCAGGCAGAAGGAGGTGCAAATGCTGTGAATGTGACTAGGTCAGTTAATACCTTGGCTTAGTGTATGATTGTGGAATTAAGATGCGCTACGGATCAATCAATCACTTGTTTGGTTGGATACTTTAAGATACACAGTTAAACCACATATGTATTTCACTAACCGTTTTCCCATCAATTCACACTCATGGCACACACCTGAACACCGTAGAATAGATACCATTTTATTGGAAAGATGTACTTACTGAATCGTATTAACTTCTTTTTCTTTCATCATTTTTCAGCTTGAGGATGGTATTGCACAACTTATCTTCCCCTCAAATCTCTAGTACATTTCAGCGATCTCAGAGTGCAGATTTTGAGAATTTGTGGTCTGCTTGGTCTTTGGTGCGGAAAGTAATAGAGGATAGTTTGCTGAAGTTTCTGGAAGAACCCTCAAAACCTACCAGATCTATTGGATTGGAGATAGGAGCATGTTGGATGCAACATTTGCAAAATCAGGCTTCTGGGAAAAATGAATCCAAGGAAACTGAAGAACCTAAGCTTGATCCTGCTGTCAAGGGACTTGGAAAGCAAGGTGCACTGCTGAAGGATATAAATAAGAAAACAGATGGCAGAATGAACAAAACTCTGAAGGGAAAGGAGCTTCCTGGAGATAACAACCTTGACGTGAATAAGAAATGTGAAGCTACTGATTAGAAGGAACTGGGGAAACAGGATGTGGAAATGGAAAAAATGTGAAAAAAGCTGCTTATTTGCGCCTCAAGGAATCAGAAACAGGTCTTCACCTCAAGATTTGATTACTGCTTCCCTGGAGAACAAGAATATGTCAATTTGATCAATCTAATTTTGTAAAATTACATACCTAACTATTTTCCTAATAGAGTTCACTTTAAAAATATATGAATGTTGATTTTTAAGCTGCCTTATCCTTACATGCTATAAAACTTTGTAGTCTTTCCATTTGATCTATTATAGACCGTTTTTTCATTGGTAATTGTTCGTTTGTATGGCAGTCACCTGATGAGTTGATTGAAATGGCACAAAAATACTATGCTGATACTGCTCTTCCAAAACTGGTTAGCCCTCTATAATCATCTCTTTCTTTTCCCCTGAGATTTTCTGCAGTTACTATATCTCATTGGTGTGACAAATTATTAGGTAGCAGATTTTGGCTCCCTTGAACTCTCACTAGTTAATGGAAGGACATTGACAGATTTTATACATACCTGAGGTTTGCAAATGTGCTTCTTTGGACATGTGATAATTTCTTTATTTCATCAATTTTCATATTCATTACCTTCTTGATCCTTTAAACCTGTTCTTCTCCACAGCTGCTTGTTATAAAAAGGCATATCTTTATTAAGGTTGTGTTTAAATGCTGGTAACTGTAGAAAAGTTTTGGCAGCTATGTATTATAAAATTTTAACCATACTCATCCCTGTCCTCTACATTGGTTTCAAAATTCATTCTCTCTCTCTTTTAATTTCTTTTCTTTTCTTTTCTTTTTTCCCTGTGGACATTCTAGGCCGAACTGGGAGACAAGCTACCCCATGTTCAATCTCTATGTATACATGAGATGGTTGTTGGAGCTTATTGAAAAATTCGAAATTTGTCTAAGGTTATGACCCTATGCGGAATTAAACAACTACTCTAATCGAAGACAGGTTAAAGTTAGAGCGACTATGGTATGAATCAAAGAACACCTTTAATTCTAAGCAGATGTAAAACAAAGCAAATATCAAGGCAATAAAAAGAATCAACACAAGAAACTTTGTTGATGGAGTGAAAATCTCTCAAGAGTAAAAAACAATTGCGGGTATACGCTACTATCCGAATCCACTATAATGAGAAAACTTACAGTGATGGTATATGATCTATGGTGAAAACTTCACCAACTCAAATACCTCTAGACCGTAATAACTCGAAGAACTCCCCGAACCCGCACCAAGCGACCTTCTTCAGAACCTCTGAAGTCTCTGCGTAAATTCTGATCAACCCTGCGAACTCGCAATTCCAGAACTCTGACTACCAATCTTCCTCCATTAGAACTCTGAAGGCATTGGAAATTGGGTCAGGGTTGTGTTTTTGTATTGATGGTTATCAAAGAACAATCTTACAAAAGTAAAGAAGATAAGAGAATCAATGAAGTATTATAGATTTATTGTCAAAAAGAAGAAACAAAGTATATGGTGGCTTTCAGAATAGTGTTTCTTCAGCTGGGTAAAGTGGCTATGTGTTTGTTTGAATAGGTAGGGTAAAGGTAGGTTTTCCTTATGTAAAATTGGATTAAAACACGTCCAAAATAACCCACTTACGTACGGGCGTTCGAACGCCCCTCAAACGTGCCTCATACGCAAATTTTCTGCCTCCAGGCGTTAGAACGCTCCGACGAATGTTACGCAAATGCACGATGCTGAATAATTTTGAGGTGCAACTTAAATGCTTGAAACTTTCTCTTCCCTTGGCCAAATCATGCGTTTTTTATATATACGCGATCGTCTTCGAGTCCACTTTCCAATGACATTGACCCCATGTCAATTGGAGCTCTAAATCTTTTGGAATGTCCAAAAGAGTGAATGTCACTCTGATATCTCCTTCTGATGTTGCCCAAATATTTGTCCAATTGTCCCGAGACCGTCAAGACTTATTACAACTCAATTGAACTTATTTTGTTACAGAAGTTTCCAACAAACATGCAACTAACACTGATAAACACATATTGCAAGCTGTTGTAGCAGCAGTTGACAATGTTGCTGACTTGGCCACATCAATAGCATCATGCTTGAACATATTGTTAGGAACAACATCTTATGAAAATGCGACACAGATATCACTAATGATGATATACTAAAGTGGAAATGAGTGGAAACTGTCCTTTTAAAAAGATTTGGATGGCGTTGGAAACATGAAAGCTTCACGGACCTGAGAAAGTTTTCCATTCTTCGTGGATTATCCCACAAGGTTTGATGATTAGACCCTTTTGCTATGGTTGGGTACCACATGGTGAATATTCTCTATCTCTAGGTTTCTTAGTGAAGTATTCTTTTGTCAGGTTGGGCTTGAGCTTGTTCCAAGGGACTATGATATGGATTCTGCATCTCCGTTAGAAAGTCGGATATCATAAGCATGATTCCTGTCTATAAGGTAACATCGTATTCACATTTGAACCAGGGATACAATCTTCATTTAGTATACTTCAATTCTTTAAAAATATTTTATTCTTGCAGCATGTTGCATGTTCATCTGCAGATGGGCGTACACTACGAGAATCATCAAAGACTTCTTTGGACAAAGGAAAATTGGAGGATGCTGTTAACTATGGCTCTAAAGTATAGACAGCTTATTTCTCTTTGGCATCTTTTGTTATTTTTTACTCGTGTCAGAAAATTTAACCAGTATTGCATATTGAATAATGAAGGCACTTTCGAAGCTTGTGTCAGTCTGCGGTCCTTATCATCGAATGACAGCAGGAGCATATAGTCTCCTGGCTGTAGTGCTCTACCATACATGGGATTTCAATCAGGTATTTTCTTTGAAATATTTAAATACTTGTATGCATGCATCAGATGGCTAATAATGTTGTGCTGGTATTTCTGGTGTCTATTTATATTAGACTACAATTTGAAAGAAGTATCACTGCTGAATGCATGTTGTATTCCTACAGAACGAGGAAACTTGAATTTTCTGGCTTTTATTTACCTTCTTTGGTATCTTTATAGAAATATGACGTAGTTAATCAAACAAATTGTTACTTTTCTGTTCATGTGTTGACCTTTTTCTCATCATATAGGCAACCATTTACCAGCAAAAAGCATTGGATATTAATGAGAGAGAACTTGGACTTGATCATCCTGATACAATGAAGAGTTATGGAGATCTAGCTGTCTTCTACTATCGGCTTCAACATACAGAGTTAGCGTTGAAGTATTTTCTAGATTTCTAATTGACTTATTTTTCTAGATACTTGTGTTTCCATATAATGGCTATTCCTC
The DNA here is from genome assembly GCA_019454045.1 of Zanthoxylum bungeanum. Lineage (NCBI taxonomy): Eukaryota > Viridiplantae > Streptophyta > Magnoliopsida > Sapindales > Rutaceae > Zanthoxylum > Zanthoxylum bungeanum. The sequence goes on along the minus strand of SKCR01045005.1, from coordinate 54,416 downwards.
ATGATTCTCTATTATCTAGAGGATATCCTATGGAGAACTTACATTCATGTTTTCTTATTCTAGGTTTGTCAATCGTGCATTGTATCTCTTACATTTAATGTGCGGTCCTTCTCATCCAAATACGGCGGCCACCTATATTAACGTAGCAATTTTGGAAGAAGGTTTGGGGAATGTCCATGTTGATCTGAGGTACCTACATGAAGCTTTGAAGTGTAACCAAAGACTACTTGGAGCTGATCATATACAGGTAAGCTTTTTCTGTGATAAAGGAAGCATTTTAGGAGTCATATGGCAATGAATAATGTTGTTATATAAATGAATTTTATTACATGTGCATGATGGCAGTATCAGTCAATGCATTAAGAGTATAATCAAAATTTAGAAACTATATTTATGATGACCAGTTAGGCCCGTTCCAAATTTAAACATGATTGAGCCTGGTGAGTTGATTGGGTCTGGACAGATATGGCTAGTCCTATATTTTCAGTCATATAATTGTATTTTTTTAATACTTTTCTGGTTTCTTCAGACTGCTGCCAGCTACCATGCCATAGCAATTGCAGTCTCTTTGATGGAAGCATACTCCTGAAGTGTTCAGCATGAACGAACTACCCTACAAATACTTCAGGCCAATCTTGGGTCCAAGGATCTGCGGACATAGGTAGGTTCAATTTTGATGTATGATGATTGAATATCATATAATTGATGATCCTTGTTTCTCAACTTCTTATACAATGATCTTTTGTAGGATGCTCCTGCATGGCTTGAGTACTTGAGTCCAAGGCTTTGGAGCAGCAAGAATAATGAGAAACAGAATAAAATATTATTGTACGCCATTCATTTTCTTCAACTGAGAGTTCTGTTGGACATAGGCATATTTTTTAAGATTCTTGTACATAGGCATATTTGTTAAGTAGCCAAAGGGCGTTTTAGTTTTATGAAATGTTGCTTCATTTGGACTGTGTATTGGGAGTAGGAGGCTGAACAACAATAGCCTGAGTGGAGCTTTTCCTGTGTCCAGCAAAACTCCCTCAGCTTGCTTTCTTGTATGAATTTCTCTATCTTAATGGATTTTGTCTGCTTTCATTAAGCATTCTTTTGTTTGTTACTATGATGATTCGGGGATTATCTTATAACAATCTCTGTGGACTCCTCTTTCCTTTGATTTTTGGAAGCATCTCCATTAATCTTTGCTCTTCCTTTGATGATAGAACAAGTTCTTTTCAATCCAAAATATACTGTCAAATTTAATTATGAGCTATCTGTGAGCATGTAATAGCAGTATTGCTAATGAATGCAAAAATTGCGCAGGCATGACACCTTTGCTTTGAATTATAATCAATATTTACTTAATATTTGCTCATTTCTTCATACAAAAAAATGTTGCGGTCCAAGCTTTTGTTAATCTTTGTCAATGCAAAATCTCAAAACACATCAAGATTTACACTTTGGAGTTTTGTAGTGCAAAGGCTAAATCAATATTAAAGACTAAATCCCATAATCAATATTAAAGACTAAATCCCAGTAGTGCAAAGGCTTATAACAGAGTTAATTAATTAAAAAAATTTACAAGCAACCTGAATTAATATAAAAAATTGAGAATTGCTAGAAGGACAAGATTCATTTTTAAATATATAAATGCAAATACTTTTATTGACTTGCTACATAATACATATGAAAAAAAATTATTTGAAAATTACATACAAGATAATGCAACTACATGCAACACCAACATAATTTTTTGGGAATAATATTGTCCAGAATAAAATAATAACCGGAAGTCATCCACATCTCAATAAGATAAAACCATCTGCGTCGCCAATAAGGATTCACCCATAAGACTCCAATGATTCCCAATATCACAATTACATAAGATACTATAAAAGTGATATAGAACCATAACATGTCAATTAAACAATCATCTTCATTGTCAGCTGAAGCTTTTGGTACCACCGATAGTGATGATCCATTTTCATTGCAACTTTTGAGCAATGGCGGTCCACAAAGGAAAGGATTTCCTTGGTAACTGCTCTCATTAAATGTTGCAAATTGTGCAGTCCATTCGGGGATCTTGCCTGATAAATTATTGTGTGCTACACTAAAAACAGACAAAGAATTAAGTTCCACAAGCTGAGCAGGGATTTTCCCATTCAAGTTGTTGTAGGAAAGGTCTAAACTTTCAACTTGCTTCAAGCTCGAAAATGTCACTGGGATTATTCCTGTCAATTTGTTGTGGGACAAATTCAATGCACGGATATTGGTTAGTTCACCGATTTGAAGAGGAATCTCACCTGTCAATTTATTGCAAGATAGATCAATCCCATACATGCTTTTGAGAGGTTTTCCCTTATAAGAGTATGATCTTTCCTTTGTTGTGAATGTTATAGTTTCCTCCTTTCCCATTGAATACCCATTGTGAATAGATATATAAGGTTGAGGAATAAAAGTTGGAGCCGAAGCATCATAATAGCCTTTGTGAAGTGATGTGTGATCTAAACATGGAGGAATTTGACCAGAAAGATTGTTATGAGAAAAATCTATCAATCGCAATTGTTTCAACTGGCACAATCGATATGGCACTTCACCTTCAAGATTATTATTAGCCAAAATGAGGTAGCTCAACTGAGTAATATTTTCAATCGAAGATGGTATGTTACCGCTCAAGCGATTATAGCTAAGATCTAATGTCACCAGAGAAGAGCTGTTATAGAATGTACCCTCTTTTATTGGCCCTTGTAACATATTTTTCGACAAATGAACTTGTTTGAGTGAGGAAAGACCAAAACAAGATTGTAAACTCCCAGATATGTTGTTCTCTGAAAGGTCTAAAATTTGAAGAAAATGGAGCTGGCAAAACTCTGTTGGAATTGGACCTTCAAGATGATTGTTTGGCATTATAATATCTTCTAATAATGAAAGATTGCCCAACCATGTTGGAATCTTACCAAAGAGATTGTTATCACTTAGATACAATCCTCCTAAATTAGAGCACTTGGACAAGCTTTCAGGGATCTCTCCTGTAAAGTTATTGCCATCCAATTGCAACCTCTGTAAATATGTCAAATTAAAATTTTTAGAGAATATATGACCTTGCAAACTATTGTTTGATAAGGCAAGAATCTTTAAATTGAAGCAACCCATGACTAAGTGCTCAGGGATTTCACTAGCCAATTGATTGTTAGATAAATCCAGAATTGACAACGACTTCATATCACCGAATGACGAGGGAATGCTACCGTTGAAAGCATTTCTAGAGAGGTTTAATTCCATTAGACTTGGGAGATATGCTCCGATTTCTGTTGGAATGATGCCTTGGAAGAGATTGTTGGAAATATCTAATCTTTGCAACTTCTTGTGAGAATGAATTGGCATATGAAAAGGTCCTGAAAGAGAATTATTGGACAAATCAAGTTGGTATAAATTTGTGTTATTTTCTAACAACCAATTTGGAAATTCTCCAGACAAGTTACCGCCCGATAGATCAACATATTCCAATTCATGCTGATGGAAAATGAATTTGGGAAATGCTCCACCAGACAGTTCAATGGTATTTAATTGAAATTTTGGAGCCAAAGAATGCGACTCTGTTTCTACATATAATTCATTGCTTCCACCTCTAAAAATCTTGAGTTTTGAGAAATTGAAAAATGGTTCGAGTGAAATTGGGATGTGAAACTGATTATTTGAAAGTGAGAGCTCTTCGATGGAGGTGAGATGCATGAGGGGAGATGATGAGATATTTCCAGTAAGTTGATTGAAAGAGACATCTAATACTCGAAGGGAAGTCATATTTGCTAAGCACCTAGGCAGATTACCCCTTAAATCATTATGACCAATGTATAACTCTTGCAGATGCACCAATTCACATAAACCTGAAAAAATAATTCATCGATCATTTAGTAATAACACATATTAAATATTTCAATTTTTGAAGACTATATATTTTTTTTAATTGAGAATTAATATATAGATTGAGAGGAGAGATAAGAATCGTCCAATTCCAAATATATCTAGCTGGAGAAATTGTTACCGAAAATAATTATAAAAGTTATTTACTTACCAAGAGTAGTGGCCACTGTAAAATTGTTATAACGTAGGCGAAGTGCGTTGAGGGATGGGAATGATCCCAGTGATTGTAACAACTCCCTTGCATCTCTAATTTTAATTCCCGACAAATCAAGATAACGCAACTTCCTCAAACCTTTGTAAGCTGTCAAAATTCATTCCAAATTTTGCCTTCATTGTTATTTGAAAAAATTGACATCTAACTATATTGTAAATTTGGATAATGACACTTTAATCCATACAACTTTGAAAATCCAAGCTTTATTTTCTGCGATTAATATTTTTAATTAATTTTGAGCCATTTTTTATCCGGTCAGTGACTCAAAATTATATGACTTGATTATTTCAAAAAATGTCCAACTATAATAAAAATTTATTTCAAAATTATATGAAAAGTGACTTAATTAATAAAAAATATTTATCGGTGGGGACTAAAGCTTGTATTTTCTAAAATAAACTACAAAGACTAAATGTTGTATTTCTAAAATTGTAAGGATTAAAGTTTTATTATAACAATCTGTAGAATAGTAGAATGCCATTTTCCCTTGTTATTAATAATTACCTTTAGAGACCACTAGATTGTCAATTTCATTGAAGCTCAAATCCAACTTCTCTAAATTGCTCAAAGAATCCAATCCTGCTTAAAACAGAGTGCATTAATTTCATTATTTAAAACAAATTAAAAATGAGACTTTTTATCTTAATTGATAAAATGGACTACCGAAGTAGGCTTACCTTGAAAATCGAAACTTCCTTTGAATCCATTATCGCTTAGATATAATGTTGTTAATGAAGGTAGACCAGTTAGAGAAAGATTAAGGTTTAAGTCGTTACCACCTAAAGAGAGATTCTCTAATTTACTCAAACCTGTAAATAAATATGATGACAATCATTTGATCAGTGAAACTGTTTATTAATCTTGAGAATTTTAATTATATTGAAGTAACTATCAATTTCAAAAAAAAATATAACGTAACGAAACATATTCTCTAGTTTTGATCAAAAGAAACAATTGAAATTCCTCTGTTTGCACAGCACAAATTTAAAAGTTTAAATATTTCCAGCTAATCATCATTATTTTAGTGTGAAAAAAAAAAGTATTAGATGATGAATATTAGTACAAATCTGTCGAGCTCATTGTCTAAATTCCTTGAGGAATCCCATTCTGCAAAGAGTTTATAAAGAGTTATACATTAATCAAGAAAAAATAATTAATCTCTTCTAAATACGGGGCAAAAAGTTCAGGAGCCCATTTGATTTGCAATTACAGAGCATTTGTTTATTTTTGAAGCCAAGACTTGCCAAAAAAGAAAAAAAAAAAAAAGTATTCCTCTGTTTGCATAGCACAAATTTAAAAGTTAAAATTTCCCAATTGAATATTAATTATATATATTTGTATGAAAAAAAATAAGTTTTCGGTGATGAATATGACCTCAAAATTTTAATTATATATATTTATATTTGTTTATGAAAAATAATAAGGAGATTAAATGGAGATTAAAACCACTTACTTTGTGAGTCAAATAAGTCAGGAAGCCCATTTGATTTGCAATTACAGAGCATTTGTTTATTTTTTAAGCCAAGACTTACCAAAAAAGGGGAAAAAAATTCCTCTGTTTACATAGCAAAAATTTTAAAGTCAAAATTTCCCAATTGAATATTAATGATATATTTTTGTATGAAAAAAAATAATTTTTCGGTGATGAATAGTATGACCTCAAAAGACATTTATGGTTTTACTTTCCCACAAATTTGATAATCTCATTGTAGCTTATGTCCAGCAACACTTAATTGCTCAAGAAATCCCTTTCTTCAGAGAGTTCAAATTGAATTATACATTTAAATAAGAAAAAACTTGATCTATTCTAATGGAAATGAAAAGAAAGAGAGAGAGAGAAAATAATTAGAGTCCCATTTTATTTGCAATAAAATGATATTTGTTTATGAAAAATAATAAGAAGATTAAATGATGATTAAAAACTACTCATAAAATATTAGTATTATGTTAATTAAATCCTCATTTAATCAATTTTTTAGTTTTTGTGTCACTCCTCCACATATGAATATACAAAATGAAATTATTTGTGATATTATGAGAAATAGTGAAAATTGTATTTCTTAAAACCTAAAAAGTAGTATTTTTTTTAAAAAAAATAAATAAAAAAATATAATTCAAACAAAATTGAATTCAAAACATAGAATATTCTTATGGAAGCAAATTAAAGTCTAATTAATGTTTACTAGGAATATTCTTATAGAATATTCTAAGTAGACAAAGATGCATGGGAGTGAGAAGGGGGTGAATCTTAATTATTTATTTATTACCTTTAATATCAATATTTCCTTTCAAGCTATTATTTCTTAATCTCAATGTTGTTAATGATGAAATATCACCGAGAGATGCTAAGATGCTATTGTTGAAGTAGTTATAGCTTAAATCAAGAAATGTCGAGTTGGTCAACCCAGATAGCCTCTCTAGACCTGCAACAAAATCTCATTAATTAATTTGTCAAAAACGGAACTGAGTATCATTAGATAATAATTGCCTTTAAAATAAAGGGGGGGCGTACCTTCATTCTCAACACAACCAGCTATATTATTGAAAGCTAAATTGAGATGCTCAAGTTGTTGAAAGGGAGTAAACAAAGAAGCATTCAGATACCATTTCTTTGTTGATTCCCTCGTCGAAATAAGATCTAGTGATATGACTCTGCCAGTGATGTTGCTGCACTCAACCCCATCCCACTGACAACAATCTGAATAATAATTCTTATCATCATCTACCCAGTCTCTAAGACGGTAAGGAGTATCGAAGAAATGTTTAATGTGCAAGAGAGCAGATCTCTCTTTCTCTAAACATCCCTCACCACTACTCCAAAACCACCCAACTTGTAATATTATTATTATTATTATTATTATTAACATCATCATCATCACCCTTTGCGAAGCAGAAGCACCACCCATTATTATATCACTCTTTCTTAATTTCTCTTTAATTTCTGCGCCAACCCAACTTATGTATTTATACACCAATACCCCACTTGTGTGAACTGAGTCTATATCATGCAAAATTTCCACATCCCTTAAAGCATTTGATTGTGATTGTGATTGTGACTGTGACTGTGACTCTCATAACGTCCATTGTTGCTGCTTGTCAATCTTTTAAAGGATTTTTGCATTGTCTTGGGACCATTGGTTGATTCACTGCCACCATTCTTATTGGCAAGATCTTCTGTTAGGGTCACTACCAGATTATCAAAATGTCGCCTGTAAGTTGGATATCTTGAGACAGATTTGGTTATCCCTTGGAGCCTGCATTACAACATAAATGGAAAAGGGGGAACATGGAGGAGCATAACTTAAATGAACAAGGGATTTAAAAGTATTCATAGACAAGAACCTGTGCTCATTTTCATAAAAGTATGCATAGCTTATTTTCTATTTAATATGCTACCTAATTATGCATGATAATTAATAATTTATTCCTTCAATGTGTAAAACTAAAGTTGTTTCATGACTTCAAATTTTAGTAGACTCATTATTTTAGATCTCATCTTATCTCATTTGATTTAATTTTGTTTAACATGTTTAGTTACTTTCAGGGAGAAACAACTTATCGTAGGAAAAATTATGGACGATATAAAATTAAATGATTTAATATTCATATTATTAATGAAAAAGGATAATTGTGAAAACAATTAACAACGTTAGATAAGAGACTAGCAATATCGAGAATAAATCCACCAAATAAAGTCAAAAATTGACACTACAAGAATTAGACCATTTAGCGTCGAATTGTTTCGACGCCATAAGTGAAGATTTCGACGCAAATGATATTTAGCGTCGAAAAAATTAGACGCAAACAATGGACGGTAAAATGTCGACGAAAACCACTTTTAGCGTCGAAATAATTAACTGCGACGCTAAAAAACAGTATTCTGCGTCCAATTTATTTCGACGCTAAATTAAATTGTTCGACGCTATATTGTATATTTGGCGACAAATTATATCGACGCAAAAATTCAAACTTTTAGCGTCGAAAGATGTCGACGCTAAAGTATATTAAAAAAGTATTATATGTAAGCTTACAGCGACCATTTTTGTTACTATTAGCGTCGAAACTTTTCGACGCTAAAAGTGACTTTTAGCGTCGAAACTTGTCGAGGCTAACGTATATTAAAAAAGTATTATATGTACGCTTACAGCGGTCATTTTTGATACTATTAGCGTCGAAATATTCGACGTTAAAAGTAAAAAATTTATTTTTTAAAAAATTAAATTTACTTATTTTTTGGTCTAAAATATTTAATTTAGTTGAAAAAAAATGTAATTAATGACGAAATATTATATTGAAATTTGTTTTAGAAAAAAGAAATTTATATTAAATTTATTGTTCAAAATGTTTATACAAAACCAATATAAAATTAATTGCTACTGTGATGGAGGGACGCTCGAGCCCGATGCACCATGACTCATTGAGGGCCTCGAACATCTGACGGAAAGCCAGCAGTTGCTGTTCCAACTGCTCCATCTTCTTCTCGTGGTCCACCGTGACCTGTTGTAGCTTCTCCTTAGTCTGTTGCAGCTCGTCTCGGGTGCTGGCTAACTCGTCTCGAAGAGATACATTGTCCGAATTACCATTATTGCGTGCAGATGACGTTGGCTTCTTACGAGTGCCAAGACCAACGTTGTAAGCTGTCTGATTCTTGAAAACCAATTGCGACAGCTGCTCATCTGGTATGGGGTCGGTCCCTGTCTCATGAGTTTGATGTTGGAGTTCCATCATTTCGTTCTGTTTCAAAAAATAAGTTAATATTAGAATTTGAGAAAAAAATTTAACATATATAATATTAATTATTTTATTTTAAAAACTGAAACTTACATAGCAGCGTTCGGCTTCTTCATTTATCCATTTATTCTTGTCATTGTAATGCGTCACACGGAAAAAATCTGGAAATGATTGCACCTCATCTGTGTTACTCTGTTATAAACATAAAATAAATTCAATATTATTCCAGATAGTAAAAACAATTAACTTGTTAAATTTTACGTTAGGATATATTTACCTCAGAATATTCGGCACGATGTTGGATAAATGGCTTCGAACCTGCACGGTGGTTAAAACGCAAGTGACTTCGATTTTCCGCATTTGCGTGACATTTATCCTGTATTCACCAACACTGTAAGTACCGAAAACAAAGACAATTATAAATTTCCGTTTATTTCAAAATTTACCTCGTGTTTTTTGCTAGACCAAAGCTCACATAAAAATCAAAAAGTGAGACTCACCTTAAATTTGTTGCTTGCAATGTGTATAAGCCGAGAATTGCAGGAGAAATGTAAGGTTGGGCGAATTTGGGTCGTTTGAGCAGAAGAGAAGAGGTCTCTGGTTTTAGGGATTTGAACGACATTTAGCGTCGAATTTACAGTATTTTAGCGTCGAAGAAATTCGACGCTAATAATTAGGCGGTCAATTAAAATTTAGGGTTATTTTTCCGGGAAATTTAATTTTCATATTTAGCGTCGACGAACAACATTCGACGCTAATATAACCTTTAGCGTCGAAATAAATTCATTTTAGCGTCAAAAATTTAGACTCTGAAAAATTGGCGGTTTATTAAAAATTTAGGGTTATTTTTCCGGGAAATTTAAGACATATAGCGTCGAATAATTTCGACGCCAAATGTCTTACATTTGGCGTCGAAATTATTCGACGCTATATGTCTTAAATTTAGCGTCGAAAATTATATTTCGACGCTAAATGTGTATCATTAAAAATAATAATTGAAAACAAATATATCATAGTTATACTATTAATCATTACGTTAATATTTCAATCATATCTAAAGCGTAATTAAAATCAACAACCATACATTAATCCATATAAATTATTCATCCATTACAAAATACTGTAACTTCATAATTAATCACTATTATCGTCGGTATTTGAGGATTCGTGACTGGAATCGAAGTCATCTTCAGTGTCAAATTGTTCTTCACTTGCTACTTCAACGCTCACTTCAGAATGAGGAATTAGCTCAACGTCTGTACTAGCTCGAGTTAATGTGATATTTTCAGGAACGTTGACAGTTGGTCCAACAAATATCTGTTCAGGAACTTCAAAATTGCCCGAGACTTCTTGTCTTTCATCTGATATGTCAACTCTATCTTTCTCCTACGTGTCCCAAATGGCCCTATGTTGTAACTTTTCTACCACCATCCATCCAGTTCCTAACTTAGGATCAGGTATATATATCACTGAACGTGCTTGCGTACAAAAAATGTATGGATCATTCTTGTACCAACAACGTTGAACATTAATTGACGTGAGATGATTACTAACTTGAATTCTCCTCTTTCTGGCATTAGTGTCAAACCACTTACATTGGAATAGCACAGTATGTCGTCTGGGTCGATATATGAACTCAATGACCGATTGCAATACGCCGTAGAAGTCAATTACATCTGAGCCGTGTTCTCCTTGGACTACAATTCCAGAATTTTGAGTCACATGATTAACATCTCGCTGTTCGGTATGAAATCTAACTCCGTTGACAATACATCCACTGTACTCATACGCCTGCATTTGAGGCCCATAAGCCAAAGAAACCAACGAGGATTGCGAGTCCAATTGACCATTTTCCACTTGATTAATAATCTGACAATGAAATATATGTGTTAATATAACAAACTGAAATGTCTAATGTTAGGATCAAAATAAATATAAAATATTATAACTTACAGTTGTCTCAAACCATTTAGGAAATTCTTTTTTGTGGGTTTCATCAACATTATGGTCACCAGCAATTTGTAGCATTGTTAGATGTTGCCTACAATAAATTATCACGGTTAATGTATGGAAAAAATTCAGTAATGATGCACCAGAAAAACTTACATTAAATACGGTTGCACTTCATCACAGTTACTCAATATAAACCAATGCGCACGTTGAACTTCCTGACGGGTTAGTAATTTGACACCTACTGCCCCAAATGGTCTGTAATTTTGACGGAACACTGTGATCTCTTGGCTATTACTTGCATCTCCATCATAGTTTCGTGGCCGACGATTGAAAGGAGTTTCAATATTCTGCATGTACATCGAACAAAATGTTATTGCTTCATTTATTATAACAGCTTCAGCTATTGAACCTTCAGGTCGTGCCTTGTTTTTGACATATTGTTTGTAATCTCCCAAAGCTCTGCAGATATGACAACAAGTTTGCATTAACACTAAATTCTATGCACAAAAAAACAGTTACAAATTTTCTTATATAAAACTGTATATATATATATATATATATATATATAGTACCTCTCAATGGGATACATCCATCTGTAATGGATAGGACCTCCCTTTCTAGCTTCATCCGGTAAATGCACAGCCAGATGTACCATGACATCAAAGAAAGCGGGTGGCAAAATTCGCTCCAGCTTGCATAGGATTATCACGATTCCTCGCTCAAGGTCGTCAATAACAGATGTGCTTAATGTCCTCTGACGCAATTGTTTAAAGAAGCCACATAGATCAAGTACGGCGTCGCATACATTCGGGGGGAGATAAGGTCGAATGCCAACAGGAAGGAGAATCTCGAGCAGCACATGACAATCGTGACTCTTTAATCCCGTTATTGTATCATCTCTGACCCAACGCCCAATATTGGATGCATAATTATCAGGGAATTTAACCATTTTCAGCCAATCACAGAATGATTTTCTCTCCGATTGATTGAGCACATAGGAGGCTTAATAAAACCTCGAGAGGAGTCTTGTAAATGCAATTCACTGCGAATTCTAAGATCTTGTAGGTCCAATCTAGCATTTACAATGTCTTTTGTCTTACCCGGAATATTGAATAGTGTACCCACTAAACTCTCACAAATATTTTTCTCTATATGCATTACATCCAAATTATGTCGCAAACTCAGAGTCCCCCAATATTCTAACTCAAATAAAATACTTTTTCCTGTCCAATTCAACTCTTCAGGTAACCGTTTTCGATTTTTATCTCTATTATTAGGATGTTTACCTGGTGTGCTGTATTTGAGATGTTGATGTTGGCAAAGTATGTCAAATGCAGACAATCGATTGGGCATACTCTGAGGTTCATGTTGCCCGTTAAATAATTTACTCCTCCGCCAAGGATGACTCGACTCAAGAAATCTCATGTGCCCCGTGTATCCGATTTTATTCCGTAATCGTTGCGAAGGTGTATGATCCGCACAAACTGGACATGCCATGTATCCCTTAGTGCTCCATCCAGATAATGAACCATAGGCTGGAAAATCATTAATGGTCCATAATAATGCGGCATGCATCTGAAAATACTGCTCTGAAGCTGCATCATAGGTATGCACACCCACATTCCATAATGTTTGTAACTCCTCGATCAATGGTCTCAAGTAAATATTTATATATTTACCAGGTGAACGTGGACCAGGGATAAGCAATGACATAAACATGAACGGATCCTTCATACATTTCCATGGAGGTAAGTTATATGGAATGACAATAACGGGCCAGATGCTATAAGAGTTGTACATATTCCCAAATGGGTTAAAACCATCAGAGTTTTTTTGTAAAATTTCGTATAAGCTTTGTAATTCTTTATTTGTGATATAAAGAAGAGTTTTCTCTCATTTCTCTTCTATAAGTGTGTGTTTTATCACAACAAAATGAAAGCTGGGGAGGAAGTGGGGTGGACAAGGAAGAGATGGTAAACATGATAACAGGCAGTGGCCGAGAGTTTGTAGTTTTGGCAGCAATGCCATGTAAAACGGCGGAAGAGAGGCAAATTCTATAGAAACAGTGTGATAAAATAAGAACAACATTATCATGCACTAGGGATGGGCAAAAAAACCGACCGAACCGAACCAAACCGGACCGAATTTACGCTTTTTTTTCTAACGGTTCGGTTTGCGGTTCGGATTGCCCCACCCCAAACGGTTTACGGTTCGGTTCAGGAGCTAATCCGAACCGCACCTGTTAAACCGAACCGAACCGTTATAATTAAAAAATTATATATTTTTATAAAAAAATTTATATTTTTCTTTTAATTTTATTATATGTTTTCTTTTTATTAGTATGTTTATATTTTTATTCTTAAATTTGTTGTTAATATATTTATTTGTTAATACTTTTGTTCTTCAATTTATTTGTTAATACTTTTATTCTTAAATTTTTTGTTTTATGGTAGCATCATTATTATTGAAAGTAAGATGTTTGATTTGTTTCTTAATTAGAATGATGGTAGCATTAATATTCGATGTAATTTTTAAAAAATACAAGAATTAATTGTGCTTCATTTTTCAATCCTTTATGAAGTGCATGTGTTGCCTGGAGTCACAGCTTACACCATAGCACTTCATACTATTTGTTTAATAGACTAGTTTTTTTTTTCACTTAAGTGGATAAAAATTTGTTTTAAATATAATAATCTGTAAACCGAACCGAACCAATCCGTAAACCGCTGGTTTAAAAAATTTTCAATCCGAACCAAATCGTTATTTAATGGTTTGGTTTGAGAGGTAAAAAATCCGAACCGTAAAATATGGTTTGGTTCGGTTTTTAGCAAAAACCGAACCAAACCGAACCGCGCCCACCCTTATCATGCACCACAAAATCAAATGGAAATTTGAGTTGAATCGCGTATTTAATTTCTCTCTTTAAGATATTTCGAGACTCGGTTCAAAAATTATGCTTACAGTATATCGGTCTGGTTCTCGTTGTCCCCTAGATAAAACAAACTATAAATTTTTATTATGTATTGTAAAAGTAAATGATGTTCTCGTTAGGACACTTGATTTTTCACCAATATTCTCTTATATCATTGCCAGTAGAATATGAATAACTTATTTGTCCGATATAAATTGCTATTTGGAAAAAATCTACTGTTTAACTTCTGTTCATTACTTAACGAGAAGCATTTATACTTGATTAAAATTAAAATTTCAGTGAAAGTAAATATATTTGTAAAGGATATTTATAGAGCGATAATTTTTTTTAGTAATATTAAGTATTATTTCTAATTCAACAGTTGAATGTATCTAAAAAAAGACTAAAATATATAACTTATTAAAATATAAATGTCACTACAAAATATCGACAAATGCAATTTTTTTTTACACGAGCTTTTTGTTGATTTTGTGAAATGAAAAGGTATCTCTACAAACAGAATCTTGGATGTGACTCATGTGAGAAGGCTTTTAGGGGATAGAGAGCAATCTTTAGTGAAACAGAAATATGAGTGACGTGATATCATTAATAAATTAATAAATAATATATATGATTTAATATTGTGAGAATTAGAGAAGAAAATGTATATTAACATTTACTTGAGTTTTGAATTACAATGAGAGATCTTTTTATAGCCTTTAAACAACTACCACAATAAATGCTAACTACTATATTAAATACATCTATACAACTATCAACTAATAACTACTAATAACACAACACAACTAACATCATCACAACACATAACTAACAACAACATCCCCCCCCTCAAACTCAAGGTGGTTTAGATGAAACCAAATTGAGTTTGGAAACAAGTGTAGTATAACGTCCCGGAAGAAATGATTTGGTGAAGACATCAGCTAGCTGATCAGTGGATTTGAGATACTTCAAGGAAATAGTGCCAGAAGCAACGTGTTGGCGAATGAAATGACAATCGATCTCGATGTGTTTGGTGCGCTCATGAAAAACATCATTATGTGCTATTGCAATAGCACTTTTGTTGTCGCAGTAAAGAGTGAGAGATGATGGTTGATGGACTCCCATATCTTCTAGAAGCCAACGTAACCATAGAAGTTCAGCTGAAGTAGCAGTAACAGCTCTATATTCAGCCTCAGTACTCGAGCGGGCAACCAATGTCTGTTTCTTGCTGCGCCAAGAAATAAGTGAATCACCAAGAAAAATACAGTAACCTGTAGTTGATCGACGATCAGTAGGGTCTCCTGCCCAGTTAGAATCAGAATAGGCTCGAAGAACCAATGATGAAGTAGCAGAAAAATGGAGACCTGTAAAGAGAGTTCCTTTAACATAACGAAGGATGCGAAGTACTACAGCACAGCATATGAGTGAAACGGGGAGCGGTCATGAACTGGCTGACAATGTGAACTGCATAAGAAATGTCTGGTCGAGTGACTGTAAGATAAATGAGGCTTCCAACCAATTGTCTGTAGAGAGTAGGATCATCAAGGGGAATGTTATCTTCATCTATAGGTGTAAGACTAGTATTATACTCAATTGGAGTTGGAACTGTCTTGCTATCTGTAAGGCCAGCTCGAGAAAGAAGAATAGAGGCATACTTGGCTTGTGAGAGATGCTAACCATCATCAGAACAAATAACCTCAAGGCCTAAAAAATAACTCAAAGGACCAAGATCTTTCATTTCAAATTGTTGACTAAGAGCCTGTTTGAGATCTGCTATGCCTGAAATATCATCTCCAGTAATAATCATATCATCAACATAAAGAAGTAATATCACAATACCCTTTTCGAATTTTCGAAGAAATAAGGCTGAATCATGTGGACTGGAGGTGAATCCAATTTGTCTGACAGCGGTACTGAATTTGGCAAACCATGCACGAGGAGCTTGCTTCAAACCATATAAGGCACGTCGCAGGCAACATACTATATTTGGTGGATGATCAAGACCTGGAGGAGGCGTCATATAAACTTCTTCAGTGAGATCACCATTGAGGAAGGCATTCTTGACATCCATCTGAAACAGACTCCATTGCTGAGCAGCAGCAATAGCAAGCAGACTGCGAACTGAGGTAAGGCGAGCAACAAGAGCAAAATTCTCCTCATAATCAATCTCATACTCTTGAGCGAATCCTTTAGCAACAAGTCATGCTTTATAACGCTCAATAGATCCATCTGAATGTGTTTTGATTTTGTAAACCCATTTGCATCCCACTGGATTTTTGCCAGGAGGAAGAGCAGCCAAGTCCCAAGTACCTGTCTTTGTCAATGCCTGTAATTCATCTTGCATAGCTTGCTGCCAATGAGGATTAGAAGAAGCCTCCCTATAGGACTGAGGTTCATGCAAAGAAACAAGAGCAGAGAAACAATGATAATCTCGAAGGTAAGGTGGAGGATTTCTTACTCCGGTAGGATAGGGTGGAGATGAGTCACTAATGGTCTCTGGTGCAGTATCTGTAGGAGGGGCATCATCAAGAACAGGCGGTGATGGAGGTTGGACATCTGTATGTTCACCATGAGTACTTGCATCAGATGGAAACAACTCAATAGATGGATTAGTGAAAAGTGGAGGAGGATCTGAAGGTGACACTGTGAACTTAGAAATAGAAGAGAACATAACGTGTTCCCAGAAAATACATGACGAGAGATGCGAAGTTTCTTTGACACGGGATCCCAACAACGATACCCTTTGTGTTGAATACCATATCCTAAGAAACAACAAAGTCTTGCACGGGGTTCTAACTTGTGATGCTCTGTGGGATGAAGAAGAACAAAACAAACACTCCCCAAAACCTTGAGAAGATCATAAGGAGGGGAAACACCATAAAGGCACTCATAATGAGACAAATTGTGTTTGGTGACTGAAGAAGGAATACGATTAATAACATAAACAGCCGTAAGGGCAACTTCACCCCAAAAGCGTTCAGGACAAGATGATGAAATGAGAATGGATCGAGTGGAATCTAAAATATGACGATTTTTTCTTTCGACTTGTCCATTTTGTTGAGAGGTATATGGGCAGGATCGTTGTGAAATGGTTCATTGGGCTTTTAAAAATTGTTGAATTTTGGAGTCAAGATATTCCTTGGCATTGTCGGTCCTCAAAATTTTGACAGTTTTGGAAAATTGTGTTTTGATCATGTTTGCAAAGTCAATATAAATTTGAGGTAGTTCAGAACGTTGTTTCATAAGAAAGATCCATGTAAATCGAGAATAATCATCAATAAACAAGACAAAATATTTAGATCCTCCCATAGTGGCTGTAGGTGAAGGTCCTCATACATCAGAGTGGACCAAATCAAATGGAGCAACAAAATTATGATTATTATGTTGAAAGGACAAAGCTGGTTGTTTTCCAAGTTGACAAGAGACACAATGGAAAGGCTGGTCTTTAACAGAACCTAGTGAACCATTAGAAACTAAAGGACGAAGTTTATTTATCGAGGCATGACCAAGACGCATATGCCACAAGTGAAGAGAAAATGGAGTAGATACAGCACATAATTGGGAAAAACGATTTGAAGGAAGATGCAGAGAGGTGAGTTCAAACATACGTCCAATTCTACGGCCTGTCCCAAGAATCTATCCCGTCTGCGGATCCTGCACACGACAACCATTAGTGGAGAATATCAATTCTAATCCAAGTTCACATAGTTGACTAACAGAAATAAGGCTGAATGTAAGTTTGGGAATAAGAAATGTGTTTGGTAATGTGAGTGTAGATGTTGATATGTGGTCAGACTGACTTACAAGCATTTGTGAGCCATATGCAGTGAATATTGGAGAAATATTTATGGTAGGAGAGGTGGAAGAAAATAACAAGGATTGAGAAGTCATATGATTGCAACAACCAGAGTCAAAATACCAAGGACAATTACCTGAATTCACAGATAAGGCAGTAGAAGTACTGGGATGGGTGGAGAGTATTTGTCTAAGGAGTGCTTCTAAGTTACCAGTGTATGTTGGAGAGACAGTAACCTCAGAGGTAGCAGCAGCAATTGGAATTGCTATCCTGGAGGGTTGATTAGATCTTGGGGGACGAGTGGGGCACTTCTCAATGGAATGGCCAGACAGCTTCCAGTAGCAACAACTCACCTTAGTGGGACAGTGAGCGGCAATATGGCCTCTTTTCTTGCATTTGTGACATTCAGTAAGACTACATTCAATCAGAGTATGACCAGATTTGTTGCAGGTACGACAAAATTTGCCTTCACCTTTTGAGAAATGTTTATCCGCGGCGGCAAGCACAACATCATCGTGAGATGGCTTAAGTAAGCCGAGACGAGTTTCATCAGACAATAATCGAGAGACAGCAGCTTCTAATGTAGGTAGAGGAGATTGATGTAACAATGAAGCTCGACAAGATTCAAAATCATCAATAAGGGCCATAAGGAATTGAATTAGTCGCATACGGTCACGGTGTGCCGTATAATTAGTTGCATCAACGGTGGCAACTCATTGAAGGTTCTGACAAAGCAAGTTGGTCCCAAAATTCTCCATTTGTGCAAGAAAATCAGTAATAGACTGACCTTTCTCTTGTTTCAAATTATGTAACTTTTCCATAATTGATACTGACTAGAGAGATCAGAAGAGGTGTACCTTAATGCAAGCAGATCCCAAACTTCTTTGGCAGTTTCGTAACGCCCAAATTGATGATGAATAGCTGGAACCGAAGTATTCCGGAACCATGTCAGAATTTGGTGATTCTTACTATCCCAATCCTCGAGACGATCAGCAAGTTGTCCTTCAGTTTCATCAGTAAGCCGAGTGGGGGGCTTGACATCTCCAGTAACATAACTCCATAGTTTCCGACCCTTGAGAAAACTATGCATTCCCTGAACCCAGAGACGATAGTTTGAACCTATGAGAATGGTACGAATGGGTTGCATAACATCTGACTTTTCCATTCCCGAAAACCGAATTTCTACACCTCTGGAAAGAACCTAAGCTCTGATACCATGTGAGAATTAGAGAAGAAAATGTATATTAACATTTACTTGAGTTTTGAATTACAATGAGAGGCCTTTTTATAGCCTTTAAACACAACTACCACAATAAATGCTAACTACTATATTAAATACATCTATACAACTATCAACTAATAACTACTAATAACACAACACAACTAACATCATCACAACACACAACACACAACTAACAACTAACAAATATTTATATTTTCTATTTATTTTTTTAATATTTTAACACGCGTGATAATATATTATTAGATTGTTATACGGATGAATTGATAACTCTTTTGTATCGTAGATTTTCTCCCTCACTAAACATGCCACATTTGACTAACTTCAATTTATCTTACGAGGTACTTCTATTTAAGGCTATTTACTATTCTTCGTCTCTCCGTTTCATTACTTTTACTTTTGGCCCCTGGTGGGCCGTCGGTGGGCCCTACTTTACATTCGTCTAAAATCGCTGTGAAAAATAGGAAAAATGTTGAGCCCGCCAAATAACGATCACGTTAGCTGAACTAACTGTTTCCAACTGAATTATGAAATCACCTACAGGTACGAGATCGAAACACAAAGATTCAGTGGACATCGTCTCGCTCAAACCCTGCCACCTCACCATCGTCGAAGGTCTATCTACTTCACTTCAAATCCAACGGTCTAGATCTAACATCAAATATATCTTAAGATAGATCAATTTATACCAAATTAAATCCCTAACCTATTTTTAAAATTTTCCAAACAGAGGACTAAACGGACCAGCAAGCAGTCGCTCACATCCGTGGAATTCTCGATATCGTCGCCTGAAAAAATAGCTTCGGTCCGTCAACCAAACCAGCCTCATGTTCCAGTACCGGCTCTAAAGAATTCGGTTGGAAAGAGAGCGTAGCGACGTCTCCAAATGGTGGTGATTCAGAGAAGAAAGCCGGAATCAACGTCAGACACATGGTGAAGAATCGAAAGGACACGTCGAATAGTGCGGAGAAAGGCGACGCTGTTTCGATATGTCCGCCTCCGAGACTCGGACAGTTTTATGATTTCTTCTCATTCTCCCACCTCACTCCGCCCCTCCAATGTAAGTCCTCAGAATTTGTTTTTTCTTAAAAAGACAGCGTTTAAAAGTATCAACTAAGATGAGAGATTGCAGACAAAAAAAGAACGAATCTTTTAATAAATGAGTGCTTATTGCTTAATGAAATATGATATGCTTAGCTTAATTTAACAAAATTAGTACTTTGAAGCCTCAAATTTTATTTTAGAAGAATATTTGCTAAATTATTTGTTGATTGTGTGCCGGTGGGTTCTCTTGCAGACATCTGAAGATCAACACGCTCGTTCCTCGAGGATAAAACATATGATTTCTTTCAAATTGATGTGAGAGACTTTTACTTATAATTTCCATGATTGATTCTTTGTTTTTTCAAAAGTGGCATAGCCACAACAGTGATTCGGTGGGGTCACAAAAATGTTTGATTCTTTACTTTAGAGAGGGATAAATCAAAATTATCTCATTAATAAATCACATTTTTAATTAATTTATAAGACACATTTTAACAAATGTTAGGTACTCATTATTTTACAAAGACAAATAAAAATTCTCTCTTTGATAACCCATACAAATTGAAGAACGAGCGGTCCCGGGACAACATAAAGGATTGTGACTCTAACTGAGAAAGAGTTGCTACTGCCACCACCGAAAAAACCTCCAAAGAATTCTTCATTATGTATGAAGAAAATGTTGTCAATCTTTCCAGCCATGAGACCAGTTGGGTGATAGATAGTGGCGCCTCCATACACGCCACATCTCGCAGAGACTTCTTTTCATCTTACATGCCAGGGGACTACGGTGCTGTAAGAATGAGGAATGATGGCCAGTCCAAAGCCGTCGGTATTGGAGACATCTGCCTTAAAACAGACAACGGAATAAGGCTAGTGTTGAAGGGAGTTAAGCACATCCCAGATATCCGGTTAAACCTAATCTCAACAGGCAAGCTGGATGATGAAGGTTTCTACAACACCTTTAGTGACGACACCTGGAAGCTCACTAAAGAATCAATGGTGATAGCTCGAGGTAAGAAAGATTCAACACTGTATTTGATGCATGCTAAAATTTCCAATAGTAGCATAAATATAGTCAATAGTAATGAGGCAGCCGAACTATGGCATAAAAAACTCGGTCATATGAGTCAAACGGGGATGGAAGTACTGCGCAGAAGGAAAGTTCTTCCCGGGTTGAAGAACTCACACTTACAAAAGTGTGAACACTGCATGGCTGGAAAGCAGACTTCGACGTGCAAACACGAAACAATACAAAAAGTGTCGAAGCATATGTGGTGAAGAGCGAGAATGTGAAGACTTGAGCATAATTGAAGAAATCATGTGAAGTCTTAGCTTAGTGCTCTAATTGTAAGTGGGTTTACTCAAGTGATCTAAAGCTCTTAGGAATCATACATTTTGCATCACTTGCATTTAAAATGGCTTAGAATGCTAAAAGAATCATTTGCATTTTATTTGCACCAAAATGAACTTCATGCACAAGTGCATCGGTAAATGATCTTCTAAAAACTATCAAATGGTTGAATTAAACTTCAAATCATATACCATTAGATAGATATGTGTCTCTAGTTTGCTACAGTTCAAACGAAACACAATTCCGATGTATAGAACTTTTTCTAGAGCCATTTTACTACAACATGTTCAGATGTGCGTTTTCTGCATACATGTCACATTAGAAAAATTCCATAAAATTCATATTAATGTTTTTGGAGCTGAATGTTTTACAGAAGCTAGATCTATGTGTCTAGTTTATGTAGAAATTTACGGATCATGATTTGGAATTTTCTAGAGAAAGTATGGCCAAAATACCAAGTGTCGTCAGTCTTGACTGGTCATCAGAATATGCATTGCTACTGAAACCAGGGAGCTCCAAACCGGTCCTCATACCAGTCTAGCCTTTATGGTGCAGTTACTGAAACCAGGGAGATCCAAACCGGTCTCCATATCGGTTTACATACCGGTCAAGCTCTTCATATTGAACACTTACTGGAACCAGGGAGACTCATACCGGTCTCCATACCGGTTTCCATACCAGTCTAACAGACACTTGCCCAACGGTAATATAGCCGTTAGTATCCGTTGGAGCCCTAGACCGGCATGCCGAACTCAATACCGGTTTCCATACCGGTCGCGCTGTAAGTTGGGGAAGCTTTGCATTTTATTATAAATAGAAGCCCAACTCATTTGCATTGGTTAGAGACTTGATACACAACCTTCATACATTCACTAAGGCAAATACAAGAGTGTCTGAACCTTCATACACTTAAACACTCATACAAGCTCACACAATCTTCATTACATTTAGTGAGCTTGGAACACTTGGGTATGCAACTCACACAATCTTCTTAATATTTGTGAGTGCTCAAGTGTGTTTTAATTCTTTCTTACAAAACACTTGTGATTTGTGAAATCCCATTTGGTTGGGTAAGTTGTAAAGGTTTGTGAGTAGCCTACGAACAAACTCAAGTTGTAAAGGTTGTGAGTAACATCTACGAACAAACTCATAGTTGTAAAGGTTGTGAGAGTGGATCTACGAACAAAACTCAAAAAAAGGTTGGGAGTGCACCTTTGCGGAAAACTCTGTTACGAGTGAGCCACGGAAAAACTCGGATTTTATGGAAATCTTCAAGCGAGGCTGGGGGAGTGGACGTAGGCACGTTTGGCCGAACCACTATAAATCTCGGTGTCGTATTTCTCTTTCCCTAAACTTTTACTATTTGCAAGTTTATTTATGTTATATATATTGAATAGAAAACTTGCATATAGGCTATTAATTGGAATAAAAAAATTGCCTTAAGTCCCAATTTGGTAATAAGAGCTAAAATCGGCAAGATTTTATAATTCCGCATTTGTAGCGATAACCCAATTCACCCCTCTTGGGTATAGAGTTTGTTTGTCGTTATTGCTTGTAGGGAATTTCATGTGTCCTTCCAGAGCTCCCCGCCTCAACGAAAACCGGAGGTACTTGATCTCATACATTCATATGTATATGGTCCGATGCACAGACAAGAACACTTGGTGGGTCACTTTATTTTGTGACATTCATAGATGATCATTCAAGGAAGATATGAGTATACACCTTGAAGACGAAAGATCAAGTATTGAGAGTGTTCAAGGAGTTTCAGGCCCTGGTGGAGAGAGAAACCGGTAAGAAACTGAAATGCATCAGAACAGACAATGGTGGAGAATACAGAGGTCTGTTTGATCAGTACTGCAAGATGCAAGGAATTCGACATTAAACGACACCTCCCAAGGCACCTCAGCTGAATGGCCTAGCTAAGAGGATGAACAAAACATTGTGCGAAAGGGTCAGAAGCTTGCTCTCACAAGTCAGCCCGAAGACATTCTGGGGGGAGGCACTCACACAACCGTACATGTTTTGAACATGTCCCCAGTAGTCACACTAAAAGGTAATGTTCCTAATCAAGTCTGGACAGGAAAAGAAGTGTCATATGAACACTTACATGTATTTGGGTGGAAAGCATTTGTACACATCCCAAAGGATGAGAGATCCAAACTTGATACAAAGACGTGACGTTGTGTCTTTATTGGCTATGGTCAGGATGATTTCGGTTACAAACTATATGATCATGTTGAGAAGAAGATTGTTAGAAGCCGAGATATTGTCTTCATTGAAGACCAGACTATCGAAAATAACAGAAATGAGATAAAGACAATGCCCTAGCAATACAAAAATTCTGATGTGAATCCAGAACCTTATACATCGGTGCTAGCACATGTTGAAGATGAGGTTCCCAACCAGGAGGGTACATGTGATGAAGCTCCCAGAGATGATGATCATGATCAACCACCATGTGCTACACCAACAGTTCCACAGAGAAGGTCTAACAGAGAAATGCGACCTTCAACAAAATACTCTGCTTGGGTTTGGGTGGTTTGGTTAATGTATACATAAAACTTTATATTATGAGTGTATAGACATAAATAGTAAACAAGAGTTTTGTTATTGATGTGTAAAATGATAATAGTGTTTCTCGAGGTATGAGTTATTTATCAAAAATATATGATGTATCATGCCGTCAGAAGTTTCTCAGCACAAATCAAGTATATCATTGGCTTTTTATACCAGAGGGCATGACCCCAAAGAAATATATTTAGTGCGATTCGAACATTGAACTTGAGAGAAAATAAACTACTCAAGTAATCATGCAGCCAAAAAAGACCTAATAGTTGAATTAGAATTAGTTATGCCATCAATTAACAAAGATTATTGAGTGATTATGAAAAAGCTCCCACCTGCTAAACATGAGATTTTAAGAGCCAAAATGATCAATTATGAGATTAAAAAAATTGAGAGAACACTTTGTTGTTTACATCAAAATATGAGAAATTCTTGGGAATGAAAATACATATTTCTGCTGCAAAATGGGAAGATCACATCTACTAATAAGCTTGTCTGTTAACCTTCAGATATGGCATGCAACCGATAACATTGTCATAGTCACTTCGGCTAACTTCGTGCTGTTCATAACACAATAAATCAAAGTGATGTGAAAAGGATGAATCTTGCTCGAAATTGTTATGATTCTTGCTCGAAAGAAATATGATCGATTCTGTGATATAAAATAAACATTTAAGCAACGATGGTTTTTTGACACCCAATGTTAAGTAAATGAGTCTACAGTGTTTAATTAATTTGCAGGCAAAATATGTATGATTCATTTCTTATGTTTCATTTTAAATCAATCGATCTTCAGTTAAATGATTTATATTATCTTCTCATCTAAATCATATGGGTTGGCGGATATGATATCTCCATCCGCCTATGAACTGACGCTGCATTTGAATAAACTCTTCTTAGTTGTTTCATCATCTCTTATCTAGTTATGTTGCGGTGTTTATTTACATTATTTGATTTAAGTAAACAAATTAGGAAAAGCTAAAGGGAAAGGAACCTCAGAAGATTCTCCCAAGATCCACACAAAATGTAGACAGAGGAAAAGAAAAGATTAATATATAGTCTCTAGGATCAATTGTATTGACATGTCAAGTTGTGAAGACCTCATATATGTTGGTACTGGGGCTGTATCTGAATTCGCATTAGTTTTGTTGACACTGAAATTAGAAGATATTTTGGGCTTTTCAATGTCTTTTATTGTCTGATCTTCAAGAAACACTACATCCTTGTTTCTGATGACCTTCTTTTCCTTTGGATTTCATAGCCTGTATCCAAAATCATCGTCTCTATAGCCTATGAAAATATATGGAGTAGTCTTTGATTTCTTACCAAAACCTCTAATACTTCATATGATTTCCCATTGATTTTTGATTTCCTTCTGTTTTAGTGTTGGGAGGATCCATTGATTTTTGGAAGCATCTCCATTCATGTTTGCTCTTTCCTTTGATGATAGAACAAGTTCTTTTCAAACCAAAATATACTGTCAAATAGGAGGTGGTATATCATATGTCGGGTGTATATGCCTTCTCTCTCACAGCAGGCGGGCCCCATAATATAATTTTCGGTCAAATAGGGTTTGCATCAAATTTAATTATGAGCTATCTGTCAGCATGTATAGCAGTATTGCTAATGAATGCAAAAATTGAGCAGGCCTGCCACCATTGCTTTGAATTATAATCAATATTTACTTAATATTTGCTCATTTGTTCATATAAAAAAAATGTAGCAGGCCAAGATTTTGTTAATCTTTGTCAATGCCAAATATCAAAACACATCAAGATTTACACTTTGGAGTTTTGCAGTCAGCATAACCTTAACTACTTGACCCAAATCAATATTAAAGACTAAATCCCAATAGTGCAAAGGCTTGAGAAAACTACGAGCCATGGTATAATTCCTTGAGTTTTGTTCAATCCTGTATTAAAATTACACTCATAACTTTGGTCAACGTCTTGAGTATTGCTACAAGATTTCCAGGGAAAACATTCATCTTTAAATATATAAATGCAAATACTTTTATTGACTTGCTACATAGTGACATGAAAGAAAAAAAATTATTTGAAAATTACATATAAGATAATGCAACTACATGCCACCAAGATAGAATCTTGTGGGAATAATATTGTCTAGAATAAAATAGTAACAGGAAGTCATACACATCTCAACAAGATAAAACCATCTACGTCGCCAATAAAGATTCACCTATAAGACTCCGATGATTCCTAATATCACAATTACATAAGATACTATAAAAGTGATATAGAAACTGGCCATGTCAATTAAACAATCATCTTTTTCTTTGCCAGCTAAAGCTTTCGGTACCGCTGATGGTGATCATCCGTTTTCATTGCAACTTTTGAGCAATGACGGCCCACAAAGAAAACGATTTCCTTGGTAACTGCGTTCATTAAATGTTGCAAATTGTGCAGTCCAGTCCGGGATTTTGCATGATAATTATTGTGTGCGACACTGAAAAAAGTCAACGATGGTTTTTTGAAAATGAGACAATAAGGTAAATCTATGAAATTGTTATGATTCTTGCTCAAAAGAAAATGATTGATTCTGTGATATAAAATAAACATTTAAGCAACGATGGTTTTTTGACACCCAATGTCAAGTAAATGAGTCTACAGTGTTTAAATAATTTGCAGGCAAAATCTGTATAATTCATTTCTTATGTTTCATTTTTAAATAAATCGATCTTCTGTTAAATGATTTATATTATCTTCTCATCTAAATTATATGGATTAGCGGATAATGATATCTCCATCCGCATATGAACTAACGCTGCATTCAAATAAACTCTTCTTAATTGTTCCACCATCTCTGATCTAGATATGTTGCGATGTTTATTTACATTACTTGATTTAAGTAAACAAAATAGGAAAAGCTAAAGGGAAAAGAACCTCAGAAGATTCTCCCAAGATCCACACAAAATGTAGACAGAGGAAAAGAAAAGATTAATATATAGTCTTTAGGATTAATTGTATTGACATATATATTGTCAAGAGCTCCCTAGATTTCCTACCGAATAGCAAACAGACACGCAGCAAAGGGATAGAAGAACTAAAGTCTAAACCTCTTTTGTGAAGCTTATGTTATATTTTTGATCCTACATAAGAACCATCCCTCAAACATACGAATGTGTAAAACCATACTTCAGGAAACAGTAAACCATCCTCTCGTCAAACCTCAGGCATGAAAGCTTTGACATGCCAACCACTGAAGCTGTTCTTTGACATTATAGAAAACACCCATATATTTTCTATTAAAGTGGCTACCCGAACCGGCCGATTCTTGGTTCAACATAAGTGTGGAACCAGAACCGGAACCGAACGGTTCTGATTCGATTCCGGTTTTTTTTTTTAAAATTTTAATAATGATTTTTAAAAATAAAAAATAAAAAAAAATTAAAATGATTCCACCGTAGAACCGTTGGAACCGTTCTACGGTGGAACCGAACGATTCTAATGGTTCTGGTTCTAACCGCTAGAATCGTTCGATTCCAGCGGTTCGATTTTAGTTTGGTCAGGGATGAACCTTAACCGAACCGAAATATTACGATTCTAGTTTCAACCGATTCGATTTCGGTTTCGAATAGGAACCGTGACCTGGTCTATTTTCTATTCAAAACAGGAGACTAGATATACGACTCGAGCAATCAATTTTCTAGAGGGTTCTCTATCTTTTCTTTGGAGTAAGATTGCAAGAAGCAAAGTACAACCACAAGAAGTAAATGACCCTCTTCTGAAAACCAATTTGAGCTTTTGATCCATTCATTGGAGATGTGCGGGGAAAGACATTGACTATCTATTTACTAGTTGATTTTAAATTGATCCAAAGAAGAAAATAAAACATTAATAGAAAGCTATCAACATTTTCATTCAGTGTCATTCACTTCAATTTCTTTTTATCCTCAACTTCTCGGAGTAAAGAGGAGAAGATATGATCTCCACTATAGTAAATATCCATTCTTAAGAACTACAACCCCTATGTTTGTCCTCTCCAGATCACCTTCTCCAAGCATCCTCTCTCACATCACCTTTCATAATACAGATTTTATTCACTTCCCTAACATTTAGGTATGGACAATCCTTCCACCCACATTCCTAGTTCTCTACTTGATACGCAAGTCAATAGTATAACAGATGTCACACTACTGAGCTCCCAATTAAAGCAAAAGCAATTTTGCTTATTCATCTTCCATACAGTACCTTTCAAAGAACCAAATAATTTCTTCAGTTGATTTGGTATTTCCAGACATTAGAAACCACACTTCCCACTCATTGAATTAACCAAATCAATCGGCATTACTCACACTTCTCATTACACCATCTTTCATTCTAATCTTGGAGCCTACAACTAAACCTTCTTAAACACATTGACCACTAATTAATATGCATTCCTTTTCCACCAAGAGTAATGAACAACTGTCAACGTAAACTCAGCTTCCCCTAAAAGAATATTCTCAACTTCTACAGTATAATATAAGAGAATAAACTTATCAACTATAGCCTATAGTAACCATTAAACTCGACATTTTTTTTTTGACACCTTGGAACCCCGCCGCCAAACCACCCAACCGGGTTTAAGTGTAACCGTTAAAATCCTCGCTGTCCCATCTGTTGTGAATCACCGATCACTCTTGGAGTGTTTGAGGAAAAAACCGAATTGTATTTATTACTTTCAAGAATAAATACTAAGTTTACAAACCTAGAAACTTACAAAACCTCACACACACTCTCTATACAATTCTCACACTTTGGGATGCATTTTAAGCTCCCTGGAAGTCTGAATTTATAGGCAAGGATTGGTTATTGTTCACCTTTGATTTATGTCATCAATTGCTCCTTGATTCATGGTGATAACAATCTTCCACCAAAAGTATTTTGGTTGTTTCTTCAATTTTCAAAGATCACCTAAAGTTGCTTGGCAACTTCTTCATGGAGTCTTCAAATGGTGGTTGGCATGTCATATGCATTACCCATGCATGAAAGTGGCAGCTGAACTAACAATTCTCCCCCTCCAGCTGCATCTGAAACAATCGTCATCTGACAGCTATCCCGACTATGTCTCTGCACAATTCTAGCTTGTCCCGAGTAACCACCTTTGTTAACATATCGGCTGTATTCTCATCTGTATGGATCTTCAATAGTCTCAGCAGTTGTTGATCCATCACCTCGCGTATCCAGTGATAACGAATGTCAATGTGTTTCGTCCGGGCATGATACATTGAGTTCTTACTCAGGTCCAGAGCACTCTGACTGTCACAATGTCACAATGTTTCTTGTATTCTGTCTGCTTAATCCCTAACTCTTGGAGAAACATTTTAGCCACAACATTTCTTTTCATGCCTCAGCTATGGCAATGTACTCAGCTTCTGTTGTGGATAATACAATACACCTCTACAATCTTGACTGCCATGACACAGCTCCCCCTGCAAAAGTGTAGATGAATCCTGATGTAGATTTCCTACCATCAAGATCTCCCGCCATATCTGAATCTGTATAGCATTCCAAGATCGGATCAGCTCCCCCGTAACACAGACGAAACTTCGTTGTACCCTTGAGGTACCTGAGAATCCATTTGACTGCCTCCCAGTGTTGCTTTCCAGGGTTAGAGAGAAAACGGCTCACAACACCCACTGCGTGTGCAATATCTGGCCTGGTACATACCATTGCATACGTTAAACTTCCAACAGCTGAAGAATATGGTATTGCTGACATTTCCTCTATCTCTTTCTTGGATGAGGGGCACGAACTCTTGCTCAGTTTGAAATGGTGCGTTAGCGGAACGCTGACTGGTTTGGCTTTCTGTATATCGAACCTTTTGATCACCCGTTCAATATACCTCTCCTGTGAAAGCCATAACTTCTTGTTCTGTCTGTCACGAACAATCTCCATTCCCAAAATCTGTTGAGCTGGTCCCAAGTCTTTCATGTCGAAAGCCTTGGAGAGTTCCTTCTTCAGCTGGCTGATTTTCGCTGCTTCTTGTCCAACAATCAACATGTCATCTACATACAGTAGAAGAGCAATGAAATTTCCATCTGGAAACCTCTGAATGTATACACACTGATCTGGTGCAGTTCTTTTATAACCTTGACCCACCATGAATGAGTCGAACTTCTTGTACCACTGCATCGGTGCTTGCTTGAGCCCGTACAAGCTCTTTTTCAGCTTGCAAACAAGGTTTTCTTTACCTGAAACCTTGAATCCTTCTGGCTG
Organism: Zanthoxylum bungeanum; assembly: GCA_019454045.1. Taxonomy (NCBI): domain Eukaryota; kingdom Viridiplantae; phylum Streptophyta; class Magnoliopsida; order Sapindales; family Rutaceae; genus Zanthoxylum; species Zanthoxylum bungeanum. The sequence goes on along the minus strand of SKCR01045005.1, from coordinate 24,478 downwards.
CTCCATGTAGATTTCTTCATTCATATCACCATGAAGAAATGCTGGTTTGACATCCATCTGTTCAAGCTCCAAGTTCAATCTGGCTACCAATCCTAGGATGACTCGGATTGAAGCCATTTTTACCACTGGTGAAAAGATCTCATCAAAGTCAATTCCCTTTTTCTGTAGGAATCCTTTGACCACTAGCCGAGCTTTGTGTTTCACCACTTTCCCGCTGCCATCTTTCTTGAGCTTGAATACCCATTTTTTCTTCAGTGTCTTCATTCCATGTGAGAGTTTGACTATCTCATAAGTGTTATTTTTCTGCAGAGATTCCATCTCATCCTGCATTGAGTGAAGCCATTTGTCTTTGTCCTTATGAGATATCGCTTCATTGAAGGTTTTTGGCTCCCCCTCGTCAGTAAGCAGAATGTATTCTGATCCTGAGTATCTGGCTGATGGAATCCGGCCTCGCTCAGATCTTCGTACTGGAAGTTCTGGCTGTCTGTTGTCATCCGGATCTGTGGATGATCCTGAAGCTTCTGATGGAGTAGGCTGTAGCTCCCCCTGCTCAACACCTCCTGCCTCCTCTGGTTCTGCTTCTGGTATGTCTTGCACCCCATCATCATCTGTGGCCACTGGTGTTGGTGCTGGTGCTGGGGTTGTGTCTGGATTTGCATCGGTATTGTCGGCACTGGTTTTAGAAGACATCTTGGGCTTTTCAATGTCTTTTATTGTCTGGTCTTCAAGAAACACTACATCACTGCTTCTGATGACCTTCATTTCCTTCGGGTCCCATAGCCTGTATCCAAATTCTTCGTCTCCATAGCCTATGAAGATGCATGGAGTAGTCCTTGCATCGAGCTTCTGTCTGAGCTCCTTGGATACATGTGCAAATGCTAAACATCCGAATATTCTGAGATGAGAATATGAAGGATTCTTACCAGACCCCACTTTCTCCGGCATCGCGAAGTTCAACGGTACAGATGGTGATCTGTTGATCAGGTAGTAGGCGGCACGAACAGCTTCTCCCCAGAATGGCTTTGGCAGCTTAGCCATACTGATCATGCTTCTGACTTTCTCCATAATAGTGCGGTTCATCCTTTCAGTGACACCAATGTGTTGTGGGGTGCGTGGAACAGTCCTCTCGTGTCGAATGCCGTGGCTTCCGCAGTAGGCATCAAACTCCCTGGAAGTGTATTCGCCTCCATTGTCTGTACGAAGGCACTTCAGTTTCTTCCCTGTTTCACGCTCGACCATGGCATGTAACATTTTGAAATAGTCCAGGACCTGATCCTTTGATTTCAGAAAATATACCCATACTTTTCGAGAAACATCGTTAATAAAAGTCAGAAAATATTTGTTACCGCCTAGTGAGTTTACCTCCAATGGACCACATACATCATAGTACACCAGATTGAGTAACTCTGATTTCTTTGTAGAAGAGAAATTGAAAGAGACTCTATGTTGCTTACCGAATAGACAGTGATTGCAAGGATCCAGAGCAGCATTTTTGGAGACAGTGATTAGATCCTTCTTTGTCAAGGTAGACAACCCTCTTTCACTCATGTGACCGAGTCTCTGGTGCCACAGATTTTGAGAAGCCTCCCGTTCAGCTACATTTAGGCTTTCTGCACAAATCTTCACATGAGTCTTGTACAAGGTTCCACAGATGTGTCCTCGGGCGATGACCATGTCACCTTTTATCATCCTCCAAGTGCTGTTGCTGAAGTGGCTAGCATAGCCCTGTTTGTCAAGGGCTACCCCTGAGAGTAAGTTGAGCCGAAGTTCTGGAACATGTCTGACTTCCTTCAGGGTTATTGTATAACCTGCATTTGTCCGCAACTGTATTTCACCAATTCTTTCTATCTGAGAAGAACTGGTATTCCCCATCTTCACTGCTCCAAAGTCTCCTGCTTTGTATGTTGTGAAGAAATCCCTGTGAGGAGTGACGTGATAGGATGCTGCAGTATCTACCACCCACTCAACATCCTGAGTTGTGGTGTGAAGGCATGCTTCTTCCTGGCCGGAGCATATAGTTATATCCACCGTAGTAACTACTAGTGTCTCCGCGTCATTCTTCTTCGGCTGGTTATTGCATTGTCCCTGCTCCCGTTGCAGTTTCCTGAAATTTTTCTTCAAGTGGCCTTCTATGCCACAGTGGAATCACTTGTATGTCTTTTTCCCGTCCTTGGATCTGCCCCTGCTTTTGCTTCTGCCTCTCCTCCCACCTTGATGTTTCTCTTGTTGTCTTCCTCGTTGCTCCGAGACAAGGGCTTCTGTTTGATCTGAGCCCACGTCTTTTCTTCTGGCTTCTTCATTTGACAGGGCATCATTTACCATAGGCATGGTAAGTTTGCCTCCTGGAGCTGAGTTGCTGAAAGTAACCACCAGAGTCTCCCAGCTATCAGAAAGAGAACAGAGTAGCAATAGGGCTTGAACTTCGTCTGCCATTTGCATGTCTACTGCAGACAATTGGTTCACCAGGCTTTGAAACTCGTTGGTGTGTTCTGCAATGGAAGTTCCACTCCGCAGCTTCAGGTTCACCAAACGCCTCATGATTAAGGCTTTATTCTGAGCTGTTTTGGCCCGGAACATGTCTTCCAATTTCCTCCACATTTCATAATCATCTGTGTCCTGTGCTACATGGTGGAAGACATTATGGCCGATCCACTGCCTAATCTGACCCAAAGTTCTGTTGTTGAGTTTATTCCAGTCATACTCCTTAACAGACTCTGGTTTCACTCCCTTCAACTCGATGACATCAAAAAGATCTTTACAATGTAAAAATCTATCATCCTAGGTCTCCAGAGGGAGTAATTAGTGGCAGCCAGTTTAATCATTGCACCAGAATGAGAATCCTCTATCTCCATTTTAAGTTTTAAAGTTTAAAATGAGAATACACTAAAATCGGGTCTGAATTTCACAAATCTGAGGTCACCATTGCATCCGGAACGGTCGAAAATGGTGGAATAGACACTTCTTTGGTCTAAATCCGACACATGGGCTGATTTGTAAATTCCTAAAAGTTCTGGGGCAAAACTGTAAATTTCAGAACTTCAGGGGGCTAAATGAAATTTACCAGGATGCTATCGTGGCGCTGACGTGGCAAGTGGGACCGGCTATGCTGACGTGGCAGGTGACGTGATACGATGATGTGGCAGGGGTGCTGACTTGGCGACACGTGGCGGCTGATATGGCAGATGACGTGTCGGCTAACGTGTCTGATGACTGGCCGCTGACGTGGCGCTGATTGGGTGCTGACTGGGGATGACATGGCGATGACGTGGCATCCACGTAATCATCTTCAACCTCGGTTTACGCGTGCGGCGCGTGGTGCGCGTGGGCGCGCGTGAGGAGGTCACTGGATGGCGCGTGCGGCGCGTGCGGCTGTTCTGGACGTCGGATCTGTCACCGCGAAATACCACCGATCTCGTCTCGACGTGACCTAGCTGATGGTGCCCTCAAATTGGATTTTTGACAACTTTCGTCGGAACCGGTTTTCCGATCGGAAGCTCTGTTACTCGGTTTTACGATCCCAAAGAACAACCGAAGCTCTGATACCACTTGTTGTGAATCACCGATCACTCTTGGAGTGTTTGAGGAAAAAACCGAATTGTATTTATTACTTTCAAGAATAAATACTAAATTTACAAACCTAGAAACTTACAAAACCACACACACACTCTCTATACAATTCTCACACTTTGGGATGCATTTTAAGCTCCCTGAAAGTCTGAATTTATAGGCAAGGATTGGTTATTGTTCACCATTGATTTATGTCATCAATTGCTCCTTGATTCATGGTGATAACAATCTTCCACCAAAAGTATTTTGGTTGTTTCTTCAATTTTCAAAGATCACCTAAAGTTGCATGACAACTTCTTCATGGAGTCTTCAAATGGTGGTTGACATGTCATATGCATTACCCATGCATGAAAGTGGCAGCTGAACTAACACCATCTCTTACAAAGAAATACATCATTGCACTCAAACTCAGAACCTTGCAATCAAGTCCTAAACTCTTTGCCACCAAACCATGAGGCCATTAAACTCAACACATTTACATATCAATAGTAATATCAATCAAAATTTCTTTCTTTGGGAAAAAAATCAATGAAAGATAACCAATAAACAAATAAAAAGCTAAAATTCAAACACTCTTTAAAGAAAGCTAACCATTTTAGAGAGGCGTAATTTTCTCTTAGTGTTCTTCTTAGCCAACAAATGCTGCTTTCCAGCTCTCCTCCTCATAATTTTTCCTTTACCAGTCACCCTGAACCTCTTCGCCGATGCCTATTAAAATATCACAAAGTTAACATTTTTTCAAAGTTATTACCAAATTCATTCGATACCCAATTCACAGCCCAGCGAGATAAAGTTAAAGAGGGAGAAAAATGACCTTGTGGGTCTTCATTTTGTAGCCTTTAGCAGCAAAAACAGTGAGAGTTTGGGGCCTGCTTTGAGTCGTGGGGAAGTTATTGTGGGTCTTCATATTG
>SKCR01045005.1:0-12500 GCA_019454045.1 Zanthoxylum bungeanum | reverse complement strand
AAGCAACCTGAATTAATATAAAAAATTGAGAATTGCTAGAAGGACAAGATTCATTTTTAAATATATAAATGCAAATACTTTTATTGACTTGCTACATAATACATATGAAAAAAAATTATTTGAAAATTACATACAAGATAATGCAACTACATGCAACACCAACATAATTTTTTGGGAATAATATTGTCCAGAATAAAATAATAACAGGAAGTCATCCACATCTCAATAAAATAAAACCATCTGCGTCGCCAATAAGGATTCACCCATAAGACTCCAATGATTCCCAATATCACAATTACATAAGATACTATAAAAGTGATATAGAACCATAACATGTCAATTAAACAATCATCTTTATTGTCAGCTGAAGCTTTTGGTACCACCGATAGTGATGATCCATTTTCATTGCAACTTTTGAGCAATGGCGGTCCACAAAGGAAAGGATTTCCTTGGTAACTGCTCTCATTAAATGTTGCAAATTGTGCAGTCCATTCGGGGATCTTGCCTGATAAATTATTGTGTGCTACACTAAAAACAGACAAAGAATTAAGTTCCACAAGCTGAGCAGGGATTTTCCCATTCAAGTTGTTGTAGGAAAGGTCTAAACTTTCAACTTGCTTCAAGCTCGAAAATGTCACTGGGATTATTCCTGTCAATTTGTTGTGGGACAAATTCAATGCACGGATATTGGTTAGTTCACCGATTTGAAGAGGAATCTCACCTGTCAATTTATTGCAAGATAGATCAATCCCATACATGCTTTTGAGAGGTTTTCCCTTATAAGAGTATGATCTTTCCTTTGTTGTGAATGTTATAGTTTCCTCCTTTCCCATTGAATACCCATTGTGAATAGATATATAAGGTTGAGGAATAAAAGTTGGAGCCGAAGCATCATAATAGCCTTTGTGAAGTGATGTGTGATCTAAACATGGAGGAATTTGACCAGAAAGATTGTTATGAGAAAAATCTATCAATCGCAATTGTTTCAACTGGCACAATCGATATGGCACTTCACCTTCAAGATTATTATTAGCCAAAATGAGGTAGCTCAACTGAGTAATATTTTCAATCGAAGATGGTATGTTACCGCTCAAGCGATTATAGCTAAGATCTAATGTCACCAGAGAAGAGCTGTTATAGAATGTACCCTCTTTTATTGGCCCTTGTAACATATTTTTCGACAAATGAACTTGTTTGAGTGAGGAAAGACCAAAACAAGATTGTAAACTCCCAGATATGTTGTTCTCTGAAAGGTCTAAAATTTGAAGAAAATGGAGCTGGCAAAACTCTGTTGGAATTGGACCTTCAAGATGATTGTTTGGCATTATAATATCTTCTAATAATGAAAGATTGCCCAACCATGTTGGAATCTTACCAAAGAGATTGTTATCACTTAGATACAATCCTCCTAAATTAGAGCACTTGGACAAGCTTTCAGGGATCTCTCCTGTAAAGTTATTGCCATCCAATTGCAACCTCTGTAAATATGTCAAATTAAAATTTTTAGAGAATATATGACCTTGCAAACTATTGTTTGATAAGGCAAGAATCTTTAAATTGAAGCAACCCATGACTAAGTGCTCAGGGATTTCACTAGCCAATTGATTGTTAGATAAATCCAGAATTGACAACGACTTCATATCACCGAATGACGAGGGAATGCTACCGTTGAAAGCATTTCTAGAGAGGTTTAATTCCATTAGACTTGGGAGATATGCTCCGATTTCTGTTGGAATGATGCCTTGGAAGAGATTGTTGGAAATATCTAATCTTTGCAACTTCTTGTGAGAATGAATTGGCATATGAAAAGGTCCTGAAAGAGATTATTGGACAATCAAGTTGGTATAAATTTGTGTTATTTTCTAACAACCAATTTGGAAATTCTCCAGACAAGTTACCGCCCGATAGATCAACATATTCCAATTCATGCTGATGGAAAATGAATTTGGGAAATGCTCCACCAGACAGTTCAATGGTATTTAATTGAAATTTTGGAGCCAAAGAATGCGACTCTGTTTCTACATATAATTCATTGCTTCCACCTCTAAAAATCTTGAGTTTTGAGAAATTGAAAAATGGTTCGAGTGAAATTGGGATGTGAAACTGATTATTTGAAAGTGAGAGCTCTTCGATGGAGGTGAGATGCATGAGGGGAGATGATGAGATATTTCCAGTAAGTTGATTGAAAGAGACATCTAATACTCGAAGGGAAGTCATATTTGCTAAGCACCTAGGCAGATTACCCCTTAAATCATTATGACCAATGTATAACTCTTGCAGATGCACCAATTCACATAAACCTGAAAAAATAATTCATCGATCATTTAGTAAATAACACATATTAAATATTTCAATTTTTGAAGACTATATATTTTTTTTTAATTGAGAATTAATATATAGATTGAGAGGAGAGAGAAGAATCGTCCAATTCCAAATATATCTAGCTGGAGAAATTGTTACCGAAAATAATTATAAAAGTTATTTACTTACCAAGAGTAGTGGCCACTGTAAAATTGTTATAACGTAGGCGAAGTGCGTTGAGGGATGGGAATGATCCCAGTGATTGTAACAACTCCCTTGCATCTCTAATTTTAATTCCCGACAAATCAAGATAACGCAACTTCCTCAAACCTTTGTAAGCTGTCAAAATTCATTCCAAATTTTGCCTTCATTGTTATTTGAAAAAAATGACATCTAACTATATTGTAAATTTGGATAATGACACTTTAATCCATACAACTTTGAAAATCCAAGCTTTATTTTCTGCTATTAATATTTTTAATTAATTTTGAGCCATTTTTTATCCGGTCAGTGACTCAAAATTATATGACTTGATTATTTCAAAAACTGTCCAAATATAATAAAAATTTATTTCAAAATTATATGAAAAGTGACTTAATTAATAAAAAATATTTATCGGTGAGGACTAAAGCTTGTATTTTCTAAAATAAACTACAATGACTAAAGTTGTATTTCTAAAATTGTAAGGATTAAAGTTTTATTATAACAATCTGTAGGATAGTAGAATGTCATTTTCCCTTGTTATTTATAATTACCTTTAGAGACCACTAGATTGTCAATTTCATTGAAGCTCAAATCCAACTTCTCTAAATTGCTCAAAGAATCCAATCCTGCTTAAAACAGAGTGCATTAATTTCATTATTTAAAACAAATTAAAAATGAGACTTTTTATCTTAATTGATAAAATGGACTACCGAAGTAGGCTTACCTTGAAAATCGAAACTTCCTTTGAATCCATTATCGCTTAGATATAATGTTGTTAATGAAGGTAGACCAGTTAGAGAAAGATTAAGGTTTAAGTCGTTACCACCTAAAGAGAGATTCTCTAATTTACTCAAACCTGTAAATAAATATGATGACAATCATTTGATCAGTGAAACTGTTTATTAATCTTGAGAATTTTAATTATATTGAAGTAACTATCAATTTCAAAAAAAAATATAACGTAACGAAACATATTCTCTAGTTTTGATCAAAAGAAACAATTGAAATTCCTCTGTTTGCACAGCACAAATTTAAAAGTTTAAATATTTCCAGCTAATCATCATTATTTTAGTGTGAAAAAAAAAAGTATTAGATGATGAATATTAGTACAAATCTGTCGAGCTCATTGTCTAAATTCCTTGAGGAATCCCATTCTGCAAAGAGTTTATAAAGAGTTATACATTTAATCAAGAAAAAATAATTAATCTCTTCTAAATACGGGGCAAAAAGTTCAGGAGCCCATTTGATTTGCAATTACAGAGCATTTGTTTATTTTTGAAGCCAAGACTTGCCAAAAAAGAAAAAAAAAAAAAAAAGTATTCCTCTGTTTGCATAGCACAAATTTAAAAGTTAAAATTTCCCAATTGAATATTAATTATATATATTTGTATGAAAAAAAATAAGTTTTCGGTGATGAATATGACCTCAAAATTTTAATTATATATATTTATATTTGTTTATGAAAAATAATAAGGAGATTAAATGGAGATTAAAACCACTTACTTTGTGAGTCAAATAAGTCAGGAAGCCCATTTGATTTGCAATTACAGAGCATTTGTTATATTTTTAAGCCAAGACTTACCAAAAAAGGGGAAAAAAATTCCTCTGTTTACATAGCAAAAATTTTAAAGTCAAAATTTCCCAATTGAATATTAATGATATATTTTTGTATGAAAAAAATAATTTTTCGGTGATGAATAGTATGACCTCAAAAGACATTTATGGTTTTACTTTCCCACAAATTTGATAATCTCATTGTAGCTTATGTCCAGCAACACTTAATTGCTCAAGAAATCCCTTTCTTCAGAGAGTTCAAATTGAATTATACATTTAAATAAGAAAAAACTTGATCTATTCTAATGGAAATGAAAAGAAAGAGAGAGAGAGAAAATAATTAGAGTCCCATTTTATTTGCAATAAAATGATATTTGTTTATGAAAAATAATAAGAAGATTAAATGATGATTAAAAACCACTCATAAAATATTGGTATTATGTTAATTAAATCCTCATTTAATCAAATTTTTAGTTTTTGTGTCACTCCTCCACATATGAATATACAAAATGAAATTTTTTGTGATATTATGAGAAATAGTGAAAATTGTATTTCTTAAAACCTAAAAAGTAGTATTTTTTTTTAAAAAAAAAAATAAAAAAAATATAATTCAAACAAAATTGAATTCAAAACATAGAATATTCTTATGGAAGCAAATTAAAGTCTAATTAATGTTTACTAGGAATATTCTTATAGAATATTCTAAGTAGACAAAGATGCATGGGAGTGAGAAGGGGGTGAATCTTAATTATTTATTTATTACCTTTAACATCAATATTTCCTTTCAACTTATTATTTCTTAATCTCAATGTTGTTAATGATGAAAGACCAGCAAGAGATGCTAAGATGCTGTTGTTGAAGTAGTTAAAGCTTAAATCAAGATATGTCAAGTTGGTCAACCCAGATAGCTTCTCTAGACCTGCAATAAAATCTCATTAATTAATTTGTCAAAATTGGAACTGAGTATCATTAGATAATAATTGTCTTAAAATAAAGGGACGTACCTTCATTCTCAACACAACCGGCTATATCGTTGTAACCTAAATCGAGGTGTTCAAGTTGTTGAAATGGAGTAAACAAAGAAGCATTCAGATACCATTTCTTTCTTGATTCCCTCGTCCGCCAAAGATATAGTGATATGATTCTGCCAGTGGTGTTGCTGCACTCAACCCTTTCCCACTGACAACAATCTGAATAATAATTCTTATCATCATCTACCCAGTCTCTAAGACGGTAAGGAGTATCGAAGAAATGTTTAATGTGCAAGAGAGCAGATCTCTCTTTCTCTAAACATCCCTCACCACTACTCCAAAACCACCCAACTTGTATATTATTATTATTATTATTATTATTAACATCATCATCATCACCCTTTGCGAAGCAGAAGCACCACCCATTATTATATCACTCTTTCTTAATTTCTCTTTAATTTCTGCGCCAACCCAACTTATGTATTTATACACCAATACCCCACTTGTGTGAACTGAGTCTATATCATGCAAAATTTCCACATCCCTTAAAGCATTTGATTGTGATTGTGATTGTGACTGTGACTGTGACTCTTCATAACGTCCATTGTTGCTGCTTGTCAATCTTTTAAAGGATTTTTGCATTGTCTTGGGACCATTGGTTGATTCACTGCCACCATTCTTATTGGCAAGATCTTCTGTTAGGGTCACTACCAGATTATCAAAATGTCGCCTGTAAGTTGGATATCTTGAGACAGATTTGGTTATCCCTTGGAGCCTGCATTACAACATAAATGGAAAAGGGGGAACATGGAGGAGCATAACTTAAATGAACAAGGGATTTAAAAGTATTCATAGACAAGAACCTGTGCTCATTTTCATAAAAGTATGCATAGCTTATTTTCTATTTAATATGCTACCTAATTATGCATGATAATTAATAATTTATTCCTTCAATGTGTAAAACTAAAGTTGTTTCATGACTTCAAATTTTAGTAGACTCATTATTTTAGATCTCATCTTATCTCATTTGATTTAATTTTGTTTAACATGTTTAGTTACTTTCAGGGAGAAACAACTTATCGTAGGAAAAATTATGGACGATATAAAATTAAATGATTTAATATTCATATTATTAATGAAAAAGGATAATTGTGAAAACAATTAACAACGTTAGATAAGAGACTAGCAATATCGAGAATAAATCCACCAAATAAAGTCAAAATAATTGACACTACAAGAATTAGACCATTTAGCGTCGAATTGTTTCGACGCCATAAGTGAAGATTTCGACGCAAATGATATTTAGCGTCGAAAAAATTAGACGCAAACAATGGACGGTAAAATGTCGACGAAAACCACTTTTAGCGTCGAAATAATTAACTGCGACGCTAAAAAACAGTATTCTGCGTCCAATTTATTTCGACGCTAAATTAAATTGTTCGACGCTATATTGTATATTTGGCGACAAATTATATCGACGCAAAAATTCAAACTTTTAGCGTCGAAAGATGTCGACGCTAAAGTATATTAAAAAAGTATTATATGTAAGCTTACAGCGACCATTTTTGTTACTATTAGCGTCGAAACTTTTCGACGCTAAAAGTGACTTTTAGCGTCGAAACTTGTCGAGGCTAACGTATATTAAAAAAGTATTATATGTACGCTTACAGCGGTCATTTTTGATACTATTAGCGTCGAAATATTCGACGTTAAAAGTAAAAAATTTATTTTTTAAAAAATTAGTAATTTACTTATTTTTTGGTCTAAAATATTTAATTTAGTTGAAAAAAAATGTAATTAATGACGAAATATTATATTGAAATTTGTTTTAGAAAAAAGAAATATTATATTAAATTTATTTGTTCAAAATGTTTATACAAAACCAAATATAAAATTAATTGCTACTGTGATGGAGGGACGCTCGAGCCCGATGCACCATGACTCATTGAGGCCTCGAACATCTGACGGAAAGCCAGCAGTTGCTGTTCCAACTGCTCCATCTTCTTCTCGTGGTCCACCGTGACCTGTTGTAGCTTCTCCTTAGTCTGTTGCAGCTCGTCTCGGGTGCTGGCTAACTCGTCTCGAAGAGATACATTGTCCGAATTACCATTATTGCGTGCAGATGACGTTGGCTTCTTACGAGTGCCAAGACCAACGTTGTAAGCTGTCTGATTCTTGAAAACCAATTGCGACAGCTGCTCATCTGGTATGGGGTCGGTCCCTGTCTCATGAGTTTGATGTTGGAGTTCCATCATTTCGTTCTGTTTCAAAAAATAAGTTAATATTAGAATTTGAAAAAAAAATTTAACATATATAATATTAATTATTTTATTTTAAAAACTGAAACTTACATAGCAGCGTTCGGCTTCTTCATTTATCCATTTATTCTTGTCATTGTAATGCGTCACACGGAAAAAATCTGGAAATGATTGCACCTCATCTGTGTTACTCTGTTATAAACATAAAATAAATTCAATATTATTCCAGATAGTAAAAACAATTAACTGTTAAATTTTACGTTAGGATATATTTACCTCAGAATATTCGGCACGATGTTGGATAAATGGCTTCGAACCTGCACGGTGGTTAAAACGCAAGTGACTTCGATTTTCCGCATTTGCGTGACATTTATCCTGTATTCACCAACACTGTAAGTACCGAAAACAAAGACAATTATAAATTTCCGTTTATTTCAAAATTTACCTCGTGTTTTTTGCTAGACCAAAGCTCACATAAAAATCAAAAAGTGAGACTCACCTTAAATTTGTTGCTTGCAATGTGTATAAGCCGAGAATTGCAGGAGAAATGTAAGGTTGGGCGAATTTGGGTCGTTTGAGCAGAAGAGAAGAGGTCTCTGGTTTTAGGGATTTGAACGACATTTAGCGTCGAATTTACAGTATTTTAGCGTCGAAGAAATTCGACGCTAATAATTAGGCGGTCAATTAAAATTTAGGGTTATTTTTCCGGGAAATTTAATTTTCATATTTAGCGTCGACGAACAACATTCGACGCTAATATAACCTTTAGCGTCGAAATAAATTCATTTTAGCGTCAAAAATTTAGACTCTGAAAAATTGGCGGTTTATTAAAAATTTAGGGTTATTTTTCCGGGAAATTTAAGACATATAGCGTCGAATAATTTCGACGCCAAATGTCTTACATTTGGCGTCGAAATTATTCGACGCTATATGTCTTAAATTTAGCGTCGAAAATTATATTTCGACGCTAAATGTGTATCATTAAAAATAATAATTGAAAACAAATATATCATAGTTATACTATTAATCATTACGTTAATATTTCAATCATATCTAAAGCGTAATTAAAATCAACAACCATACATTAATCCATATAAATTATTCATCCATTACAAAATACTGTAACTTCATAATTAATCACTATTATCGTCGGTATTTGAGGATTCGTGACTGGAATCGAAGTCATCTTCAGTGTCAAATTGTTCTTCACTTGCTACTTCAACGCTCACTTCAGAATGAGGAATTAGCTCAACGTCTGTACTAGCTCGAGTTAATGTGATATTTTCAGGAACGTTGACAGTTGGTCCAACAAATATCTGTTCAGGAACTTCAAAATTGCCCGAGACTTCTTGTCTTTCATCTGATATGTCAACTCTATCTTTCTCCTACGTGTCCCAAATGGCCCTATGTTGTAACTTTTCTACCACCATCCATCCAGTTCCTAACTTAGGATCAGGTATATATATCACTGAACGTGCTTGCGTACAAAAAATGTATGGATCATTCTTGTACCAACAACGTTGAACATTAATTGACGTGAGATGATTACTAACTTGAATTCTCCTCTTTCTGGCATTAGTGTCAAACCACTTACATTGGAATAGCACAGTATGTCGTCTGGGTCGATATATGAACTCAATGACCGATTGCAATACGCCGTAGAAGTCAATTACATCTGAGCCGTGTTCTCCTTGGACTACAATTCCAGAATTTTGAGTCACATGATTAACATCTCGCTGTTCGGTATGAAATCTAACTCCGTTGACAATACATCCACTGTACTCATACGCCTGCATTTGAGGCCCATAAGCCAAAGAAACCAACGAGGATTGCGAGTCCAATTGACCATTTTCCACTTGATTAATAATCTGACAATGAAATATATGTGTTAATATAACAAACTGAAATGTCTAATGTTAGGATCAAAATAAATATAAAATATTATAACTTACAGTTGTCTCAAACCATTTAGGAAATTCTTTTTTGTGGGTTTCATCAACATTATGGTCACCAGCAATTTGTAGCATTGTTAGATGTTGCCTACAATAAATTATCACGGTTAATGTATGGAAAAAATTCAGTAATGATGCACCAGAAAAACTTACATTAAATACGGTTGCACTTCATCACAATTACTCAATATAAACCAATGCGCACGTTGAACTTCCTGACGGGTTAGTAATTTGACACCTACTGCCCCAAATGAAATGGTCTGTAATTTTGACGGAACACTGTGATCTCTTGGCTATTACTTGCATCTCCATCATAGTTTCGTGGCCGACGATTGAAAGGAGTTTCAATATTCTGCATGTACATCGAACAAAATGTTATTGCTTCATTTATTATAACAGCTTCAGCTATTGAACCTTCAGGTCGTGCCTTGTTTTTGACATATTGTTTGTAATCTCCCAAAGCTCTGCAGATATGACAACAAGTTTGCATTAACACTAAATTCTATGCACAAAAAAACAGTTACAAATTTTCTTATATAAAACTGTATATATATATATATATATATAGTACCTCTCAATGGGATACATCCATCTGTAATGGATAGGACCTCCCTTTCTAGCTTCATCCGGTAAATGCACAGCCAGATGTACCATGACATCAAAGAAAGCGGGTGGCAAAATTCGCTCCAGCTTGCATAGGATTATCACGATTCCTCGCTCAAGGTCGTCAATAACAGATGTGCTTAATGTCCTCTGACACAATTGTTTAAAGAAGCCACATAGATCAAGTACGGCGTCGCATACATTCGGGGGGAGATAAGGTCGAATGCCAACAGGAAGGAGAATCTCGAGCAGCACATGACAATCGTGACTCTTTAATCCCGTTATTGTATCATCTCTGACCCAACGCCCAATATTGGATGCATAATTATCAGGGAATTTAACCATTTTCAGCCAATCACAGAATGATTTTCTCTCCGATTGATTGAGCACATAGGAGGCTTAATAAAACCTCGAGAGGAGTCTTGTAAATGCAATTCACTGCGAATTCTAAGATCTTGTAGGTCCAATCTAGCATTTACAATGTCTTTTGTCTTACCCGGAATATTGAATAGTGTACCCACTAAACTCTCACAAATATTTTTCTCTATATGCATTACATCCAAATTATGTCGCAAACTCAGAGTCCCCCAATATTCTAACTCAAATAAAATACTTTTTCCTGTCCAATTCAACTCTTCAGGTAACCGTTTTCGATTTTTATCTCTATTATTAGGATGTTTACCTGGTGTGCTGTATTTGAGATGTTGATGTTGGCAAAGTATGTCAAATGCAGACAATCGATTGGGCTTACTCTGAGGTTCATGTTGCCCGTTAAATAATTTACTCCTCCGCCAAGGATGACTCGACTCAAGAAATCTCATGTGCCCCGTGTATCCGATTTTATTCCGTAATCGTTGCGAAGGTGTATGATCCGCACAAACTGGACATGCCATGTATCCCTTAGTGCTCCATCCAGATAATGAACCATAGGCTGGAAAATCATTAATGGTCCATAATAATGCGGCATGCATCTGAAAATACTGCTCTGAAGCTGCATCATAGGTATGCACACCCACATTCCATAATGTTTGTAACTCCTCGATCAATGGTCTCAAGTAAATATTTATATATTTACCAGGTGAACGTGGACCAGGGATAAGCAATGACATAAACATGAACGGATCCTTCATACATTTCCATGGAGGTAAGTTATATGGAATGACAATAACGGGCCAGATGCTATAAAAGTTGTACATATTCCCAAATGGGTTAAAACCATCAGAGGCAATACCTAACCTGACATTACGGGGGTCCTCAGCGAAACGGGGGTACATGTCATCAAATTCCTTCCATTCGGTTCCGTCCGCAGGATGTCTAAGTATGCCCTCCGCACCGATCCTCTTTTCATGATGCCACATCATATCAGTCTCTGTGTGTCGTGACATGAACAATCTCTGCAGCCTGGGCGTTAAAGGGAAATATCGCAATATCTTTTGAGGCACTTTCTTCCCCATACCACGGACTTTGTATCGACTTTCACCACATATCGGACAATGTTCAAGTGATTCATACTCGGCACGAAATAATACACAATCAAACTTACAAGCATGAATGGATTCATACCCCATTCCCAGATCACGCAACATTTTCTTTGCCTCGTAGTACGACTTAGGCAATTCGCTTCCAACCGGTAACATTTGGGCCAGTAACTCTAACATCATATCGATACTTTTGTTGGTCATTCTGTTGATCACTTTAATGTGTAATAATTTCACAACGAAATTCAATATCGACATTCCAGCACCTTCGAATGGAATTTTTTTTGCCTCATCAAGTAGTTCACTAAATAAATTTTGATCATTTCCACTTAACACTGGCATGTCGCCACTAACACTATGACCAAGTTGTGGACCTTGTAAGTCATGCAAAATATCGGCGATCTCATCGTTTGCAGGTTGATTGTAACTACTGCTCCCTTCGCCGACATCATAAAACCGTGACTGAGAATGATACTGCTCACCGTGATAAATCCACGTACGGTAAGTTGGTGATATTCCTGGCATGTATAAATGATTATGAACTTCATCTAACCGCTTTCTTTTCCTATTCAAACAATTTGCACATGGACAACGAACACGACCTTCTGCATCAATGTGTTGCTTTGCGACTTCCATAAACTCAGACACTCCATTACGATATTCAACACTCAATCTATCCAAAGAGCTCATCCAATTTCTATCCATTTCAGCAGAATACCTAAATATAATAATATAATTATTAGATATCATTTTACAGTAATCAACATTACTAATTCAGTAATACTTAATTTAAGCATATATATATATATATATATATATATTTGGTTGATAAATTAAATAGTTTACAAAAAAATTATATTTTATTAATTAATATACTTACTCTACATATATGAATCATAAATCACTAACAAACAACATATAAACAACATATATAATCATAAAAATTGAAAATAATAAAGAAATATGAAAGAATAATTACCTTATCGGAAATTGATTGAAATTTTATTGAAAATTTTTAGGAGAGATGTGAGGCTGTAGAGGAGAAATTCTCAGATTTCAGAGGATGAAAATGAAGAGAATGAGAGAAAAAACAGAGGGGGAGAAGGGTTGGTGACCTTCTGTATTTTAATCTATCTTTAGCGTCGAAACGGTTTATTCGACGCTAATTGTTACCGTTTT
>SKCR01045004.1:0-47274 GCA_019454045.1 Zanthoxylum bungeanum | reverse complement strand
CAATAAATTTTAAAATTAATTTATATATAAAAAAATACCTTGCGATACTGCTTTTTTATATCATCCGGAGATGCATCAAATGGTAGGTTTAGATACTCGAATGGATTAAGCTTGAAGCAAGAAAGAATCCTGCTTTTACCAAATTTTATCTTATCAAATTTGGATACATAGACAAATTAACCTTGTAAAACACTATAAATAAAAATAATTACTTTAATAGCACAATATTATCATTTCACACCCTATCTGGGATTAATTAAAAATAATTGGATGAATTTAAATATCATAAACAATCATGCCAAAAACCCTAATTGCGAAATAACCAGAGAAAAATCGTAAACTAATATATCGTAAAATGAATTCGAAATTACGAATCAGAAATAAAACGAAACAAAGAAATGATATTACAAATATGCGATAAGCTCTTGAGAAATTAATGAACCTGAGGACTTCGTTATCTCTTTCAACTTCGCTGACTTCGGCAAAGAAGCTCTTGAGAAGCAATTCCTCATCGTCGGTGGTTGTTGCTGACGTGTCACCCATTGCGTTTTTGTTAAATTCAAATATCTCTCTCTGTGTCTAGCTTTCTTTGTAAGAAGACGAGACCGGAAGAGACGGTGATTTGGCATAACAAGAGAATCCGACCCGACTTGGCTGGCCGGTTCAATTAATAGGTTAGAGTACAGATGGCTAATAGGCTGGGCCGTCCATCAAGCCCGTGAATAATGCAAGTGTCTTTGGAGGCCCATATGAGACAAACTTATCATGACCCTGAATGAGGAAGTCTCAGAATGGGCCCAGTAATTGCCCACCAGAAATTATTATTTTTTTTCACGAAGTTATAAATTGTTTGTTTGTTTGTTTTTTTTTTTTTTAAAAGAAAAATATATAAATTATAAATTCACAGTGATGTGATTCAACATTCTAATTTTTTTAGTTTCAAAATTTGAAATTTGAAATTTGAATATATTTCACATATAGCTATTGCGAGAAGAGACAGCAAGAGGCTAGCTTGCACAATGCCACATGTAGAGCCGGTCACGGTTCCGATATCGAACCGGTTGGAACTGGAATCGAAATTTTTCAATTCATCCTAACCGAATCGAAGTAGAATCGTTGGAACCGGATGGTTCCAGCGATTCTAAGGTTCTAACCGGAACAAACGGTTCTGGTTGGACCTGCTCCCAACGGCTAGTTGCTCCCTGCCCTAAATTCCAAAAAAAAAAATATAAAATTTATTAATTTATCCTTAATAACATTAATAAAACGGCTAATTTTATGGGCATTTTAGGTACCACAAAAATATTCCAAAAATGTATAAATATGGGTCATTTTTCATTTTTTCAACAAACTAATTCTCAATTCTCTCAATTTCCACAATTCTCTCATTCTCAATTCTCTCATCTACAATTTCTCATTCTCAATTCTCTCATTCTTTAAAATTTATTTAATAAAAAATGACAAGCTCATCTGAGAACACTTTGTCAAATGTGTCAACCCAAGAGAGCGGCCCGAGTATCGATACACGAAGAAGATAAGTTAAGTCTCGTTCCTCCGATATTTTCAAAATTCATTTTCATTTAGTTGATGCTGAAAATGAAGATCCAAGAGTAATATGAAACTATTGTGGGGTTTCTTACAAATTTACTAGTGGATATAGTAATATGAATAAGCACTTGGAAAGACATCATGCCGCTGAAATTGGAGTGGATACAACGCAAACTCAAATGGCCAGGTACGCATCATCTAGTAAAGGCACGAGTTCTTTAGATTTATTTAAATATTCTGATGCTAAAAATAGAGAAGATTTGCTAAATTAACTTGTATGACACATCTTTCTTTAAGTTTTGGTGAAAAATTACTTTTACTAATTACGTTTAAAATGTTTTAAATCCTGCTGCTTGTAAAATGATTAGAAATACAACAAAACGTCAAAATTTTAAATTATACAAAGATGGTAAAACTATTTTAAATGAAACATTTAAATATATTAAACGTCGTCTTTCTATTTGTTCTGATATTTGGAGTGACCACTGACGAACACTATCCATTATTTTATCTTATTGCCACAGTTTTTTTATCCTAAATTTAAATCAAAAGGTTTGAATAATACCTTATAAGCTTACTAGGAATATTTAGAAATAATAGATGAAATTGATATTAAAAGAATAATAACTAAAATAAAAATTGATTTAATAGATTTAAATAGGACAATCTAGTAGTAGTGAACCCGTAATACAATCAAGACTTAGCGTAAGTGATCGTTGGTTACTACAACGAAATAAAAAACATAGGGATAACATGACAAACAACTCGGAATTAGATCATTATTTATCTACCAATTTCGAGTTTCCTACTGAAAGTTTAGTGAGTAAAAATTTTCAAGTACTTGACTGGTGGAATCGACATCAAAATATCTATCATGTACTATCTTATTGTTAAAGAGTTATTGGCAACACTTGTTTCCACCGTTGCGATTGAGCAAGTCTTAGCATAGGAGGCAATATATTGGAAGCGAGAAGGTCTTCATTACATTAAAGCAATTTAGAAGCAACAGTATGT
Source organism: Zanthoxylum bungeanum (assembly GCA_019454045.1). Classification (NCBI taxonomy): domain Eukaryota; kingdom Viridiplantae; phylum Streptophyta; class Magnoliopsida; order Sapindales; family Rutaceae; genus Zanthoxylum; species Zanthoxylum bungeanum. The sequence goes on along the minus strand of SKCR01045004.1, from coordinate 44,712 downwards.
GTGGATGATTGGACCCGAGCTAATCTGAGGCAACAAGAAGATGCCCCAGATGACTTTGAAGACTTGTTCGACAATGCATCTGCAAGTGCAAGCGGAGCGAGAGAGGAATGATCAACATACACTGATAACGATGATAGATGATGATTGATCAGTAAATAATTGTAAATTACAACGAGGAACTATCTTAAAATTATAATGGATCTACGTGAGCTTTGATTCTTCTCACCCCTGGAGGATACGTAGATAAATTAAATTTTTAAAAATTTAAGTTCAAGTTTTTTAATTTATTAATTTTATTTTTAATTTTTTTCAGATAAAAATTTTATTTGTAATTTAATGTAATCTAAATTCAAATTCATAATTATAAATAAATTTTTTAATCTCATATTTTTTAAAAAATCATTATTAATTTTTTTTTAAAAAAATAAAAAAATCGAATGGAACTGTAATCGGAATCAGAACTGAACGGTTTGGTTCTAGTTTCGGTTCGGAACCGAACCGGACTGGTGGCCAGGTCTAGCCACATGAAGCTGGTTTGACTCGGTTTGTCTACAAATTGAGTCAAATGCTGCATAATGTAAATCAATTGCAATTAGAGTAAAAAGAAAAGAAATAGGGTGCGTTTGGTAAAGTGTATTATCAGATAGTATAAGTTAACTTATAAATTAGGGAACAAACGCTACAATATAAGATAGCGTCAAAAAATAAACTCATGTTGTGAGATTATAGTTTTGTGAGCGTTAACGTTAAAGTAGGTGTTGATAAAGTGTCGAAATATTAGTGTTAGCGTTCGTCCGCCGTTCTACCAAATGCTAGTATAATGAGACAGATAGAAAAAAAAAGTGAAATAAGTGAGAGAATAAATATAAAATTAAGAGAATTTACAGGAAATAGAACTAGATAGTTGATTTGATATTTAATGAATCAATGGGTAACCGATTTACGATACTTTAAGTATTTACGTTAGTCTAGACCCAGCCACGCTTTCGGTTTGGAATCGAAACCAAACCAGAACTAGAACCGAAACTGGTTCCTTTTGGTCCACCCTAGCCGAACCGGAAAGAATCGAACGGTTCCAACCAGAACCGTTGGAACCTTCCAGTTCCTTAGAACCAGACCGAAACCTTACGGTCTTTGAACCGTAAGGTTTCACGATTCTGGTTGGAATCGTAACCTTACCAACGACTAGTAGTCATTGATTGGTTTTTAGTACGGAGCCGTTTGACTCTCTGCCAAATATATTTTTTTAATATATATTTTTAAAATGACTAAATTATCCTCAATAACAGTAATAAAATGACTATTTTAAGGATAATTTAGGTACCACAAAATTAACCAAATAATTTATAAATAGAGGCAATAATTCATTTGTCTACACACTAATAATTCTCTCATTCTCAATATTCTTAATTCTCCCATTTTCAATTCTCCAAATTGATATAATTTTACAATTCTTCAATATTAACAAAAATTGACAAGCTCATCTGAGAACACCATGTCCAATGTCTCAACCCAAGAGACTAAAAATGAAGGTACACGAAGAAGAGAAGTTAAGTCTTGATTTTCTATTATTTTTAAAATTCATTTTCATTTAGTCGAGACTAAAAATGAAGGTCCAAGACTGATAAGCGGAAAATATATCAATATTTATCGCCCATTTTACTTAATATTTTGTATAGTTTCTTGAGTTTTGTGAATATTTTGATGTGTTTTCTGTATTTTATAGATAAATAAGGTTTCAGGACTCTCTGGAATTAAATCGGGGCCAAAACAGTGAAAAACGGACAAAAAAGGTAAAATTGGAATTTCACGTCGCGACGCGCTGACTTAATTTGCTTGCCGACACGCGTCATCATGACGTCAGCCTCAATTACTATTCTACCAACACGCGTCAGCGCCACGTTATCACCACGTCAGCACCTGAGTCATCATTACATCAACATGACATCAGCACAATAATTCACTCTGCCGAAATGCGTCATTGCTTACATCAGCATGACATCAGCGTCGCGACGCACACAACTTCACGCGTCGTAATACCGAGCCAATAATTTCTGCCGACAGCCACGTGTCATCATCTCGTCAAATTGCGTACATGCGTCACAAATCAACGGCGCGTCGCGACGCGTAGGGCAAAATTTTACCTATAAATTGAGGCCGAAATCAGAAGGAAAATTCATACCTTCTTCTGAAGATTTCCTTAAGAATACTAAGAAGATTGTATCTTGTTTGTTTATTTACAGCTTTCTTGTATTTAATATTAATTTTAAGCAATAAATCTTTCTTTATTTTACTTTTCAATATGAGTAGGTAACTTCTCTCTGCTGGGGTGAAAGGTAAAGCTTTATTATTATAATTTAGATTAATCTCCCTTAGTTAAAATATATAAACTATTTTAAAACCTGACTTAATGGGATACCGCCATTATGGTCGGTTGGACTTAAATAAATTGATTTTAACCTGACTTAATGAGATACCGCCTTTATGGTCTGTTGGAATTAATCATAAATTTGACTTAATCAGGATACTGCCTATATGGTCGGTTGGTAATGTCATATAATTTATATATTATAATAAGAGAGATATCTAAATTAGAAATAATAAAAGTGGATCCTTTAACCCAAACATTTTCTTTTATTGTTAATTTATTTTTTTAATTTCCAAGTTTACTTTATGTCATTTTTTTTTATTTAGGTTTTTACTAGTCCTAAATATATGATGTAACTAAATACCATATCTAGGGTTGTGATGAATTCTAATATCACAGTTTTATAAGTGGTTATTTTATGTCTTGGGTAATATAAGGGTTTATTTATTGAGTCTTAAGCTTAATGCTTCTTGTTAACTGGCCACTAATAAAATTGATTTGGTAAATTTAAAATGAACTTGGAAAAAGGATTTTAGGTTTAGCTTTAGACTCAATAGCTCACGGTCTCACCTTGGGGTAAATGTCTCTTAGGTAGATTTCCTTCCAAGATATACATATACTTGTCGGGCGGAGGTAGTCATAATTTGAAATTAATCTTAATGAATTCAAGTAATTTGGTTAACATAGACATATGATTAATTGGATTACTTTGGGTGTTTGCATCTGACTATCGACATAGGCTTTTACATATTTTCGTGTTCCAAGTTAATAAATCGATATATTGCACAAACATGAGATAATCACTTCATCTTTAAAAGATATTGGAAGGATTCACAACCACATTTAGTTTTATAATATTGATTTTTCCTTAAATTTACTTTCGCACTATTTTAATTACTTGTCTTTAGTTTAAGATCACCATCCAATCAACAATCAATCTATTAGATACTTGTAATAATTTAGTTTCATAAATTGATAGCCTAGGTATTAAGTCCTCGTGGGATCGATACATTTTATACTACTTGAGCGATATGTGCGCTTGTGTAACGTGTGTGTTTACCACCGATCAAGTTTTTGGCGCCATTGTCAGAGTCTTATTTATCTTTTACTATTAATCTTGAGGTTAAATACCTTTACTTGTGTCTAATTTATTTTTACTTATTATTTTTGTTTTCTTGTGTTTCAGGTTCTCAGTCACTACATGAGAAGAAACAGAAGCTTTGGAATCCGTCCGTTTGACCCAGAGATTGAAAGAACTATCAGACAGTTGAGAAAGGAAAGACGAGAAGGCCAAAAAGCACTGATCAGCATGAACAATCAAGAACCTGAACCTTTGGAGGTTGCACCACCAATTCCAATTCGAGACAGAACTATTCTGATGGTTGACGGCTTCATTTCATGCATTGTACTTCCTCTCCTACTAGTAAATGCGTGTGACATCAAAACATGCATTCAGATGATACAACAATCAGTTTAGTTTGGGGGGAATGCAACTGAAGATCCTAATGCCCACATCAGCAACATCCTGGAAGTTTGCAACACATTCAATTACAACCGAGCGGCAGAAGAAGCAATGAGACTGCGTGTTTTTCCATATTCCTTGAAAGACAGAGCTAAGGCTTGGCTACATTCACTACCAGCAGGTTCCATCACAACTTGGAACACTCTTTCCACCAAATTCCTTGCAAAGTACTTTCCCTCAGTCAGAACAACAAATCTGAGGAATGACATTACATCCTTTGTACAACATGACTCAGAATCCCTCTGCGAAGCTTGAGAGAGATACAAGGAGTTTCTCAGAAAATGTCCTCACCATGAGATAAAAAAGTGGCTACAAGTCCAAATCTTCTACAATGGACTTTCTGGATTAATGAGAACCACAATAGATGCTGCTGCTGGAGGAGCTTTAATGGCAAAAGGAGAAGATCAGACCCGATACTTAATTGAAGAAATGGACAACAACAATTCTTTGTGGCCAACAAAAAGGAGCATGATCCAACGAATAATATAAATTTATGAAGTTGGAGCCAACACAGCAATGAATGCCAAGCTGGATCAAATATGCAAACTCATGGAAACTCTTAGCATGAAGGTTAATGTTGAATCTACAAGTTCACCATATGGAGACCAGAGGCTGAATCTTACAACCAACATGATGAGACTGCAAATTATGTCAGCAATTTCAACATACAGGGAAACAATCCATATTCCAACACTTACAACCCAGGGTGGAGGAATCATCCCAATTTAGCATAGAGCAACAATTCAGGGCAAATGAACAATCCACCACCAAGATTCCAACAGAAAAATAAAGGCCAGAAGTATGAAAAAGAACCAGGAATAAAAGATTTGCTTGCAGAGATGTTCAAAAAGCAAGAAGCCAAATTTGGTGCTATTTTTCAATCTCAAGCAGCATTAATTCAAAGCCATTCAGCTTCTATTAAAGCACTGGAAAATCAAATGGGACAATTGGTTAATGCTCAAAGTTACAGACTACAAGGTACTCTTCCTAGCAACACAGAACCAAATCCAAGGAACATGGGGAATGTGCAATGTCATGCCATCACTTTGAAAAGTGGTACTGAGATCAACAAAGATGTTGGAGTCAATGAAACTACTGAGGAAGTTCCAAAAGAAAGCAGCAAAGCAGATCCACAGATGGAGGAAAAAGAGGCAAAAGAAAATGATCGAGAAAGATTTACTCCACCTCTACTTTTTCCACAACGTCTTCAGAAACATAAACTAGACAAACAATTTACTCGATTCTTGGAGATCTTCAAAAAGATGCATATCAAAATTCCATTTGCAGAAGTGTTGGAATAAATGCCCAGCTATGTCAAATTCATGAAAGATATTCTATCACGAAAGTGAAGATTGAGAGATTACGAGACAGTAGCATTGACAGAAGAATGCAGCGCCATCATTCAGAGGAAGTTTCCCCCCAAAGTTGAAAGATCCTAGCAGTTTTACCATCCCTTGCACCATAGGAGAACATAACTTCGGTAAGGTTTTGTGTGATTTAGGTGCTAGTATTAACTTGATGCCTTTGTCCATTTACAGGAAACTACAGATTGGAGAAGCAATGCCCACCTCAATCTCTTTGCAACTTGCTGATAGAACACTCACATTTCCGAGAGGTGTAGTTGAAGATATGCTTGTTAAAGTCGACAAATTCATTTTCCCAGTAGATTTTATTGTCCTTGACATGGAGGAAGACGAAGACGAAGGCGTACCCATCATCTTCGGGAGACCATTCTTGGCTACAGGTAGAACCATTATTGATTTACAAAAGGGTGAACTAACCATGATGGTACATGACCAAGAAGTAACATTCAATGTTTTCAAAGCCATGAATTTCCCGAATGATGAAAAGAAGGAGGAATGTTTCAGAATTGATGTGATAGATGGTATCATCCAGAACTCAGATGAAATGCAAAGTTCCACCGACAAACTTAAAGCATGTCATCTGCCTGTGAAGCTTGAACATAAAGCGTACTGAGCACTGAAGAAGTCAAATCTTGAAATATAAGCAACAAGAGAGAAACGGCTCCACCAACTCAACGAAATGGAGGAATTTCACATACAACCTTTTGAGAATGCCAAACTGTATAAAGAAAAGGCCAAAAAGAGACATGATGAGAAGTTAGTGCACATAAAACTGGAACCGGGGCAGCGGGAATTGTTAAACAAATCAAGGTTGAAACTTTTCCATGGGAAGTTAAAATCACGTTTTTCAGGTCCATTTTTAATCACCCAAGTTTTACCATGTGGAGCCATTGAGTTAAATGATCCCAACTCCAATGAAACATTCAAAGTTAACAGCAAGCGTGTCAAACACTACTGGGGAGAATCATTTGAGCGACAAAAAGAAAGTCTCACATTGGCAGATCCAGCCTAACGTTCGAGCAGTCATGTCTAGCTGACGACGTTAAACTTAGTGCTAGCAGGGAGGCAACCCATACAATTTGTGTATATATTGAGATTTGGTGTGTTTTATTTTTGTGTGTTTAATTTTTGTAGGTAAAGTCACAGACATGATGGAAGACGTTCTCACAAATCTTCACAAGCAATTTTCTTCTCTCATTCAAAACTCTCTGATAAAAGTCTACAAAGCACGAATGGAATGAATGAGACTTCTGATGATCAAATGTATTCCTAATGACATTCGTTGGATTATTGAAGCATGAGTCCGATTGGCAGGTGAGTCCTCTGACTCATTTGTTTCATTTATGCCTGGTTTAGGAAAAAAACACCTATGCTAAGAAAAGAAGAGCTAAAATATTAGGTGTTTGCTATAAATGTGCACACATGATATGTAATACTCGTTGTCGTTCTTTAGGAATGGTGTCTGATAACCGCGAAGTTAAAATTAAATTTATTAGGGATGACATGAGTAAGGAGTCTTTATATGACATATCATTGACTCTTGAGATGCATCCCAGTGGATATGTGTATCACGTAATTTGCATGTTACATACACAATTTCGAGAAGAAAAACAACAATTAAGTCTCGGGAATCTGACTTTAAAAGACCTTGTTTGCCAATTTATAAGAAAATTGGATTGAAAGCTTGTCCCTGATGCATAGATGTCATTCAAGCCGTTACTTCTTGTAAATATTTTTATCTCTTTGTCTTTAACTAATAATTGTGATTTGTTTTGTAATTTTCTTTTATTTTCGTCGATAGGATCCGGGCTTTTTAACTTTCACGATTTATTTTACGGTTTAGCTAATAATTATCATTTGACAGGTACTAGTGCTATGATTGCTCACCCTTTTCAGGTTCTATAAATTGAGCTCGTCCTTGCAATTTTGAAGACATCTAGATTTGATAAAGAAATATATAAAAAAATGGAAGCAACTTGAAGAAGACGAGTTGTAAACATCTGTGTATTTTGCTGTACTAGTGTTGGTTCTAAACCAGAATTCACTGCGGCAGCATAGGAATTGGGTAGAGTCATAGTTGAAAGGAATATGCACTTAGTATATGGCGGTGCCAGTCTTGGACTAATGAGGTATGTTTCAAGTGCTGTACATGAAGAATGTAGTCAAGTCTTGAGAATCATCCCAAAACCTTTGGCAGAGGCGAATCTTATAGGACCATCAAATGGAGAGGAATGCATCGTGCCAGGTATGTCTGAACGACTTGTTGAAATGATTAACCGTGCTGATACTTTTATTACTTTGTCACGTGGCTTGGGCACAATGGAGGAAATTTTTACAGTGTTATCTTGGGCGAACTTGAACATACACCATAAACTAATTGGACTGTTTAACGTTGATGGATCTTATGACTTTATTTGTGTGTTTCTTGATGATACCGGAAGAAATGGGTTCGTGTCAAAACTTATAAAAGATATCATCTTCACTGCCAGAACTGCCCATGATTTAATTGACCAACTCTTATATTTTGAACCATAAATTGACCATATCCTTTCCAACATAAATTGGTCCGATAATGATCGTGGTAAGAAGCGTCGAATAAATCTGGATCTTAACCTTTAATTTTCTTTTTAGATGTAGAACTTCAGCTAACCAGGTACTGTCTTCTAAACTCTTCTTCTACTTTGTAGACATTGGGGACAATGTCTCAATTAGGTTTGTAGGAGGGGAATAATTGATTAGTATCTTATTTTTATTTTTCGTTGTGTTATTTTTTCTTGGTTTTTAGTCAAAAATTTTCAAAAATTCAAAAAAAGTAAAAAAATAAAAAAAATATTATGTTTTTGTGTTCTTAACTTGATTAATCAGGTGGAATGGTGTTTGAGATAGTTGTGTAAAAAATTTCCACTCTTGAGACATATCTCAATCTATTTTGTAACAAGTTAATTTTTGTTTATTTCCTTTTGAATTATTTAATTTGTGATTTCTCCATAATAGTGACTAAATTGGATCTTCATATGCTCAGTTGACAAGTATTATCAACATGCATGGTAACATACGGCCATGAGTTGTAAGTGAAAAGTTTGTAATATACGGTGCTCTAGTTTAATTGGAGGAAGCATCTAAAAAAATGATGGAATAAAAAAAAATTAAACTTCTGAGATCCGAGTAATTAAGTTCGTATGGGTGTTTTAACACATAGTGCCCTAAAGCCAACTGGTTTAGGAGTCACTGGCCCAAAGCTCGCTACATGGATTAAAATGTTATAAAAAAGAGACATATGAGATCAGAGTAATTAAGTCTGTAAGGGTGTCTTAACACTTAGTGCCCTAAAGCCAATTGGCTTGGGAGTCAGTGGCCTAAAGCTCGCTACATGGATTGAAGATGTTATCAATAAAAAAAATCCATTGCTAAAAAGGTGTGAATTATAATATAACTTTAGGAAAAAATATTACTCTTTTTTCAACTACACTTATAAATATTGTGGGCACAATGATTTGATTAATACTTTGTTGGTTGTGTATATGAAGAATGATAAAAAATAATCAGAGAATTTACTTATATAGTAATTTAGAAAGAAAGAAAACAACTATTAACTTGGATAAGAGTTTCACTTGTTTAGTCACTAACTTGTTTGATCTTTTTACTTTTGTGTGCATTTGACGTTTGTGGGTATCGTTGCTGTAAGCCCTTACGAGACTACAACTCGTCCACTAGGGAAACCTAAGGGCTTAAAGGCTTGTTACATATGCTAAATCCAATCGTGATACTTACGAAAGTGGCTTAGTTTAATTTTATTTTAAAGTTGTTTATTATATTTTATTTTGTTATTTTGCTCGAGGACTAGCAAAATGTTAGGTTTGAGGGTGTGATAAGCGGAAAATATATCAATATTTACCGCCCATTTTACATAATATTTCGTATAGTTTCTTGCGTTTTGTGAATATTTTGATGTGTTTTGTGTATTTTGTAGATAAATAAGGTTTTAGGACTCACTGGAATCAAATCGGGAACCAAACAGCGAAAAACAGAGAAAAAGAGCAAAATTGGAACTTAGCATCGCGACGCGCACAAACTCTGCGTCGCGACGCGTTGACATAATTTGCTTGTCGACACGCGTCATCATGACGTCAGCCTCAATTATTATTCTGCCGACATGCTCAGCGCCACGTCATCGCCACGTCAGCACATGAGTCATCATTATGTCAGTATGACATCAGCACACTAATTCATTCTGCCGACACGCGTCATTGCTTACATCAGCATGATGCCAGAGTCGCGACGCGCACAACTTCACGCGTCGCATCGCCGAGCCAATAATTTCTACCGACAGCCACGTGTCATCATCTCGTCAAACCGCGTACATGCGTCACAAATCAACGGCGCGTCGCGATGCTCAAAGTTCCACACATCGCGACGCGCATGGCAAAATTTTGCTTATAAATTGAGGCCGAAATCAGAAGGAAAATTCATACCTTCTTCTGGGGATTTCCTTAAGAATACTGAGAAGATTGTATCATGTTTGTTTATTTACAGCTTTCTTGTATTTAATATTTATTTTAAGCAATAGATCTTTCTTTATTTTACTTTTCAGTATGAGTAGGTAACTTCCCTCTGCTGAGGTGAATGGTAAAGCTTTTATTATTATAATTTAGATTAATCTCCTTAGTTATAATATATAAACTATTTTAAAACCTGACTTAATGAGATACCGCCTTTATGGTCCGTTGGACTTAAATAAATCGATTTTAACCTGACTTAATGAGATACCGCCTTTATGATCGGTTGGAATTAATCATAAATTTGACTTAATCAGGATACCGCCTATATGGTCGGTTGGTAATGTCATGTAATTTATATATTATAATAAGAGATATATTTAAATTAGAAATAATAAAAGTGGACCATCTAACCCATCATTTTCTTTTATTGTTAATTTATTTTTTTAATTTCCAAGTTTACTTTATGTCATTTTCTTTATTTAAGTTTTTACTAGTCCTAGATATGTGTTGTAACTAAATACCATATCTGGAGTTGTGATGAATTCTAATATCACCATTTTATAAGTCGTTATTTTATGTCTTGGGTAATATAAAGGTTTATTTATTGAGTCTTAAGCTTAACGCTTCTTGTTAACTGGCCACTAATAAGATTGATCTGGTAAATTTAAAATGAACTTGGAAAATGGATTTTAGGTTTAGCCTTAGACTCAATAGCTCAAGATCTCACTTTGGGGTAAATGTCTCTTAGGTAGATTTCCTTCCAGGATAGACATATACCTGTCGGGTGGGGGTAGCCACAATTGGAACTTAATCTTAATGAATTCAGATAATTTGGTTAACATAGAAATATGATTAATTGGACTGCTTTGGGTGTTTGCATCTGACCATCGATAGAGGCTTTTGTATATTTTCGTTTTCCAGGTTAATAAATCAATATATTGCACAAACATGAGATAATCACTTCATCTTTAAAAGATATTGGAAGGATTCACAACCCTAGATAGTTTTATAATATTGATTTTTCCTTAAATTTACTTTGTTTTAATTACTTGTCTTTAGTTTAAGATCACCATCCAATCAACAATCAATCTATTAGATACTTGTAATAATTTAGCTTCATAAATTGATAGCCTAGGTATTAAGTACTCGTGGGATCGATACATTTTATACTACTTGAGCGATACGTGCTCTTGCGTAACGTGTGTGTTTACCACCAATCAAAGAGCAATATGCAACCATTGTGGTGTATCTTATAAATTTACTGGCGACTATGGCAATTTGAACAAGCACTTGGATATACATCATGTCGATGAAATCGCACTTGATACAACACAAACTCTAATGAGTAGGTACACTTCCTCTAGTAGAAGTACAAGTCCTTTATATTTATTTATATATTTTGAAGCTAAAAATAGAAAAGAATTTTTTAAATTTACTTGCATGACACATCTTTCTTTTGTTTTAGTGAAAAAATTATTTTTATTAATTACATTCAAAATGTTTTAAATCCAGTTGCCTGTAAAATGCCTAGAAAATACAACAAAACGATCAAATTTAAATTATACAAAGATGGTAAAATTATTTTAAATGAATTATTTAAAGATATTAAATATCATATTTTTATTTGTTTTGATATTTGGAGTGACCATTGGCAAACACACCCATACATGAGTGTGACTTATCATTGGATTGATGCATAATGAAACATGCAAAAATGACTTATTGCGTTTAGAGTTTTTGATGAGCAACATACTGCACATATATTTGTAAAATGATTAGAGTAATTTTTGATGAATATGATTTATTAGGTAAAATTTTAAAAGTTGGTTTTGACTTTTTTATAATAATAATAATAATAATAATAATAATAATATAATAATAATAATAATATAATAATAATATAATAATAATAATAATAATAATAATAATAATAAAATGAAAAAAATCCCTAAGTTGCCATTCCTAACAATTATATTTTGGGGGCATTTTAGGCATTATAAAAAATCTATAAATACCCCCTTAATTCATTTTCCAAAATCACAAACAATTTTTTCTTTTCACTCTCTCAATTTCTCATATATTAAATTATAGGAGTGGCGCTTTGAGAAGCCTGACCCGAGTCCGACTACGAAAAAGAAAAGCCCGAGCTCGAGAAAGGCCGGGCTCAAAATATTATTAGGCCGACCTGGCCCGTCTCGGGCCTAGGCTCGAGCTTTTTTTGACTCAGTTTTTTTAATTACCAAAATTAGTAATAATCCAACTCTTATATACTAAAATATATCAACAAGAAGTTAAAAGTAGAGTATCAATTCAAAAAAAGCATATGCATCAATTTAAAAATAAAAGAATTATATATTAATAATTTTTTTTGTTCTTTTTTTGAATTTTAAGCACGGGCTCAGACTTTTTGTTATAGGCCCGGATCAGGCCTGGACCCAAGCTGACCAACTATTTTAAAGCCCCACCCGAGTTTTTTACTCATGGGCGGGCCGGACTGGGCCACAAGCTTTTTTGTCACCTCTATTCAATTACTCTAAAGTTTCAAATCTCAAATATCTTAATTTTTGTTCAATTCTCTCAATTTTCATACATTCATTATAAGTCAAGCTCGTCACACAACACTAACATTAGTGAGGCTGAGGCTACCGGTTACGGTGAAATGACCGGCGTAAACACACACGTATAACGCAAGCGCACGTATCGTTCAAGTAGTATAAAAATATCGATCCCACGAGGACTTAATTCCTACTGTTGTTATTAATTATTGAATCTATTTATTTACAAATATCTAATTAAATGGAGAAGAGAATGATTGTTTGATTGGTTGAATGTAGTTTTGCACAATAAATAAATAAATAAAAAGACAAAAGAAAATACTAAGGAAAATAACAAAAGACACAAAGATCTAGGGTTGTGATTTCTTTTAATATCATTTTAAAGATGAAGTGGTTATCTTAAAGTTGGGTAATATATTGATTTATTAACCTGGAGCACTAAATTATGTGTAAGCCTCTGTCGATGGTCAGACACAAATACCCAGTTTAACTTAATTGAACCATATGTCTATGTCAACCAAATTATTTGGATTCATTAAGATTAAGTTCCAATAAAGGCTACCCCCGCCCGACAGGTATATTCCTATCCTGTAAGGAAATCTATTAAGGGTTATCTATCCTCAAGGAAGATCGTGGGCTATTGAGTCTAAGGCTGAAACCTAAAATCCCTATGTCTAGTTCATTTTAGATTTACCAGATCAATTTTATTAATGGCCAGTTAATGAAAAAGCATTAAGATTAAGACTCAATAAATAAATCTTTATAGTACCCAAACTATAATCTAACCCTTTATAAACCGGTGATATTAAAAGTCATCACAACCCCAGATAACTAACACATAACTAGGGCTAGTAAAAACTTAAAAGTAAAAGACATAAAGTAAAAATGATGAAAGTAAAAGACATAAAGTAAAAACTGAAAAGTAAAATAAAATGCTAAGGTAAAATGAATTACTTTTACTACTACTAATTTAGATATCTCTCATAAAATAATATATTAACTTGTGATTATTTTACCAACCAGCCATATAGGCGGTAACCTGATTAAGTCAAATTAAATCCAACCAGCCATAAAGGCGGAACCAAAATTTAATTACCAACCGACCAATCTGGCGGTATCCTTTATTAGTCAGGTTTAAACCAGATTAAAATTGAATTACCAACCGACCAATCTGGCGGTATCCTTTTTAAGTCAATATTTTAAATAGTGAATATATTATTTTTAAGGGAGATTAATCTAAATAGTAACAGTAAAAGAATTACCTTTCACCCTAGCTGGGGAAGTTACTTCTTCATGGTGAATAGTAAAAACTGTAAAAAGTAAGAAAGTAAATTACTGTGCGTAAAAGTAAATTGCGGAAAGTAAAAACTGAAAAGTAAAGAAAAGAAAGTGCGAAAGCGGAAATTAATTACTAAAAGCTGTAAATAAACAACCAAGATACAATATTCTTAGTATTCTTAAGGAATTCCTTAGAAGAAAGTATGAATTTTACAAATGAAATGGCTTGGTATTTATAGGCAAAATTTTGCCTCCATCAAATCATCCACCAAATCAATTACTAATTGCTCCACTAATTGCTCCACCAAATCCATTATTAATTGCTCCACTAATCTCTTATCATATTTGGTGATGATTTGATAATTTTTATTATTTATTTACTAATTTATTTTTTTGCTTTGAAAATGATTGAAAGTGACTTTAATAATTACACACACACACTTCTGCATGGTTCATCAATTTCGGGCATGAAATCTTCAGAATTAGAAATTATTTTGTTCTTAAAAGTTGTATATCTTTGAGTCTTCTTTAATCTGGAACTTGAATCAGTTCAATCCGATATCGGAGTAAAGTGTTATGTCTAAAATACGACAGATGCGCAAAACTGGAATTTCCAAAACTGCACTTCGTTGAAACGCCCTTTCAAGTTTCCAATCTCCAAAATTAATATGTCAAGTCCAATTTTTACCCTTATTTGACCCACATTTCGTCCTAAATGATTTCATTATGTCCCAATATTATTTTATCTGCAAAATAAACCAAAACACATCAAAACGTTCATCAAACCCGAGAAACTAAACAAAATATTAAGTAAAAGGGGCGGTAAATATTGATATATTTTCCGCTCATCATACCCCCAAACCTAACATTTTGCTAGTCCTCGAGCAAAACAACAAAATAAAATAAGAAGTAATTAAAATTAAACTAAGCCACTTTCGTATGGATAACATTTGCATTTAACATATGCAACAAGCCTTTAAACCCCTAGGTGTCCCTAGTGGACGAGTTATAGTCTCGTGAGGGCTTACAGCAACGATACCCACAAACGTTTTACAAAAGTAAAAAGATAATAAAACTAATGCACACAAAATCAAAAAGACAAGAGAAAAGAGAATAAAGAAGTCAATGACTAATCAGGTGAAATTTCTACTCCAAGTTACTAGTTGTTTTGTTTCATTCTAAATTACTGAATAAGTAAATTCTCTGATTATTTTTACCATTCTCCATATACACAGTCGACAAAATATTAATCAACACATTTTTTTGCCCACAACAGTCACAAGTGTAGTTGATAAGAGAGTAATATTTTTGTCCTAAAGTTTTATCAGAATTCACATCTTTTTGCAGCAATAGAATAATTTTTCGGATTTTTCGGATTTTTTTCTTTGATTTTTTTTTTATACAATATCTTCCATCTATGTAGCGAGTGTTGGGTCGGTGACTCCCAAACCAGTTGGCTTTAGGGCACCATGTGTTAAGACACCCCTACGGACTTAATTACTCAGACTTCAGATATATATATTTTTGCAGCATCTTTGATCCATGTAACGAGCTTTGGGCCAGTGACTCCCAAACCAGTTGGTTTTAGGGCACTAGGTGTTAAAACACCCTTACAGACTTAATAACTCGGATCTCAGATTTTTTATTTTTTATTTATTTTTTTTTACTCCATTGCTTTTTGAGATGCTTCCTCCAATTAAACTAGAGCACTGAATATTACAAACTTTTCAATTTTAACTCATGTCCGTATGTTACTATGCATGTTGATAATATCTGCTAACTGAGCATATGAAGATCCATTTTAGTCAGTATTATGTAGAATTCACAAATTAAATAATTCAAAAGGAAATAAATAAAAATTAACTTGTTTCAAAAATGGGTTTGAGATACGTATCAGGAGTGGGAACTCCTTACTCAGCTATCTCTCACCAATTTCACCCTTTTTAGTCAAAATAAAAACACAAAAACAACAAATTTTTTTTTTTTAAATTTTTTAAATTTTTTCAATTTTTTTTTTATTTTTCGAAAAATTTTGGACTAAAAAATAAAAACAACACACAACTAAAAGCAAGGTACTAGTCAACTAATTCCCTCCCCCAAACCTAAATGAGACATTGTCCCCAGTGTCTTAAACAGTAGAAGAAGAGTTTAGAAGATAATACCTGGTTAGCTGAAATTCTACACGAAAAGTTAAAGGTTAAGATCCAGATTAATACGACGCCTCTTACCACGATCGTCCTCGGACCAATTTATCTTTGAAAGGATAGGGTCAACTTGTGGTTCATAGGCTAAGAGTTGGTCTATTAGATCCGGAGCAGTTCTGGCAGTAAAGAGGAGTTCTTTCATAGGTTTTGACACGAACCCATTTCTCCGAGCATCATCAAGAAACACACAAAGAAAATCATAAAATCCATCAACGTTAAATAGCCCAATTGGTTTCTGGTGTATGTTCAAGTTCGCCCAAGATAGCACAATAAAAATTTCCTCCAATGTACCCAAGCCACCTGGCAAAGGAATAAAAGCATCAGCACAGTTAATCATTTCTACCAATCGTTCCGACATACCTGGCACGATTAGCTCTTCTCCGTTTGATGATCCAATAAGATTTGCCTCTACTAAGGGTTTTGGGATGATTCCCAAAACGTGACTGCCTCTTTCCTGTACAGCTTTTGAAACGATCCCCATAAGTCCAAGATTGCCTCCGCCATATACTAAGTGTATATTTCTTGCAGCTAAGACTCGACCCAATTCCTGTGCTGCTTCTACGTATTGTGGT
Source organism: Zanthoxylum bungeanum (assembly GCA_019454045.1). Classification (NCBI taxonomy): domain Eukaryota; kingdom Viridiplantae; phylum Streptophyta; class Magnoliopsida; order Sapindales; family Rutaceae; genus Zanthoxylum; species Zanthoxylum bungeanum. The sequence goes on along the minus strand of SKCR01045004.1, from coordinate 28,350 downwards.
TTAGTACCAACACTACTACCGCAAAACACACAAATGCTTTCAACTCGTCTTCTTGAAGTGGCTTCCATTTTTTTTTATGTATTTCTTTCTCAACTCTGGATGCCTTCAAAAGTGCAATGACGGGCTGAATTTATAGTATCTGAAAAAGGGTGAGTAATAATAGCACTAGTATCTTCCTGAGGACGTTTGTTTGATAAACAACAAAATGAATCGTGAAAGGTCAAAAAGTCTGGATCCTGTCTACAAAAATAAAGATAATTACAACAGAAAAGCGAATCAAAGCAATAATTAAGGCAACAGAATTGTGTACGCAATACGCCACTTGTTTGGTATATAAATCCATTAGGATGCGTATCAAGAATTAATTCTTTACTCAGCCATCACTAATGAATTGTCTCTCTTCTTTGCCACACACCTTTCCTTCTGTCTTATGCTTTGGTTGAGCTTTTCCCTAACACAAGATAAAAACTCTACAACATGTTTACACAAAATATGAAAACAGAAATTACAACAAATTGCATGGGTTGCCTCCCTGCTAGCGCTAAATTTTTCGTCTTCAGCCAGACGTGACTGAAATCCATATGTCAAGGAGGTTTCAATGTCGTTTTGGATGTCCGATTAAAGACAATCTCGTGAGCGTTTCTTTTGAAGGGTCTCTTCCAACGGTAAAGTGGCAAAAAGAGTTTTGTCCCATTTAGTGCTCGTGCCACCTTTTTGCTTCTTGTTGTTCCAGTGGTTCCTGCAAAGAAAGAAAGAAAATCAGGAGGTCTCGTATGGTGCTTGACTTGGAATGGAAGTTCCATTCTGTCAAGCTTCTGGGTGATATCTTTGATTAGTACTCCCCAAAACAGCGATGTTTCTCCTGAATGCTCTGGATTTTCAATTTGGTCTGACAGTTGCTCCTCCATTTGCTCTGCTTTTTGCTCCACCTTTTCTTCACATATGTATTTTAAAATTTCTGTATTCAGCTCTTCATCTGTTATCTGTGAAATAAATACTTCAAAATTGTCAACCTGAGGATGCAAAGATGTTTCTGACATTAGGTTTTCATCCTCTGATACAACTGGAATGGATGGTTCAGATAGATCTTATTCAAACATCAAGGTAAAACATGCTCCAAGATCTTCATTTTGAGGATTGAAAATTTGATCCTCCGTTGTTGGTGCAGTTGGTACAAATAGATCAGCTTCATCCTCGTCAGAATCTGAATAATAAAAGTCAATTTGAGACTTTGCCGGTTCGGGCTCCTGCACTGATACCTCTGGTTGTTGATACTGCTCAGCCTCCTCCTCTGTTGAAGTTTCATTGTGAAATGATTGGTACTTGAGGGCTGGTTCTTGAGGTATGTAGTCCTGGTTTTCTGTGAATTGTCTCATTTGATCTGTCATCCTCTGAATGAATTCTGATTGTCTCTGAATACTTTCAAATTGATTCTGGCTTGTTTCAAGCATTGCATCCAACTTTTCTTTTTGTTTCTTGAACATATCTTTGAGCATGTTTAGCAACTGATCTTCCTTTGATGGTTCTGGTTGTTGATGAAGATCATAGGTAGATGGTGGATAAGATGGAAAATGTGGTTCTGTAAAATGTGATGGCTCGTCATACCATGAAGGATATTGATAGCTCTGCCACCCATGATGGTAGTTGTATTCGCAATAATCTCTAGGGTGGTTACCATTACATATGTCACATCTCCCCATTGCGTTCTGTTGAGTAAATGTGGTATTGCTTGGTTCTGGCATCCAGTGATAGTTGTTGGGCTGGACAACAGGCCTCAGAAAACCGGACTGTTGCTCCCAGATTTTGGGTGTATCTTCTAGTAAAGCTCGTGATCTCTCAATCTCCCAATAATGTTCCATTTTTCAATCACCTGAAAAAAAAAGAAATAAAAATTACAGATAAAAATAAAGAAAATTAGATACAAGTAAATTAGATAGCTTCAAAATTAATAACTCAAGAAAAATAAGTCCCCGGCAACGGCGCCAAAAACTTGACCGGCGTAAACACACACGTATAACGCAAGCGCACGTATCGTTCAAGTAGTATAAAAATATCGATCCCACGAGGACTTAATTCCTAATGTTGTTATTAATTATTGAATCTATTTATTTACAAATATCTAATTAAATGGAGAAGAGAATGATTGTTTGATTGGTTGAATGTGGTTTTGCACAATAAATAAATAAATAAAAAGACAAAAGAAAATACTAAGGAAAATAACAAAAGACACAAAGATCTAGGGTTGTGATTTCTTTTAATATCATTTTAAAGATGAAGTGGTTATCTTAAAGTTGGGTAATATATTGATTTATTAACCTGGAGCACTAAATTATGTGTAAGCCTCTGTCGATGGTCAGACACAAATACCCAGTTTAACTTAATTGAACCATATGTCTATGTCAACCAAATTATCTGGATTCATTAAGATTAAGTTCCAATAAAGGCTACCCCCGCCCGACAGGTATATTCCTATCATGTAAGGAAATCTATTAAGGGTTATCTATCCTCAATGAAGATCGTGGGCTATTGAGTCTAAGGCCGAAACCTAAAATCCCTATGTCTAGTTCATTTTAGATTTACCAGATCAATTTTATTAATGGCCAGTTAATGAAAAAGCATTAAGATTAAGACTCAATAAATAAATCTTTATAGTACCCAAACTATAATCTAACCCCTTATAAACCGGTGATATTAAAAGTCATCACAACCCCAGATAACTAACACATAACTAGGGCTAGTAAAAACTTAAAAGTAAAAGACATAAAGTAAAAATGCTGAAAAGTAAAAGACATAAAGTAAAAACTGAAAAGTAAAATAAAATGCTAAGGTAAAAGGAATTACTTTTACTACTACTAATTTAGATATCTCTCATAAAATAATATATTAACTTGTGATTATTTTACCAACCAGCCATATAGGCGGTAACCTGATTAAGTCAAATTAAATCCAACCAGCCATAAAGGCGGAACCAAAATTTAATTACCAACCGACCAATCTGGCGGTATCCTTTATTAGTCAGGTTTAAACCAGATTAAAATTGAATTACCAACCGACCAATCTGGCGGTATCCTTTTTAAGTCAATATTTTAAATAGTGAATATATTATTTTTAAGGGAGATTAATCTAAATAGTAACACTAAAAGAATTACCTTTCACCCTAGCTGGGGAAGTTACTTCTTCATGGTGAATAGTAAAAACTGTAAAAAGTAAGAAAGTAAATTACTGTGCGTAAAAGTAAATTGCGGAAAGTAAGAACTGAAAAGTAAAGAAAAGAAAGTGCGAAAGTGGAAATTAATTACTAAAAGCTGTAAATAAACAAACAAGATACAATCTTCTTAGTATTCTTAAGGAATTCCTTAGAAGAAAGTATGAATTTTACAAATGAAATGGCTTGGTATTTATAGGCAAAATTTTGCCTCCATCAAATCATCCACCAAATCAATTATTAATTGCTCCACTAATTGCTCCACCAAATCCATTATTAATTGCTCCACTAATCTCTTATCATATTTGGTGATGATTTGATAATTTTTATTATTTATTTACTAATTTATTTTTTTGCTTTGAAAATGATTGAAAGTGACTTTAATAATTACACACAACACACTTCTGCATGGTTCATCAATTGCGGGCATGAAATCTTCAGAATTAGAAATTATTTTGTCTTCAAAGTTGTAGAGCTTTGAGTCTTCTTTAATCTGAAACTTGAATCAGCTCAATCAAATATTGGAGTAAAGAGTTATGCCCAAAATACGACAGATGCACAAAACTGGAATTCCCAAAACTGCAATTCGTTGAAACGCCCTTTCAAGTTTCCAATCTCCAGAATTAATATGTCAAGTCCAATTTTTGCCCTTATTTGACCCACATTTCGTCCTAAATGATTTCATTATGTCCCAATATTATTTTATCTGCAAAATAAACCAAAAACACATCAAAACGTTCATCAAACCTGAGAAACTAAACAAAATATTAAGTAAAAGGGGCGGTAAATATTGATATATTTTCCGCTCATCACGAACCGACTTCACGTTGTCAAGTGAAAAATCGAGGTTCTCAAATATTGACAAAACATTTCACTCAGATTTTGAATGACATTACTGGTGAGAAGACTAATGTCTGTAATTATTGTGGAAAAAAAATACAAACACACCGATGAGTATGGAACTATGACGGGAGGTAAATTTTTTCATGTTCAATGTACATGTCATATTTATTGGATCAGTGCCATGCGTAGCGGAAGTGGGTCTAACATGTGGATATCAAGCATGGTTGTATTTTTAAATAATTTAATGAAATATTATATTCCATTACGAGTGTAGAGGAAAAAATCGGGACTGAATCAGAGTCCGGAAACTCAAAAACAAGAGAAAACAAATTTTTAGCGTAGCGCGCGAACTGACACAAATTTTTTTATTTTCATTTTCTTAATTTCCATCAGCTCTCTTTCTAGAGAGCTGATGAAATTTAGGGTTTTCACCCTAATTCTTTCTAACCTTTCCTAAATACTTTCAAACACCCAAAAATTTATTTTAACATCAAAACAAATATCAACACATATTACAGAATAAAATCAAAATTTTCAAAATATCAAATATTTTTACAAAAACATAAATTTATTCTAATTACGAACTTATGTAAATTTTGAATCCAAAACACAAACCAAATTAGAATCCTACAATGAAATGACTCATGAATAATTCTAGGTTACTCAAAAGTGGTCAAGTGATTCTAGAATGGTAGCCATAACTCCAAACTATAATCAAAAGTTTCAAACTCCAATTTAACATTCCATGTAAAACATGAACATATTTGACCGAATTACAAACATAATGTGTTTATGCTTCCAAAGCATCCATACACAATTCTTAGCCTAATTTCAACTTCAAGCTATGTTATTATGTATCCAATACATAATTCATCTATTTGTCTCACTAATGATAACTCAATAATAAAAACATAGATTTGGAGAAGATCAAACTTACCTAACAAGCATAATTCCAAGATCCATTATTTTTCTCCTTGTTGAAATGTTGTGGAAAACTTCCAAAACTAGCAAGCTTGGTTCCAAGATCTAATTTTATTCTCCTTGTTGTTGCAGAGAATTTCCAAAACTAGCAAGCTTGGTTCCAAGATCTAATCTCCTTCTTATTGTTGAAATATTGTAGAGAACTTCCAAAACTTCTCTAAACACTTCTTTTACTTAGGCTAATATCTATAATTCTTGTTTTTTTAGCTTTCTCAAACTTGATTAAAACCTTGCTCAAGCTTGCATTTTATAGCAAAACTTATGCAATTTTTAATTAATAAAATTTCTAATCAATTTTTATGTGAGCTTAATCTAATTCGTCTAAATATTATAATGAGGTGTGACTATGACCTTTGTCTACCACTTTGATTTAATCCAATTAAATCAAGTTAAAGTTTAATTAATGGATTAGTTATATGTCTATCACTTTGATTAAATCCAATTAAATCAAGCCAAATATACCTATTATTACATATTTGTAATTACTAAAATATCCTCCAATGGTAGAGATATTTATGAAATTACAACAAATCCCTTGTGTGATTTTGGATTAATTCAATTTTGTCAAAGTAAATAATCAATGTGATCCAATAATACTTAATTATTTTAGTTGATAATTATAATATCAAATATTATTTATTATAAAAAATTATCAGCTACCCAAGTGCTCAACGAGTACACTTCATATTGTGGGTCTCTATAAGTCCAAACACGTTCGTCATATAAGCCTAGCTTATATGTAAGTAATTCGGTCACCTCCGAATTTGCGAAGAACACGAATGACCTTTTTGAACTATACAAGTCGAGGTCATCAAATATGTTTAACAATCCCTCCGTCGTAGGCTATCCGAGTTGTGCTTAGGAAACATAGATTACACCGTCAAGTTTTCGAGGCGCACATATTATGTCGACATGTCCAAGATTCTTTATAACAAATCAGAACACAATTTCTGATATATGCGATCCACCCTAGGTGATTGACTTTGGCTAAAGTCTTAAGAATCGTGACTTACTCACATGGATACCTAAACCCTTTTATGGTACACATACGGGTCGACATATCATATCTTGATAAGCATTTGATTAACGAGTGCATCGGTCCACACCCAATGAACATCTAGCGGTCAAACCATAAAATGTCCTTATATATATGGCATCAAAATATGAAGGATCACACACAAAATTAATGTTATCTTATAGTCAAAGGATCACATATGCTACTCGAATCGAGGAGATTCCTGTTGATGATGGTGTGTACTTCCAACTATTAGGAATCACCTATGAGTCATTCCGTATTCACGCCAACGAATACCCAAATGTCTATACGAGCTTCCCAAGCTCATGGTACATCGGGTTAAACCATTGGAACTCCAATTCCAATATACGACATGTGCTAGTCTTATAGGTTATAAAAATTCGACCATATTCCAAAATAATGACTAGGAATATTTACTTATAGAATAGCTTATAATAGTAATACTATCCCAATATCGGACCACCTAATGTCCAGTAGTACTACATGACTATTCTAAGGTCGATGTCATTGTTATCATATTTATATATCACTCTAATATGCATAATAACATAACCATTATTAAGGTTTGAAATGAAAATATTGTTATTTTATTAATAAATAATACATTTTTCAGATTGGCTCTCCAAGCACCACCTCCAACAAACTCCCACTTGCTTAGTGCCAATCTAGATGGTACCGTAGTCCCATCTCCCCTACATGTTTATCAAATTGCTTAGAAGGTAAGACCTTAGTAAGTGGTTCTGTTGTCTTGTTCTTGAACCTTTAAGACCATTGTGTCTTTTCGTTCAATAATCTCTCTAATCACGCGATATTTCCTTTTTATGTGTTTAGACTTGGAATGTGCTATCGGCTTCTTAGCCTACGCAATGGCTCCGCTATTATCACAGTACAATAGGATCAAATCCGTAATACTAGGTACAATGCCAAGTTCTATGATAAATTTCTAATCCAAACAACTTCTTTAATAACTTCTGAAGCAGCTATAAATTCTGCCTCTGTGATGGAATCAGCTATTGAGCCTTGCTTTAAACATTGCCAACTAACCACACCGCCATTAAGGGTAAATATGTATCCAGATGTAGACTTTCTATCATCCGGATCTTTTTGGAAGTCGAAGTCTGTATATCCCTTAACTTGTAGCTCATCTTCTCCATATATTAGAAACTTATCTTTAGTACCCTTAAGATATTTCAGGATATGTTTCACGGATGCCCAATGATCATTACCTAGATCAGATTGATATAAGCTACCTACATTGATGCCGAAACTGATGTCAGGTCTACTACATAATATAACATACATAGTGTTTCCAATACAAGAAACATAAGATAAGTTAGACATTCTAACTCTTTCTTCCCCAGTCTGAGGTGTCATTTTCTTCCAAAGCATCTGTACACGATTAATTAGCCAAATTTCAATACCAAGCTATGTTATTGTATATCTAATACATAATTCATCACTATATGTCTCACTAATGATAACTCACTAATGAAAAACATAACTTTGAAGAAGATCAAACGTACCTAGTAAAAGTTGATTCAAAGATCCAATCTAGTTCTCCTTGTTGAAATGTTATGGAGAACTTCCAAAGTTAGCAAGCTTGACTCCAAGATCCAATCTTGATTCCAATGCTAGCAAGTTTCACTCCAAGATCTAATCTTGATTTCACTTAGTTGAAAAGTTGTACAGATCTTCCAAAGCTTCTCTAAACACTTCTCTAACTTAGACTAATTTCTATAACTCCTGCTTGTTTTTAGCTTTCTCAAGCTTGTTCAAAATCTTGTTCAAGCTTGCTATTTATAGCAAAACTTATGTAATTTTTAATTAATAAAAGTTCTAATAAACTTTTATTTGAGCTTAATCTAATTTGTCCAAATATGTATAATTAGGTGTGACTAATCATCTTTGTCTACCACTTTGATTTAATCCAATTAAATCAAGACAAAGTTTAATTAATGGATTAGTTACATGTCTACCACTTTGATTTAATCCAATTAAATCAAGTCAAATACACCTATTATAACATATCTATAATTATCAAAATAACCTTAAATGGTAGAGATATTTATAAAATTACGACAAAACCCTTGTATAATTTTGGATTAATCCAATTAATCCAATTGGGTCAACATAAATAATCAATGTAATCCAATAACACTTAATTATTTTAGTTGATAATTATAATATCAAATATTATTTATTATCAAAAATTATCGGCTACCCAAGTGAGTACATTTCATATTGTGGGTCTCTCTAAGTCCAGACACGTTTGTTGAACGGTGAAATCACACACGTTATGCAAGCGGACGTATCGCTCAAGTAGAATAAAAATATCGATCTCATGAGGACTTAATTTCTATGATGTTAATTATTGATGCTATTTATTTACAGGTATCTTTTTAAGGTATGAAAGGATTGTTTGTTGGTTGAAGATGATGTAATTAAATAAATAAAAATATAGAATACAAAATACAAACAAAGAAAATTAATAATAAAGAAAACATCTAAGGTTGTGAATCTGCCCAATATTACTCTAATGGTAAATTGATTCTCATATACATGTGTAATAAATCAGTTGTTAACCTGGAACACGAAGATATGCAAAAACCTCTTTCGATGGTTAGATGCAAACACCCAAAGTAACCCAATTAACTATATTCCTATGTTAATAAGAAACTCCGAATTCATTAAGTTCAAGTTCCAATTATGGTTACCCACGCCCGACAGGTATATTCCTATCCTGGAAGGAAATCTCTAAGGTGAGATCGTGAGCTATTGAATCTAAGACTGAAACCTAAAATATCTTTTCCAAGTTCATTTTAAGTTTACCACATCAATCTTATTGGTGATCAGGCGACAAAAAGTATTAAGGTTAATATTCATTAAACAAGCTAAAACATCACACATAATAAAGAAATTCAATTATTAAACTGGTGAATATTGTGCTTCATCACTTTCCTAGATTAAAAATAAAATGCTGGGGGTTAGGGGATCCACCTTTAATATTTCAAATGTAGAAATCTCACTTTATTATAATATAGAAATTATCAGTGTTACCCAATTAAGTCAAACTATCCATAAAGACGATGTTATTATTTATCCATAAACCAGCTATATAGGTGGTAATCATCTGTCACCTAAAGACCGACCATATAGGCGGTGTGACATTTGACTGGCGTAATCACACGCGTATAACGCAAGCGCACATATCGTTCAAGTAGTAAAAAAATTATCGATCCCACGAGGACTTAAAACATTTTGTTATCAATTTATGAAGTTAAATATTTACAAGTATCTAATGGATTGATTGTTTGATTGGGTGGTGACTTTAAAATTAAAACAAGTAAATAAAATTGCTTGAAAGTAGATTGAAGAAAATTCAAATTTATAAAACTATTCAGGGTTGTGAATCATTCCAATATCTTTTTAAAAGATGAAGTGTTTATTTTACGTTTGTGTAATATATTGGTTTATTAACCTGGAACAAGAAATTATGTAAAAGCCTCTTCCGATGGTCAAATACAAATACCCAGTATAACCCAATTAATCATATTCCTATGTTAACCAAGTTATCTGAATTCATTAAGATTAAGTTCCAATTATGGCTACCCCCGCCAGACAGGTATATTCATATCTTGTAAGGAAATCTATTAAATGGTTATCTATCCTCAAGGAAGATCGTGGGCTATTGAGTCTAAGGCCTTTAACCTAAAATCTCTTTTCCAAGTTCATTTTAAGTTTACCAGTTCAATTTTATTAATGGCCAGTTAATAAAAAGCATTAGGATTAAGGCTCAATAAATAAACATTTATAATACCCAAACTTTAATTTAACCCCTTATAAACCGGTGATATTGAATTTCATCACAACCCCAAATAACTGGCTTAGTTACGACACATATTTACGGGTAGTAAGAACTTAAATAAAAGAAAAAACATAAAGTAAATTTCTGGAAATTAAATATTGAAAAGTAAATGCTGGAAATTAAATTACTGGAAAGTAAATTACTGGAAAGTAAATACTGAAAGTAAATAAAGTAAAAGTACAATAAAGAAAATGCTGAGGTAAAATGATCCACTTTTATTACTACTATTTTAGATATCTCCCTTAATATAATATATTAACTTTGTGTGATAATTACCAACCAGCCATATAGGCGGTATCCTGATTAAGTCAAATTAATAATTAATTAACAACCGACCAACCAGGCGGTATCCATGCTTAGTCAGGTTAAAACCAATTTATAATTAATTACCAACCAACCAATATGGCGGTATCATCGTTAAGTCAGATTTTAAATAGTTATTATATTATAATTAGGGAGATTAATCTAAATAGCAATAATAAAAGCTTTACCTTTTACCCCAGCAAGGGGGAGTTACCTCCTCATTGCTTGAAAAGTAAAAACTGAAAAAGTAAAGAAAGGAAAGTACTGTGCGTAAAAGTAAATTACGGAAAGTAAAAACTGAAAAGTGAAGAAAAGAAAGTGCGAAAGCGGAAATTAATTACTGAAAGCTGTAAATAAACAAACAAGATACAATATTCTTAGTTATTCTTAAGGAATTTCAAAGAAGAAATTATGCATTTACAAATGAAATGGCTTGGTATTTATAGGTAAAATTATGCCTCCACCAAATCCATTATTAAATTCTCCACCAAATCCATTATTAATTGCTCCACTAATTGCTCCACCAAATCCATTATTAATTGCTCCACTAATTGCTCCACCAAATTCATTATTAATTGCTCCAGTAATTGCTCCACCAAATTCATTATTAATTGCTATCATGTTTGGTGGAAGCTTGACTATTTTTATTATTTATTTATTTATTTTGCTTTGAAAATGACTTTAATAATTACACATAACACACTTACGGATGTTTAATCAATTTCGGTCATGAAATCTTCAGAATTCGAAATTATTTTGTTCTTTAAAGTTGTAGATCTTTGAGTCTTCTTTAATATGGAACTTGAATTAGCTCAATCCAATATCGGCGTAACAAGTTATACCCAAAATACGACAGTTACGCAAAACTAGTATTTCCGAAACTGTACTTCGTGAGAACGCCCTTTCAAGTTTCCAATCTCCAAAATTAATATGTCAATTCCAATTTTTGCCCTTATTTGACCCACATTTCTTCCTAAATGATTCCATTGAGTCCCAATAATATTTTATCTGTAAAATAAACTAAAATACATCAAAACATTCATCAAACTCGAGAAACTAAACAAAATATTAAGTAAAGGGGGCGGTAAATATTGATATATTTTCCGCTCATCACACCCCCAAACCTAACATTTTGCTAGTCCTCGAGTAAAACAACAAAATAAAATACAAGAAATAATTAAAATTAAACTAAGCCACTTTCGTAGGGATCACAGTTGCATTTAGCATATGCAACAAGCCTTTAAACCCATAGGTGTCCCTAGTGGACGAGTTGTAGTCTCGTGAGGGCTTACAGCAACGATACCCACAAATATTTGATAAAAGTAAAAAGATAGTAAAACTAATGCACACAAAAGCAAAAAGACAAGAGAAAAGAGAATAAAGAAGTTATTGACTAAACATGTGAAACTTCTTATCAAAGTTAATAATTGTTTTCTTTCTTTCTAGATTACAGAATAAGTGAATTCTCCGATTATTTTTACCATTCTTCATATACACAGCCAACAAAATATTAATCAACTCATTTTTGCCCAAAATAGTCACAAGTGCAGTTGACAAGAAAGTAATATTTTTGTCCCAAAGTTTTATCAGAATTCACACATTTTTTTTGCAAAGGAATATTTTTCTGATATTTTTTCTGATTTTTTATGTACAATATCTTCCATCTATGTAGCGAGCTTTGGGTTAGTGACTCCCAAACCAATGGCTTTATGGCACTAGGTGTTAAGACACCCCTACAGACTTAATTACTCAGATTTCCGATATAAATGTATTTTTTTGTTTTGCAACATCTTCGATCCATGTAACGAGTGTTGGGCCAGTGACTCCCAAACCAGTTGATTTTAGGGCACTAGATGTTAAAACACCCTTACAGACTTAATAACTCGGATCTAGAACCTTTTTTTATCCCATCGCTTTTTTAGGTGCTTCCTCCAATTAAACTAGAGCACTGAATATTACAAACTTTTCAATTACATCTCATGTCTGTGTGTTACCATGCATATTGATAATACTTGTCAACTGAGCATATGAAGATCCAATTTAGTCAGTATTATGGAGAATTCACAAATTAAATAACTCAAAAGGAAATAAACAAAAATTAACTTGTTCCGAAATAGGTTGTGATACGTCTCAGGAGTGGAAACTCCTTACATAACTATCTCACACCAATTTCACCTGATTAATCAAATTAAAAACACAAAAACAAAATATTTTTTAATTTTTGTAAATTTTTTCAATTTTTTTGAATTTTTCAAAAATTTTGCCTAAAATAAAACAATACAAGATACAAATTAACTATTCCCCTCCCCCAAACCTAAATGAGATATTGTCCCCAATGTCTTAAACAATAGAAGAAGAGTTTAGAAAACCGTACCTGGTAGCTGAAATTCTACATCTAAAAGGGAAAAAAATTAAAGGTTAAGATCCAGATTTATCCGACATTTCTTACCACGATCATCATCTGACCATTTTATCTTGGACATGATAGGGTCAATTTGTGGTTCAAAGGCTAAGATTTGGTCAATTAAATCCGGGATAGTTCTGGCAGTAAAGAGGAGTTCTTTTAAAGGTTTTGACATGAACCCATTTCTCCGGGCATCATCAAGAAACACACAAAGGAAATCATAAAATCCATCAGCGTTGAATAATCCAATTTGTTTCTGGTGTATGTTCAAGTTCGCCCAAGATAGTACTGTAAATATTTCCTCCAGTGTACCCAAGCCACCTGGCAAAGCAATAAAAGAGTCAACACGGTTAATCATCTCCACCAGTCGTTCAGACATACCTGACACAATTAGTTCTCCTCCGTTTGATGGTCCTATCAGATTTTCCTCTGCCAAGGGTTTTGGGATGATTCCCAGAACTTGACTGCCTCCATCCTGTACGGCCTTTGAAACAATCCCCATTAGTCCAAGATTGCCACCGCCATATACTAAGTGCATATTCCTTTCAGATAAGACTCGACCCAATTCATGTGCTGCTGCTATGTATTGTGGCTTAGTACCAACACTAGTACCGCAAAACACACAAATGTTTTCAACTCGTCTTCTTGAAGTGGCTTCCATTTTTGTTTCACAACTTTAGATGTCTTCAAGGGTGCAATGATGAGTTGAATTTATAACACCTGAAAAGGGTGAGTAAAAATAATAGCACTAGTACCTGCCAGATGACAATTATTAGTTAAACAGTATAATAAATCGTGAAAGGTCAAAAGATCTGGATCCTGTCGGAGAAAATAAAAGAAAACAACAAAACAAATCACAATTATTAGGAAAAGACAAAGAGATATAATATTTATAGAAAGTGACGGCTTGATTGACATCTATGGGTCAGGGACAAGCTTCCCATCCAATTTTCTTATAAATTGGCAAACAGGGTCTTTTTGAGTCAGATTCCCGAGACTTAACTGTTGTCTTTCTTTACGGAATTGTGCATATAACATACGAATTTCATGATACACATATCCACTGGGATGCGTCTCAAGAGTCTTAGATACGTCATCCAAAGACTCCTTACTCAAGCCATCTTTAATGAAATTAATCTTATTTTCGCGATTATCAGACACCATTCCTAAAGATCGACAACGAGTATCACAAAACATACTAGCACATTTATAACAAACACACATTCTTTTAGCTCTTCTCTTTTTAGCATATGTGCTTTTGCCTAAACCAGACAGATGTGAAATAAAAGAGTCAGAAGACTCACCTGTCAATCGTACCTGTGCTTCAATATCCAACGAATTTCAGTAGGCATACCTTTGATCATCAGTAGTCTCATTCGTTCCAAGCGAGCTTTGTAGAATTTCATCAGAGAATTTTGAGGGAGAGAAGGAAATTGCTTGTGAAGATTTGCGAGAGCATCTTCCATCTGGAAATGACTTAACCTGCAAAAACTAAACACACAAAAATTAAAACACACTAAATCACAATATATACACAAATTGCATGGGTTGCCTCCCAGCTAGCGCTAAGTTTAATGTCATCAGCTAGACATGACTGCCCAATGTTAGGCTGGATCTGAAAGTGTGCCACTTTCTATTTTTCGCTCAATTGATTCTCCCATGTAGTGCTTGACACGCTTGTTTTTAACCTTGAATATTTTGTTGGAGTCGGGATCATGTAACTTAACGACTTTATCTGGTAAAACCTTAGTGATTAGAAATAGACCTGACCACCGTGATTTTGGCTTCCATGCGAAGAGTTTTACCCTTGATTTGTTTAACAGTACTTTCTGCCCTGGTTCTAGTTGTATGAGCACTATCTTCTCATCATGTTTCTTCATAGCCTTTTCTTTGTACAGTTTGGCATTTTTAAAAGGCTGAATGTGAAATTCCTCGAATTCATTGAGCTGGTGGAACTGTTTCTCTTCTGTTTCTTGTAGTGCATGAATTGGCTTCTTCAGTGCGCAATACGCTTTATCTTCAGGCTCCATAGGCAATTGACATGCTTTAAGTTTGTCAGTAGAACTTTGCATTGCATTAGACTTCTGGATGGTACTATTTATCACATCAAGTCTGAAACATTCCTCCTTATCATCATTCGGGAAATTCATCGCTTTGAAAATGTTGAATGTTACTTCTTGGTATTGTACCCTCATGGTTAGTTCTCATTTTTGTACATCAATAATGGTTTGTCCTGTAGCCAAGAATGGTCTCCCGAGAATGATCGGCACGTCTTCGTCTTCCTCCATATCAAGGACAATAAAATCTTCTGGGAAAATGAATTTGTCAACTTTGACCAGCACATCTTCAACTACACCTCTCGGAAATACGAGCGTTCTATCAGCAAGTTGTAGAGAGACTGAGGTGGGCATTGTTTCTCCAATCTGCAATTTCCTGAAAATAGAAAAAGACATCAAATTAACACTCGCACCTAAATCACACAAAGCCTTACCGAAGTCATGTTCTCATATGGTGCAAGGAACTGTGAAACTGCCATGATCTTTCAATTTTGGGGGAAGTTTCCTCTGAATGATGGTGTTGCATTCTTCTAATAATGCTATTGTCTCGTAATCCCAATCTCCGTTTTCGTGAAAAAATGTCTTTCATGAATTTGGCATAGTTGGGCACTTGTTCCAACGCTTCTGCAAATGGAATGTTGATATGCAGCTTTTTGAAGATCTCTAGGAATCGAGAAAATTGATTGTCAAGTTTATTCTTCTGGAGACGTTGTGGAAAAGGTGGAGGTCGAATGATCATTTCTTGATCTTTTTCCTTTGCTTATTTTTTCTCCATCTATGGAACTGCTTCACTGCTTTCTTTTGGAACTTCCTCAGCAATTGCCTTGATTCCAACATCTTTATTGATTTCAGTACTGCTTTTTAACATGATGGCATGACATTGCTCCTTCCCTATGTTCCTTGGATTTGGTTTTATGTTGCTAGGAATGTTACTTGGCGGTCTGTAACTCTGAGCATTGGTCAGTTGTCCAATTTGATTCTCCGGTGCTTTGATAGAAGCAGATTGACTTTGAATTTATGCTGCTTGGGATTGAAACATAGCATCATATCTAGCTGCTTGAGAGTCGTGTTTTGCTTCTATCTTTTTCAAGTGGGTCAGCACTTCTGTTATTCCTAGTTCATTTGCCTACTCCAGGCCTTTGTTTTGCTGTTGGAATCCGGGTGGTGGATTGTTTATTTGCCCTAAATTGTTGTTCCATGTGAAATTGGGATGATTCCTCCACCATGGATTGTAGGTGTTGGAATATGGATTGTTCCCATGTATGTTAAAATTATTGACATAATTCACCGTCTCTTTATGTTGGTTTGGCTCTGGTGCTCCTCCATATGGTGAACTTGTGGATCCAGTATTAACTTGCATGCTGAGATTTTCCATGAATTTACATATCTGATCCAGCTTGGCATTCACTGTAGTTTTGGTTCCAACTTCATAAATTCTAGCAATTCGTTGGATCAAGCTCATTTCTGTTGGCCACAAGGAATTGTTGTTAGCCATTTCTTCAATTAGGTCCCAGGCTTGATCTTCTCCTTTTGCCATTAGCGTTCCTCCAGTAGCAGTATCAATTATGGTTCTCATTATTCCAGAAAGTCCATTGTAAAAGGTTTGAACTTGTAGCCATTTTGCAATCTCATGGTGAGGACATTTCCGGAGTAAATCTTTGAATCTTTCCTAAGCTTCGCAGATGGATTCTGAATCTTGTTGCACAAAGGATATGATATCATTCCTCAACTCTATAGTTATGGCTGGTGGAAAGTACTTTGCAAGGAATTTGTGGCTAGAGTGTTCCAAGTTGTGATGGAACCTGCTGGTAATGAATGTAGCCAAGCTTTGGCTCTGTCTTTCAAGGAATATGGAAAAATTCACAGTCTCATAGCTTCTTCAGCTACTCGGTTGTAGTTCAAAGTACCGTAAACTTCTAGGAAGTTGCTGATATGGGCATTAGGATCTTCAGTTGCATTCCCCCAAAACTGAACTGATTGCTGAATCATCTGAATGCATGTTTTGATGTCACACGCATTTGCTGGTAATAGAGGAAGTACAATGCAGGAAATGAGGCCGTCCACCACTGGAATAGTTCTGTCTCGAATGGGAATTGGTGGTGCAACTTCTAAAGGTTCAGGTTCCATGTTAACGATTGCTTCTTGGCCTTCTCGCCTTTCCCTTCTCAACTGTCTGGTGGTTCTTTCAATCTCTGGGTCAAGCGGTCGGAGTTCAAAGCTTCCGGTTCGTCTCATGTAGTGTCTGAGAACCTGAAACAAGTGAAAACAAAAACAATAAGTAAAAATAAACTTAGATACAAGTAAAGGTATCTAACCTCAAAACTAATAGTGAAAGATAAATAAGTCCTCGGCAACGGCGCCAAAAACTTGACCGGCGTAATCACACGCGTATAACGCAAGCGCACATATCGTTCAAGTAGTATAAAAAGTATCGATCCCACGAGGACTTAAAACCTTTTATTATCAATTTATGAAGTTAAATATTTACAAGTATCTAATGGATTGATTGTTTGATTGGGTGGTGACTTTAAAATTAAAACAAGTAAATAAAATTGCTTGAAAGTAGATTGAAGAAAATTCAAATTTATAAAACTATTCAGGGTTGTGAATCCTTCCAATATCTTTTTAAAAGATGAAGTGGTTATTTTACCTTTGTGTAATATATTGGTTTATTAACCCGGAACACGAAATTATGTAAAAGCCTATTCCGATGGTCAAATACAAATACCCAATATAACCCAATTAATCATATTCCTATGTTAACCAAGTTATCTGAATTCATTAAGATTAAGTTCCAATTATGGCTACCCCACCCGACATGTATATTCCTATTTTGTAAGGAAATCTATTAAAGGGTTATATATCCTCAAGGAAGATCGTGGGCTATTGAGTCTAAAGTCTTTAACCTAAAATCTCTTTTCCAAGTTCATTTTAAGTTTACCAGTTCAATTTTATTAATGGCCAGTTAATAAAAAGCATTAGGATTAAGGCTTAATAAATAAACCATTATAATACCCAAACTGTAATTTAACCCCTTATAAACCGGTGATATTGGATTTCATCACAACCTCAGATAACTGGCTTAGTTACGACACATATTTATGGGTAGTAAAAACTTAAATAAAAGAAAAGACATAAAGTAAATTGCTGGAAATTAAATATTGAAAAGTAAATGATGGAAATTAATTACTGGAAAGTAAATTACTGGAAAGTAAATGCTGAAAGTAAATAAAGTAAAAGTAAAATAAAGAAAATACTGAGGTAAAAGGATCCTCTTTTATTACTACTATTTTAGATATCTCCCTTAATATAATATATTAACTTTGCGTGATAATTAACAACCAGCCATATAGGCGGTATCCTGATTAAGTCAAATTAATAATTAATTACCAACCGACCAGCCAGGCGGTATCCATGCTTAGTCAGGTTAAAACCAATTTATAATTAATTACCAACAGACCAATATGGTGGTATCCTCGTTAAGTCAGATTTTAAATAGTTATTATATTATAATTATGGGAGATTAATCTAAATAGCAATAATAAAAGCTTTACCTTTTACCCCAGCAAGGGGGAGTTACCTCCTCATTGCTTGAAAAGTAAAAAATGAAAAAGTAAAGAAAGGAAAATACTGTGCGTAAAAGTAAATTGCGGAAAGTAAAAACTGAAAAGTAAAGAAAAGAAAGTGCGAAAGCGGAAATTAATTACTGAAAGCTGTAAATAAACAAACAAGATACAATCTTCTTAGTTATTTTTAAGGAATTTCAAAGAAGAAAGTATGCATTTACAAATGAAATAGTTTGGTATTTAGAGGCAAAATTTTACCTCCATCAAATCCATTATTAAATTCTCCACCAAATCCATTATTAATTGCTCCACTAATTGCTCCACCAAATCCATTATTAATTTCTATCATGTTTGGTGGAAGCTTGACTATTTTTATTATTTATTTATTTATTTTGCTTTGAAAATGACTTTAATAATTACACATAACACACTTCCGGATGTTTTATCAATTTCGGTCATGAACTCTTCAGATTTCGAAATTATTTTATTCTTCAAAGTTGTAGATCTTTGAGTCTTCTTTAATCTGGAACTTGAATCAGCTCAATCCAATATCGGAGTAAAAAGTTATGCCCCAAATACTACAGTTGCATAAAACTAGAATTTCCGAAACTGTACTTCGTTAGAACGCCTTTTCAAGTTTCCAATCTCCAAAATTAATATGTCAAGTCCAATTTTTGCCCTTATTTGACCCACATTTCATCCTAAATGATTCCATTGAGTCCCAATATTATTTTATCTGCAAAATAAATTAAAACACATCAAAACGTTCATCAAACCCGAGAAACTAAACAAAATATTAAGTAAAAGGGGCGGTAAATATTGATATATTTTCCGCTCATCAACATTATGTCAAATAAATAAAACCAGCCATTAAGGTGGTATCAACATTAATCCATATTATTAAATTACAATTTCCATATTATAAAGTTAGTGAGATTGATCTACCTTATCATATTAAAGGTTTCACCCTTCCCAGTGGAAATTAAGTACAAAACATAATAGAAAGATAAAAAAAACAAACTATTATTACTACTAAAAATAAAAATACATTACTATCTATATATACAAATAAGATAAAATCCTTAATTCCTTATTAAGAAAGCTAAGGAAAGTATGAAATTTACAAATGAAATCATGCTCTATTTATAGATAAAATTTTGCCTCCACCAATTTCTCCACCAAACATGCCATCAAACATGCCACCAAACATGGCACCAAACATGACACCAAAAACTCAATCAAACCATCCGCCAAACATGCAAGCATGTTTGGTGGAAGTTTGACAATTGTAAATGGTCATTTTTCATTTTTTTTGTTTTGATAATGACTTTAATAATTACACATAACACAATTTAGATTTTTCATCAATTTCGGTCTTGAAATCTTCAGAATTCGAAATTCTTATGAACGTCAAAGTTGTAGATCTTTGAGTCTTCTTTCATCTGGAACTTTAATCACCTCAATCCAAAATCGGAGTAAACAGTTTTGACCAAAATACAAAAATTGCGCAAAGCTAAAATTTCTGAAATTATATTTCGTTAGAATGCCATTTCAAGTTTCCAACCTCCAAAATCCAAATGTCAAGTCCAATTTTTGCCCTTATTTGTTCCACATTTCATCCTGATTGATTCCATTGAGTCTCGATTTTATTTTATCTGCAAAATAAATTAAAACACATCAAAACGTTCATAAAACTCAGGAAACTATAATATTAAGTAAAATGGGCGATAAATATTGATATATTTTCCACTCATCATTTTTCATATAAGACTAGCTTATATGTACTTAATTCGGACACCTCAGAATTTACGAAGAACACGAACGACCTTTTTGAACTATACAAGTCGAGGTCATAACATATGTATAATAATCAATCCGTCGTAGGCTATCCGAGTTGTGCTTAGGAAACATAGATTACACCGTCAAGTTTCCGAGGTGCACATCTCATCTCAACATGTCCACGATTCTTTACAACTAATCAGAAATCATTTCTGATATATGCAATCTACCATAGGTGATCAGCTTTGGCCAAAGTCTTAAGAATCATGACTTACTCACATGGATACCTAAACCCCTTATGGTACACATACGGGCTGAAAAATCCTATCTTGATATGCACTTGATTAACAAGTGAATCAGTCTACACCCAACGAACATCTAGCGGTCAGACGATGAAAGGTCTCTGACATATATGGCATCAAAGTGTGGAGGATAACACACAAAATCAATGTTATCCTATATTCAAAGTATCACATATAATATTCGACCCGAGGAGATTCATATTGATGGTGGTGTGTAATTTCAACAATTAGAAATTATTTGTGAGTTATTCAGTATTCGCTTCAACGAATAGCCACATGTCTATACGAGCTTCCCAAGCTCATGGTACATTGGGTTAAATCATTGGAACTCCAATTCCAATATACGACATGTGTTAGTCTTCTAAGTTATATGAATTCGATCGTATTCCAAAACCAATTACTATGAATATTTACTTTAAGAATAGTTTATAATAGTAATACTATCCCAATGTTGAACCACCCAGTGTCGAGTATTACTATATGAATATTCCAAAGTCGATGTCATTCTCAGCACACACACACACACATATATATATATATATATCAATCTAATATGCATAATGACATAACCATTATTAAGGTTTGAAATGAAAATATTGTTATTTTATTAGTAAATAATAAAACACAATGTACAATACATTATTCAGATTGACGCTCCAAGTACCAACTCCAACAAACTCTAACTTCCTTAGTGCCTATCCGGATGGTACCGTTGTTTGATCTCCTCCATATATTTATCGAATAACATAGTAGGTAAAGCCTTAATAAGCGTATCTATTATATTGGCTTGTCCTTAAACCTTTAAGACCACCATGTCTTTTTGTTTAATAATCTCTCTAAGCACCCAATATTTCCTTTCCATATGTTTAGACTTGGAATGAGCTCTCAGTTCCTTAGCCTGTGCAATGACTCTGCTATTATCACAGTACAGTGAGATCGAATCCGCAATACTAGGCATAATGCCAAGTTCTGTGATAAAATTTCTAATTCAAACAACTTCTTTAACAACTTCTGAAGTCACTATAAATTCTGCCTCAGTGGTGGAATCAATTGTTGACCCTTGCTTTGAACATCGCCAACTAACTGCACTGCCATTAAGGGTAAATATGTATCCAGATGTATAATTTCTATCATCTAGATCTCCCTGGAAGTATGGGTTTGTATAACCCTTAACTTATAACTCATCTTTTCCATATATGAGAAACTTATCCTTAGTACCCTTATTTTAGGATATGTTTCACGACTGTCCAATGATCATTACCCGGATCAGATTGATACGGCTAGTCACACTAACGCCGAAACTGATGTCAGGTCTTTTACATATCATAACATACATAATGCTTCTAATACAAGAAATATATTGCAAGTGAGACATTCTAACTCTTTCTCCCTCAGTCTGAGGTTCCATTTCCTTCGTAAGATGTATGCCGTATCGGAAAGGTATATTTACTGCCTTGTAGTTGGTAAGACCATACATTTCTAATATTTTATCTATGTATATCGATTGCGAAAACCCTATAAGCTTCCTAACTCTATCTCGATAGAGCCTTATACCCAGTATAAAGGAAGCTTCACCCATGTCTTTTATGAAGTTCTTACAAAGGTAGACTTTCACACTTTGCATCATACCTATATCATTCTCAATGATAAGGATGTCGTCTATATACAATACAAGAAATACTATCATGTTCCCATTAATTTTCTTATAAATACAAGGTCCTTTCTCGTTCTTGATGAATCCATATAATCTAGTTATCTCATCAAAACGATGACTCCAGCTCTGGGATGTTAGTTTAAGTCCATAAAACGACTTCTAGAGCTTACAAACCAAGTTTGAAGTCTTACTGGATACAAAACCCTCTTATTGTTCCATATAGATATCCTCCTCAAGGAATCCATTTAGGAAAATGATTTTCACATCCATTTGCCATATCTCATAGTCATAATATGCAGAAATGGCTAAAAGAATCCTAATGGATTTTAGCATGGTTACTGGTGAAAAAGTTTCATCATAGTCAATCCCAGGACGTTGAGTGTAACCTTTCGCTACAAGTCGGGCCTTAAGGGTTTCCACATTTCCATCGGGCCCTCACTTCCTTTTACAGACCTATTTAACTAATAGGTTTAACTCCTTCAGGAAGTTCAATTAAGTCACAGACTTGATTGTCATGCATAGAATCCATTTCGGATTTCATGGCTTCCTGCCATTTTCCCGAATCAATATCTAATATCGCCTCTTTATATGTAGTCAGATCTCTTTCCTCCAATATGAGAACATCAAAGCTCACATTAGAAGTTAAACAGTCTTTCAGGAGGCCTTGATATTCTATTCAACTTACGTAGAACCTGTGTTGTAGACCATTCACCTAATTGGATTTTCGGTACCATCTCAGGTTCCTTAATGTTGGGATCAAACTCACTGAGTTCAATCTTTCTACAATTCCATTTTCTCTCAAAAATTCATTTTCAAGAGAAGTGGCAAAACGAGCAACAAATGCATTTTGTTGCTCAGAATTGTAGAATTGATATCCCATGGAATTTTCAGGATATCCAACGAACCTATATTTATACCCACTGGGTGCTAGTTTATCCCGCTACGTAACTTTAATGTATGCAGGAAAATCCCAAATCTTTAAATTTCTAAGACTTAGATTTATACCGAACCATATCTGATATGGGGCCGTAGAAACAACTTTCGATGGAACTCTATTAAGTACCTGGGCAGCAGTAAGTAAAGCATAACCCCAAAGGTATATGGAAGATTTGTATAGCTCATCATGGATCGCACCATATCCAATAAAGTACGATTTCTCCGGTCAGACACACCATTGTGTTGAGGAGTTCCTGGTGGGCTATATTAGGTGAGAATCCCATTCTCCCTTAAATAACTGATGAATTATTCGCTCATGAATTCACCACATCGATCTTATCGAAAGCATGGTAAATTTCTAGATTTTTTTCTACTTCGTTTCAGAATATTTTGAAATTTTGAAATATTTTCGATCTATGTCTAATCAAATAGACATATCCATAGCTTGACTTATCATTCGTGAAAGTCATAAAGTATGTTGAACCATCATGAGCGGCATGATTTAATGGACCACACACATCAATGTAGACTAGTTCTAATAAATCTTCAGCACGGTATCCAATACCAAGAAATGGTGCCTTTGTCATTTTCCCTTGGATACATGACTCAAAAATTGGATTAGGATCTAAGGTAAGATCTTCAATCAAACCATCCTTAACCAATTTTGATAGACGTCTAATACTTATGTTTCCTATTCTCATATGCCAAAATTCAGTATTATTTAATTCAGATATTTTACTTGTATTTTCCTCTACATTAAAGACATCTCGATATGTTTCCAAAATATAATGACCGTTAGATAAAGAACATTCATATATCAAATAGTTATCTTTATCATATAAACATAAAGCATCATCTTTAATGTTTACTTTATATCTCTTTATCCAATATCGGTAATGATATTATCTGTCGGACAAGAGAGGGTACATAATAACAGTCATGTAATAATATTTTACATCCATTTGAGAGATCTAGAACAACCGTTCTTATGGCATTGACATCCAATGTCTCGCCATTCCCAACTCTAAGCTGGATCTCCCATTTATTCAGTCTTCTTTTAACCCTCATGACCTGCATAGAGTTGTAAATATAAGTGGGATTGCCGATGTCTAACACCCATCCACTATTTACATCTAAGGCTAATGAGAAGTCAATAATATGAAAAATACAAAGCATATCTGATGGTTCTACCTTTCCTTTCAGCTCTGGACAATCTTTCTTCCATTGTCCAAACTTCTTGCAGTGTAGACATGCATCATGAGCTACATACGGTCTTGTAGTTTTGTGCTTCTTGGAGATTTTCTTTGATATCATATTCTTTCCAATTTTGATTTTCTTTGACTTTCTATAAGTTTTTGAAGAGCCTGCTCCACCATGGAGGTACAAAGTGGGATCGCCTTTCTTCTAATCTTATTCTGTCGTGCATAACATGTTATGAAGTTCTTCATAACTGGCTTGCATCGAATGCATGTGAGAATTTAACACAAAGCCAACGTAAGTACCAGGTAAAAAAGATAGAATCAAATTTCGGCCTAGCCGTTCATCGATCATTATGCCCTGTCATTCTAAATATCGGATATGATCTATCATGTTCAAAACATGAATGCTAGCAGATCATTCATCCTTGAGCGTAACGTGAAATAATTCCTTAGATTCTGATATATTTATATTTCTTGATTTGCTTCGAACAACTCTTTGAGTGTTCTCATAATACTCCAAATACCCGGTACCTCTATGTACTGCCTGAGCAAATCTGTAATCATCGATTTTAAAATATAGGATTTCACCCTTTGCATCATTTCATTTTTCAAAAGTCTATCGCTCTTCAGGAGTGGAATCAAGACTGATTTCAACAGACTATGGATTGATCATCACATAGCTTAAATTTTATGACTCCAAGACAAGACGGATGTTCATTTCCCATTCAAAATAGTTCTCAGCTCCTTTCAGTTTATTAGAATCCAAAAGTCGCGCTAATGGATTTGCAGCAGTCATCTACAAGACAACAATTAAACACTAGCATGACATTTTTCATTTCAATGTAAAAATATTAATACGATTATGAATTTTAAATCTATTAGTGCCCTCCCACTACTTTACATACTTTTGTAATCTCCCTTAATGGAAAAATATAAATTTGACAATCAAAATTTCATACCAGGAAGTGGATCCCATGACATTTACTCCAGCCTCACAATAATGACGGTTTTGGCCTTCATAAACTCATTAGGTAGACCTCCAAGGTCAATCACATTCATGTGACTCCTAAGTTTGGTCCTGAACCATTTTTTATCCTCACAATAATGACAGTATTGGATTAAGACGTGTTCCAGGTGTGTAGTTGTCAATGTGCACTAATGAGCTTCATAATCCTCACAATAATAACGGTATTGGGTGACTACGTTAACTCATCAAACTATATCTAATGTTTTACCAGAGCGACCTAAGTTCCTAGCACTTATACCCTCACAATAATGATGGTATTGGGCATAAGTAGTAAGAACTCATTCATCTTCGTATTGACAAAAAGAACCATCCAATAATGCTCCAACATTATTAATACAATTACTTAAAAAATAATCATCTAAACATGAGAGATTAATGACAATCAAAACATTAATATGCTTGGGTCAAAATAAAAATTTTAATTTAAAACATTCAATGCATAACCAATATTACTTATGCATAATTAAATTAAAATTATAGAGGCATAGATTCAAAAAATGTCAATTATGCAACACGTATTGTGTGATTAAGACCTACGTTGATACCATTCTGTTGGGGCGGATGTGGGACCCTTAGGGTCGGATTGGTGCCCCGCATAGCGGAAGTGGGTCTAACCCCTGGATATCAAGCATGTGTGTATTTTTAAATAATTTAGTGAAATGCTATATTCCATTACGAGTTTATAGGAAAAAACCGAGGCTGAATTGGAGTCCGGAAATTCAAAAACGGTAGAAAATAAATTTCAGGGAGCAAGTGCTCGACTCGCGCTCTACAGTGCGCGCACTGGCACAATGTTTTTTTTTTTAATTTTTTATTATTTTCATTTTCTTAATTTCCATTAGCTCTTTTTCCAGAAAGCTGATGGAATTTGGGGTTTTCACCCTAATTCATTCTAACATTCCCTAAACACTTTCAAATACCCAAAGATTTAATTTTAACATAAAAAATAACATCAACACTTGTTATAGAATAAAATCATGTATTTCAAAATATCAAATATTTTTACAAAATATAAATTTATTCTCAATACGGACATGCATAAATTTTGAATCCAAAATAAAAATCAAATTAGAATCCCACAATGAAATGACTTATAAACAATTCTAGGTCACTCAAAGGTGGTCAAGTGATTCTAGAATGGTAGTCATAGCTCCAAGCTATAATCTAGAGTTCCAAACTCTAATTTAATATTCCATGTCCAACATGAACATATTTGATCCAATTACAAGCATATTGTGTTTACGCTTATAAAGCATCCATACGCAATTCATTAGCCTAATTTCAACTTCAAGCTATGTTATTATATATCCAATACATAATTCATCACTATATGTCTCACTTATGATAACTCACTAATGAAAATATAGCTTTGGAGAAGATGATTCCAAGATCCAATCTTCTTCTCCTTGTTGAAATGATGTGGAGAACTTCTAGAACTAGCAAGCTTGGTTCCAAGATTCAATCTTATTCTCCTTGTTGTAGAGAATTCCAAAAGCTAGCAAGTTTGGTTCTA
This sequence comes from Zanthoxylum bungeanum, assembly GCA_019454045.1. Classification (NCBI taxonomy): domain Eukaryota; kingdom Viridiplantae; phylum Streptophyta; class Magnoliopsida; order Sapindales; family Rutaceae; genus Zanthoxylum; species Zanthoxylum bungeanum. The sequence continues at coordinate 1,680 of SKCR01045004.1, read as the reverse complement.
AGATCCAATCTCATTCTCCTTGTTGAAATATTATAGAAAACTTTCAAAATCTCTCTAAACACTTAGGCTAATATCTCTAATTCTTGCTTGTTTTTAGCTTTCTCAAGATTGATTAAAACTTTGTTCAAGCTTGCCTTTTATAGCAAAACTTATGCAATTTTTAATTAATAAAAGTTCTAATCAACTTTTATGTGAGCTTAATCTAATTTGTCCAAATATTATAATTAGTTATGACTAATCACTTTTGTCTACCACTTTGATTTAATCCAATTAAATCAAGACAAAGTTTAATTGATGGATTAGTTATATGTCTACCACTTTGATTTAATCCAATTAAATCAAGCCAAATACACCCATTATTACATATTTGTAATTACTAAAATATCCTCAAATGGTAAAGATATTCATAAAATTACAACAAAACTCTTGTGTGATTTTGGATTAATTAATTTAATCCAATTGGGTCAAAGTAAATAATTAATGTTATCCAATAACACTTAATTATTTTATTTGATAATTATAATATCAAATATTATTTATTATCAAAAAATATCGGCTACCCAAGTGCTCGATGAGTACACTTCATATTGTGGGACTCTTTAAGTCCAGACATGTTCAACATATAAGCCTAGCTTATATGTACGCAATTCGGCCACCTTCGAATTTCTCGAAGAATATGAACGACATTTCCGAACTATACAAGTCCAGGTCATCACATATGTTAAAAAATCCATCTGTCGTAGGCTATCCGAGTTGTGCTTAGGAAACATAGATTACACAGTCAATTTTCCAAGGCGCACATCTCATGTCGACAAGTCTGTGATTCATTACAACTAATCAGAAATCATTTCTGATATATGCGATCCACCTTAGGTGATCGGCTTTGGCCAAAGTTTTAAGAATTATGACTTACTACTTGGATCATAAACCCATTTATGGTACACATACATGCTGACAGATCCTATCTTGATACACATTTGATTAACGAGTGCATCTGTCCACACCCAACGAACATATAACGGTCAGACCATGAAAGGTCTCTAACATATATGGCATCAAAGTGTGGAGGATCACACACAAAATCAATGATATCCTATAGTCAAAGGATCACATATGCTACTCGACGCGAGGAAATTCCTATTGATGGTGGTGTGTACATCCAACTATTAGGAATCACCTGTGAGTCATTCAGTATTCGCTCCAACAAATATCCACATATCTATACGAGCTTCCCAAGCTCATGGTACATTGGGTTAAACTATTGGAACTCCAATTCCAATAAACGACATGTGCTAGTCTTATAGGTTATAGGAAATCGATCGTATTCCATAAATAACGACTAGGAATATTTACTTTAAGAATAATTTATAATAGTAATACTATCCCAATATCGGATCACACAGTGTCCAGTATTACTACATAACTATTCTAATATCGATGTTATTCTTAGCATATTTATATATCAATATCATATGCATAATGACATTACCATTAATAAGGTTTGAAATGAAAATGTAGTTATTTTATTAATAAATAATACATTATTCAGATTGGAGCTCCAAACACTAACTCCAATAATATTTTGAATTTATGTGTACAAGATGGTTTAAAATCTCTAAATTCTCATATTACACCTATTAAAAAAACAATTAATTTAATTTAGTCATATTATAAAATTAG
>SKCR01045003.1:0-75470 GCA_019454045.1 Zanthoxylum bungeanum | reverse complement strand
ATCAGACATTTTACTCTTGCTCAGGTTTATCCTATTTCCCTTACTACTGTAGGTTCTGATAGATCCTTATTTATTTGTTTCTGCATCTTTATCTCTTATTAACTCTGATTGCTTGAACCTCTACTACATGTTCTTTTGATCATCTATTTATCCTTTCATAATTTTCTTTCTAACTTTCTATTTCTCTTCCTACTTTATTGAGTAAATATACGTAAGATGTTACTGTCTATCTTCATAACTTGCCTTGGATATTTCGAAATTGAACCGAGGTGGTTACAGAAAGATTTTCAAAGAATAAAGTTACTTCATAAGGAAGGTTATTCGAATAGTTCAAAATTCTTCCTAACCTGTCTATAAGACTTTGAGGACGTACTCGAGGATCAGATACTGGAGAGATAGTGCCTCGTATACGGGTATCCCAGACATACTGCATATACCAGACCCTAGCACTCTGCCCACTGCAGTCACTGACTCCCTAGACCATGCTCTAATACTATCTTTGTAACATCCCCGATCTGGGAGACGTTACCGGTAGGGAATAGGCGTTATTATTCCCATGAGTCTCTGACTTCTGACATCTGCTATTCATATCTCACATATAAACTCATGCATTAGGGCCATTTCCCAACTCATCAATCATGAATGCATAATACTTTTAATGCTAAATACTCTGTTTTAATACATATTGCAATTCTGACAATGGTTACTATAATGTAATAAATAATAAATCTTTACTATCAAAGATGTATATTACATGCCACTTCCTGACTCTAACTGAACTGGACTTTATCTCTAACTTGACCCGGTGGACTAAACCCACTAGTGACTGCTATCAGTATCCATACCCTCAAGCTCTTCTTTCGAATTGCCTGCAAAATAAAACACTAGAAGAGGGTTAGATCGTTTGAACGATCTAAGTGAGTGGACGATTTAAAATGAAACCTGAAATACTATTATGAAAATGTTTGGTTTTAAAACCAAAGTTTAGAAATAGCTTAATATGAAAAACTCTTTTCTGGTCTGAAAACTCTGAACTCTTTTTCTAAAAATCTTTTTTGAAAACTCTTTTGTAAAACTTATCTTTTTTGAAAGTCTCTTTCATAAACTGAAAATGACTTATTTCTTTCTTAATTTTTTTTTTTTTAAAAAAAACCCTGATTTTCTGGAAATTTATTATAAACTGCATTCTCTGAAAAACTTTATTTCTAGAAAATTTTTCTCTGGAATTTTTTCTAAAAACTGTATCTAAAAATTATTTCTAAAAAATGGTCTTTGTATCTGAAAACCTGACGTATGGGGGCGTTACGTATCGCCGTCCCACCATATGCCTAACTAGAGCCAGGAATGCAAATCCATAACTTTCGGCCATTACGTATTGCCGTCCCCCAAAGCATGCCACTCTTGCCCCTGAAACTAGTGGTCTTGGGGCGTTACGTATCGCCGTCCCCCAAGCCACTGAACTAGAACTAGGGTGCGGATCTATGCTACCCTCCAAGCTCTAAACTAAGATCTAAGGGCATCAGTCATCCCTAGTCATGAACTAGGATCTGGGGGCGTTACGTATTGTCGTCCCTTCAGTCCTCTACATGTGCACATGTCATCCGTCAATTCCGTAAGTTATTTATTGAGGTGGGTTTTTCCCCCATGCCTCCGAAAATTTCAAAACTCATGCTATTAAAACCAATCTTTCTGAAACTTCATTATCTGAAAGCATCTATAATAAAATTCTGGCTAACGCCCTAAATGCTCAAAAAGTAAGTCTGAATTCAAAACTTGATAAATAAAATCAGTTTGAGAAAAGAGTTCCACTCACTGGTTCAGAATTTGGCTAGCGTAACGTCACTGCGCCGAAAGGATTTGTGGTTCCTACGATAACCTTTAATGGGTAACTTAGTTAGATTACATATCGTAGAATACATTTCAAAACTATTATCACTATAAGGGTTTTTCAACTATTTCAGGGTAATTTAGGCATATATATGATGATAATAAATCTTTCGGGTGGTCTCTAATATCCTGAGTAGAAACTGAATTGGTAAAAAAAAACTAAAAAATGGCCACGCGTCGCAACGCGAAGACTTGTGCGTCGCAACGCGACTTGGAGATGGCCGAGGTAGAGAGTTGTCTTGGTTCGCGTCACGGCATAAGTCTACGAGTGTCACGATGCGCACAAGACAGAATCAAATTGTGGCTTGTTTTCCAGAACGCGTCGCGATGCACGGTGCTTGGCGTCGCGACGCGAGGCCAAATTCAAGGCCTAATATTAACCCTTTCAAGTTCACTTGCTCCACCACACTTCCCACGCTAACATCTTCATACAAGAACCACTCTAACTACACTATGCATACTCAAGAGACATATTCAACCCCAACTTATGTACCAATTTCATCAATAACACATAAGAAGCACATTCAACTTTCCCCCTCCAATAAATTCACAATACCCAAAATCCTTAATCCATAATAATATCATCATGTTACTTTCCAAAATTACATGCTAACAACCCATTTAAAGCCAATTTAACAATCCCAAATTCTAGGGTTTATAAAGTGCGAAATGGGGCTTTATATTCCATATTCAAAATTGAAAAGAAATTGAGAAGATAGGAAGAGAATGGAAGCTTACTTGACCAAGAAAACTTGAGAGCTCATCACCAACCTTCATTGTTTTATTCGAAATGAAGAAAAATTTGAAGATTTCCCCCTATCTTCAAGCTCACGTTTTTTACTCCTTAAGGGATGCATGAATAGTGCCTTTTTTTATAGGCAAGGTGGCTGATTTTTGTGATAAAAAAGTGGTTGAGATTTTTCCACATGTCTCATTTCCAGTCTCTTCTCAAAATTACTGTAACAGTTACGGAAATCATGATTTTTGACCTACTTAGGTTTCGAATTTGGAAAACTATTCAACGCAAAAGTTGTAGGTCTCGAACTTAGATTTCCGAAGATATAAAATAAATAAAAATCGGAGTTCGTATGAAAAATTTATGGTCCAAATACCATGGGATGTCTGGAGTGAAACATTTTACAGTTTCGTATCGAAATTTCGAGGAATTCACCGATCATCCCCAAAGTCATTGCATGAATGTATATGTGCTCAAACATAATTTATATTATGTAACACTCATCCCACGATATAACAGTAGTCGGGATTTCTGGTCGTTACATGACTAGTGATTGATTACTAATTAATTATTATTGATTGTAATTAAAATATTTTTTCTGCCTTATGTGGCATTGTCTAACTTATATAAATTAGGATATTTGTAAGCATAATTTAACAAGTGAAATAAAAATCATTTTCTTGCATTTTTCTACATGGTATCAGAACACAAGCTCTAATTTGTCTTTATTTCTTGGCATTCATCGCCATAATCATAATCCGACCTTTATTGCCTGAAATTTCCTTTGGCCTTCATTGCCAATTTGATTTTGTCCTTATCAAAAATCTAAACTTCCTTCTATATTCCACTCCAACTCAATCAAAATGCAGTCAATAGTCAAGTCTTTCAAAGTCAATAGAAAAAAGGCACAATTTCCAACATTCTTATTCAATCCAGTAATTCTGAGGCACTTTTATACAGTCATGAACAATTGCAACACCTGTATGTACTTTTAAACCAATCAAAATCCCAGATTGTTGTAATTAATTCTCTGGTTCAAAAAGGTAAAATTCATATTGCCCTTTATAGTTCTCCTGATCATAACTTATGAATAATTGACTCTAGGGCTAGTGATCATATGGCCAGTTTATCTCACATGTTTTCTTCCTACACTATTTGTTTTGGTAATCTTAAAGTGTGTCTTGCTCTTTATCTCTAATCAAACCGGTCAGTCCAGTTTGGTTTTAAAAACAGAGAGTTTAACCATTGTTTTCAGAACCAGCTTAAGTAATAAATAAATTTATTTATTACATAAGTAAATAAATAATCAGCCAGACAAAAAATCGGTCAAATTCAGTCAAAACCAGTAAAAAACTAGCCCAAATATATTTTTTTTATATTTTTTAATTTTTATTTAAATAAAATTATTTATTATGCAAGCCGGTTTTGCCAGTTTTTTTGGACACTGTTCAACCGGTTGAACTAGTGACCCATTGAATTTTTTACATCACCAGTTCGATTCCCGATCCGAATATGAAAATAATGGTAAAACTCATTGTTCTTAAAAGCAGACCAGCCCGGCTGGTTTAACCGATCGGGATGAAGGAAAAAAACCAATAAGATAAAAAACCGATCAAAATCGGTCAAACCTGATAAAAAAACTGGTCAAAACTAGTAAAAATCGATAAAATTCGTCCAAAATATTTTTTATTTTTAATTTAATAAAATTATTTATTATGCAAGACGGTTTTGTGATTTTTTAGACTCAGTTCAACCGAAAAATCGGTGACCCATTGAACCTTTTAAATCGTTGGTTCAATTCCCGGTCTGGTTCTAAAAAAATGTTAAACTTATATTAGCAAGATTGTTTTTAAAATCGAACTGGACACAGAGATTGGATTGGGAATCGATTGTGAGTTCGGTATGGTTGAATTCTAAAAATTGATGTGTAAAATACCAATCAAAATTAGTGAACCAGCTTAGCTGGTTCTTAACAAAATAAATTAAACCAAAAAATAAAAATAAATATTTTTATAATTTTTAATTAACTAAAATTATTTATGATGTCATCCGGTTCCACTAGTTCAACCGATCAAATCAATATTAAGATAAATGAGTAATATGGTTTAAGGCGTAATTATAACATCCTCCTCCAATATATGCTACTGGCATGGAATAGGCTGTACTATCCCCCTGAGCCTCTGACCGCCTAACTCTACTCAACACTGCTAATCTTATCTCATACATAACTCGTGCATAGGGACCTTTGCCCAACTTAATAACATGAGATGCATCTCAAATACTCATACTATGAACTCAACAGTACTTCACATTATAATTCTGATAATGAACACTTCTATCACAATAACATATACAACCTCTACTATACAACATGAATAACACTTGACTTTACTTAGACTCTGACTGCAATGCAACACGACTCGACTTGGTGGACTCAAACCCTCTAGTGACTGCCATCAGTATCCGTCCTCTCGAGCTCGTCCTCCGGTATACCTGCAAAACAAAAATTATGAGGGGGTTAGATCATTTGAATGATCTAGTTGTTGGACAATTATGACCCATAGCGTCACTATTTGTACAGATCATGGTGTTGTTGTACAAATTAACTATGTGACAAAGGAGATTGCACTTTTATCATTTGTGATTAGATCACCAAGATGTATAAATGATAGGAGGTCCCTATGATTTGTTCCTGGATTGAGAATGATATGAGACAGTATCAGTCCACGAAGGATAAATCATTAAATATCCATAGTCAGAGTATTATCGAGATTGGACATCGATAAATACGTAAAAGACTAGTATTACGCTTGTGCGTGTTGTGAGGGCACAACGACATAGTTCTCATATATTTGGGTATAGGATACTCATGCAAGTGTAATAGGAGGTTGTGTTTTACCGATGGTACGGGAAACAGCTTCGCTCTGGATAGACCCTCTCGGAATTCCATTGGTAGTATGACTATGTGTCTATGGAAGTCCGAAATCAGGGTAGGTGTATTTGGTCTTAACTTGAGACTTGCACCGCTAATACTTGCGACAATCAATATACTTTGGTTTTGGTCGTCTAGGACTTTAACCGGTTTTTGTGTACGCCTCTTCTGGGTATATCGAGAATCGTAGTGTGTTGGGTGTGATGTCAAGACGGAAGTATCACTCCAGTCATAGTGGAGATGATGATCACGTAGGATACGGGACTGGTTCTCTTAAATGCTGCAGCTATCGGGATATTATGACAAGGTCATGTATATCCGATTATAGAGAATAGTTACCAGACATCCGACATGTGCTTCGTACGGGGCAGACACAATTCCAGCCCCAGGCCTAGCACGTGATCATCCGATACTGGATCGATATACACGATACTACGTATACTACGCCTGATATAGATCGTTTATTCCTGTAAGCATGTTTCTGGGGAATTAGGTAGGCATGGCGCTTTGCTAGAAGCCAACCTTGTCTTGTAAATCGATATAAACGTAGTACTAAGTACTTACGTGTTCGGATAGTCCGACGACCGTATTTACTGCCAACATATCCGGGGATCTCATGGGTCGCTTCCCGAAGATTCACCGATGACGTATGACTCGCACTTTTAATTAATCTGGGATTAATTAGAAGAGAGAGAAAATTAATCTGGGATTAATTACGGAGATATTTTTATCTAGGATAAAATATCATTTAAAGAGAGAGAATGATTAATTTACAATTAATCGATAAAATAATATATTCGATATATTAAACGAAATTGGATTTCGACGCGGAATTAAAATTAGATTTTAATTCGGGTGAACGAATTAATTTAGAATTAATTCGTTAGCGACGTGAATAGTAATTATGCTTGACATGATTATTTAATTAAATTAGATTTAATTACAACGCAACGGAAAATTCATTAATTTGGAATTAGCGAACCCGAGCCCGAGAATGTTTGCGCGGCGCGCAAGTCAAATCAAGCGTCAAATCACTCGTCAATCGATTGATGTGATGTCTAGTCACTTTGAGTGATGTGACAACATGTCACTATTGATTGATGTTGGTAGTTGGAAAGCATTGATTATATTTTTGCTTTTTGACTTTTGAGATTTGAAAAATGGTTTTTGTATTTGATTTTTATTTTTGGAAAATAAAAACAAATATACTTAACACATTTCTTTTTTCCCTCTCTAAAATACACACGGTTTTAGAAACCCTCTCTCCCTCATCTCTCTCTCTCGGCCATTTGGCCATTGTTTTCTCTTCACTGGTTTTAGCTCAAACCGTGAGCTAGGAGGAAGCAAATGAGTGATTTTGTTGCAAAATCAAAGTGCTAGCACACTCTAGGAGACATACGAAGGTGATAGGGAAACCCACCCACGAGCATGGAAGTTTATCTCAAAGCTTGGAGCTTGATGGAGGACCTCACATGGCCGAAAATGGGGACAACAGAACAGCCCACTGCCGAGCTTGGAGGTGGCAGAAAATGAAGTTTTTGTTCTTCGTAGCATCCAATCAGTTCAATGTGAGTATGATTCTGCCATTCTCCTTTGTTGTATTCATTTGTTTTCATTGCTTGATAATTGATCCTTGGACCTTAGAGAATTCCAACACTAGTGAGTGGACAATTAGAACGAAAATTGATTCTTTCTGAAAATTCGTGATTCTAAAAACTGAAATCCTCCCAGAAACGTTCTTTTCTGAAATATCTTTCTTATTTGAAAATTAAACTCTTCTGAAAACTCTTTTACAAAACTAATCTTTGCTGAGAATCTTTTCCTGGAAATCCATTTTTGAAAGTCTGTTTCTGAAAATATACGTCTGAAAACTCTGTATCTGAGAAAATTTATTTTTGTATATCTGGCTCACGAAGGCGTTACGTATCACCGTCCCCCCATACATAAAATCTGACGCTTAGGGGCATCCCCCCATACGTAAATATCTGGTGGTCTTGGGGTGTTACGTCTCGTCGTCTCCCAAGCCACAAATCTGGAGTCGGGGTGGGATCTATGCTACCCTCCAAATTCAATATCTGGGATCTAGGGGCATCAACCATCCCTAGTCCGGAGCAGCATGTGCACACGATATCTGTATCCGTCAATTCCTTATCTGAGTCAAGTTACATAATAAGGTGGGTTTTTCCCTCATGCCTCCAAAAATCATAAACTCGAGTTCGAAAATCATTCCTTTCGGAAAACTATTTTTCAAAATGTTTTCATTTAAACACAATTGAAAGAAATATTCGCTAAAGCCCTAAGTGCTCAAAAGTAAATCTTGATTCTAAATCAGATAAATAAATACAGTTTGAGAGAAGGGTCCACTCACAGATTTTAGAATCTGGCTGGCACTGTTTCGCTTCATCAAAGAACTTGGGATTCCTGTCAATAATCTATAATTGGTCATCTTGGTTAGAATATAAGTCGTGAATATGTTTCAGAATTAGGCTCAGTTTCTCCATTCAAATAATATATAACCACCATATGATGTATACTACTAGCGGCATGTCATAATGCACGTATAAGTGTCGATATGAAACCCTTAGGGTACCCTCTAACATCCCAATTTGAAACTGAAATATTATGAAATTGTTTCTGCCTCGCGTCACGACGTTGGGTCTGGCACGTCGCGACGCTCACGCAAACAGATCCAGGTAGAGGGAATGCTCTGCTTCAAGTCGGACGCCAGAGCCCAGGCGTGGCGACGCCCACCTGATCAGACTTGAGGCAGAGCCTATGTTTGCTCCGCGTCGCGACATTAGGTGCTGGGCATCGTGACACCCACTCAATCAGAATCGAGGCATAGTGTTTTTATCTTCTACGTGTCGCGACGCTGGTGGTCTAGCCTCGCAACGCTAGCCTAAAACCAGGGCATATCTCTAACTTTCCCAAAACCATTGCTCAATGCAATCCCCACCATCACACCAACACATTTACATAGGCAAATCTCTAAAATCCAATATTCATATACAATGGGCAACCTCAATCCCCAACCTCTTATATACTATTACATCAAGGTATCGACACTAAATCCTCAAAAGTTTCAACACTAGCTCAAATTCTTCTCTCAACACACATCATTCCTATCACACTACATTATCAACTTCCATCAAAGCAACCACAACTCATCCTCCAAAAAAAATAATGTCACATCCGGCCATCCATTCACATGCAATGCACAATTTCATTATTATATTATCAAGAAATACACAATCATACGTGCTAGCAACTCAATCAAAGCTAATTAAGCAATTCCAAATCTTAGGGTTCACAAGATGCGAATTTGGGGCTCCCATATATCAAGCTCAAAACATAAATTAGAGGAGGAAATTAAGATAGAGAGCTTACTTTGCATGATATGAATCTTGGCACCATCACTTGTTACTCCGAAATGAAGAAAAAATTGAAGAAAAAAATGACTTGTTTTTCTAAGGGAGGGAGAGCATCTCACGTTTCTTTTGGCTTGAGAAGAGGGTGGATGAATAATGTTCAATTTATAGGACATAAGACTAATTTTTGTTTGCAAATGAGTGTCTAGGGTGAGGCCACATCACCCAATTCTAGTATTTTCCCGAAATTACTATAGCTGCCGTGGAAATTATGATTTTTGACCTATTTTTTATTCGAATTTGGAAAAATATCCAACATGGAAGTTGTAGGTCTTGGTCTTAGTTTTTCGATGGTATAAAGTTCCTAATAATCGAAGATTGTATGAAAAAGTTATGATCTGAATACCATGGGTTATCCAGATTTAATCTTGGATTGAGTTCCGTATCGGAACTACGAAGAATTTATCAAATGTCCAAAAGTCATTTCAAGAATGTATATGTGTACATAATTTATTTCATATATCATGTGTCCCATAACGTAATAGCCGTCAAGATTACCGGGGTGTTACAGTAATATTTTGTAATATAGTTTATTATTTATTAATAAAAGGTATTTAATTTCTACATATCGTTACATCCATACTTTATGTGTATGTCCTGAGACATTATGGCAAATGAATATCGTTAATCTAAAAGATGTTTGTGATTATGAGAGTCAACGATGTTTATATTAATATATCTCAAATTAAGTTCTTAGTAAAATATGATTATTATATATGACAATAATTTATCATTCGACCAATAATATCTTATGTCGCCTAGATTGACATTTGATGTTAATAGAATGGATGATGATTTTCACATCATAAGGATAAAAATAATATATTATATCAAATTCAACCACAGAAGCGTAAGATCACATAGTAATATTATCTAAGATCATTGATCTTCGTAATTATACATTAGTGTCGTTATATCTTCTGACATGAGATCACATGTTGACTTGTACGGTAGTACTCATGATTCACTAGTACATCATCATTTGACTAGCCACGTCTTATGAATAAATGCTAGATGGTCTTGAGTTAATAATGTACGAAGTCATGTGTGCTTCAAGAATGAATCCGACAACTTTGATAATAAAATTTTGAGATGTTTCAAGGAAACTTAAAGTTGTGGATGCAAGTCTTTGGCCAAAATAGATGATATATTTGAGATATCAAATCCACAAGGTCAAGTTTTGAAATATATTGAGTAGTAAGGATTTCACCTAACCATGACCTCAGACTCGATAAAGAATGTAAATGTCAGGAAGGAATGAGATGACATGCTCGAAGTGTATTCTTACAGGTTCATATGTTTTCTCACTGTTGGGGTCAAGCGCAGCGGAAGGCGCGGTACGGGCGAAATCGTAACTTTAAAATTTTTAAACTTACCGAATAAATATTCAATATCCCATATGAATAATTCATTCATATTTAACTTAAACATATTATTTTTTCATCAAATAAGAATATAAATAATTTAGAAAACATCGGGAGACTTTTACGAAAATATTTTTCCGTAAAATGACATAAAACACGTTTTTACTCGAACCGACCAACCAATACATATGGGGGCTGCCCAGGTCAGTGTTGGACATTTATGACCCATAGCATCACTATTTGTAAAAGACATGGTGTTCTTTGTACAAATTAACTATGTGACAAAGGAAATTACTTTTTTATCATTTGTAATTGGATTACTTGGATATATAAATGATAAAAGTCCATATGATTAGTATCAGATTAATAAGATATGAGACAGTATTAATCCACGAAAGGTTTAATCATTAAATATCCCTAGTCATAGTATTATCGAGACTGGATATCGATAATGCGGAATAGACTAGTATTGCACTTGTGCGCGTTATGGAAGTGTAACGACATAGTTATCATATATTTAAGTATTGGATACTTATGAAAGTGTGATAAGAGGTTCTGTTACCCGTTGGACCGGGAATAGCTTCGCTCTGGATAGACCCCTCGGAATCTCATTGGTAGTATGACTATGTGTCTATGGTAATCTGAATCAGGGTAGGTGTATTTGGTCATAAACTGAGACTTGCATCGCTAATACTTGCGACAATCAATATGTTTTGGTTTTGATCGTCCGGAGCTTTAACAGGTTCTGTGTACGCCTCTTCTGGGTTTACTGAGAATCGTAGTGTATTGGGTGTGATGTCAAGATGGAAGTATCACTTCAGTCATATGGAGATGATGATTACGCAGGGATACAAAACTAGTACTCTTAAATGCTGCAGCTATCGAGATAGTATGACAAGGTCATGATTATCTGATTACAGAGACTAGTTGCTAAAGATTATGTATTCCTTAAAAGAATATTTTTGTATTCTGGATCGTAATGCGCAATACTTAGTATACTACACTTGATAAAGATTATGTATTCCTTAAAAGAATATTTCTGGAGAATTGGGTAGGCACGGTGCTTTGTTATAAGCCAATCATGTCTTGTAAATCGGTAAGAACGTGCTACCGGGTACGCACGTGTTCGGATAGTCCGACAACCGTATTTACTGCCAACATATCCAGGGATCTCATGGGTCGCTTCCCAAAGATTCACTGATGACATTTGACTCGAACAGAATTAATCTGGGATTAATTATGAGAGAGAGAAAATTAATCTAGGATTAATTGCGGCAAGAATTTATCTAAGATAAAATTCGAATAGAAGAGAGAGATTGATTAATTTGGAATTAATCGATTAAATAATATATTGGATATATTAATTGAAATTATATTTCAAAGCGGAATTAAAATTGTATTTTAATTCGGGCGAACGAATTAATTTAGAATTAATTCGCGAGCGACTTTCGTAATAATTTTGTGATGTATTATTATTTAATTAAATTAGATTTAATTAAGTCGCGACAGAAAATTCGTTTAAGTTGGAATTAAACGAACCCGGACCCGAGCGAAGTTGCGTGTTGAGTTAGCCGACTTAAATTTGGAATTTAAAAGTGGTGGGACCCACTTCACTTACATCAATTGTTGGACATGTGATGGAAGTGGTTGGAATTGATTTGTGGATTTGATTTGTTGGATGTAAGGCTTGGCTTTACTGATAAGACACTCAAACCAAATTCAACACACAAGCTTAATATAAAAAGCAAGTCAACTTTGGAAGTTAGAACAAGTTACTATTCACAGCATTTCATCTTCTCTCTCTTCTCTCTAATGCCGAGAGCTCCTCCCTCTCCCATGGAGTTTTTTTTTTGCAAAAAATTCTTGTAAGCTAGCACTTCAAAGAGCAAACAAGGCGATAGGGAAACTCATCCTTGAGTTGGAAACAACATAGAAAGCTTGGAGCTTCTACACATACAAAGAAAAAGTCTTGAATCTCGTTCGATCAAAGTAAGTTTTTCCGCAACTTCTTTAATATTCAGACACTAAATCATGATTAGAGATCCTTGGCATGTTCTAGGAACACTAACAATGGTATCAAGAGCCTATTCTAATCGTGATTTGTATTTAGGGTTTATGGACTTTATTTGGCGATTTTGTGTTTGGAGCATGATTTTTTCAAATTGGTTTCTTGGTTGTGTTTTGAGGATGATGAATTAGATTTATGCATCATAGAATTTGAGAAAAATTAATTGGATCTAATTTTCCCCAATTCCTTCAAGTGGCCGAATATAACCCTTTATTATGCTCATGGTGATTTTTTGATTTTAGGCTATTGGATAAGTTTAAAGCATGAAATGTATATTGATTGTTGATTTAATTTGATTGAAATCAAAATTGGTTATCATTTCTGATGAGCGGAAAATATATCAATATTTACCGCCCCTTTTACTTAATATTTTGTTTAGTTTCTCGGGTTTGATGAACGTTTTGATATGTTTTAGTTTATTTTGCAGATAAAATAATATTGGGACACAACAAAATCATTTAGGATGAAATGTGGGTCAAATAAGGGCAAAAATTGGACTTGACATATTAATTTTAAAGATTGGAAACTTGAAAGGGCGTTTTAACGAAGTGCAGTTTTGGAAATTCCAGTTTTGCACATCTGTCGTATTTTGGGCATAACGTTTTACTCCGATATCGGATTGAGCTGATTCAAGTTCCAGATTAATGAATACTCAAATATCTACAGTTTTGAAAGACAAAATAATTTCGAATTCTGACGATTTCATGCCCGAAATTGATGAACCATCCAGAAGTGTGTTGTGTGTAATTATTAAAGTCACTTTCAATCATTTTCAAAGCAAAAATTAAATTAATAAATAAATAATAAAAATTATCAAATCATCACCAAACATGATAAGAGATTAGTAGAGCAATTAATAATAGATTTGGTGGAGCAATTAGTGGAGCAATTAATAATTGATTTGGTGGATGATTTGATGGAGGTAAAATTTTGCCTATAAATACCAAGCCATTTCATTTGTAAAATTCATACTTTCTTCTAAGGAATTCCTTAAGAATACTAAGAATATTGTATCTTGTTTGTTTATTTACAGGTTTTAGTAATTAATTTCCGCTTTCGCACTTTCTTTTCTTTACTTTTCAGTTTTTACTTTCCGCAATTTACTTTTACGCACATTACTTTTCTTTCTTTAATTTTCAGTTTTTACTTTTCAGTAATTTACTTTCAGCAATTTACTTTTCAGCAATTTACTTTTCAGCAATTTACTTTCAGTAATTTACTTTCAGCATTTAATTTTCAGTATTTAATTTCAGCATTTACTTTTAGCATTTACTTTTCAGTATTTAATTTTCAGTATTTAATTTTCAGTATTTTACTTTATGTCTTTTATTTTATTTAAGTTTTTTTTTACTACCCGTAAATATGTGTCGTAACTAAGCCAGTTATCTCGGGTTGTGATGAAATCCAATATCACTGGTTTATAAGGGGTTAGATTATAGCTTGGGTAATATAAAGATTTATTTATTGAGTCTTAATCTTAATGCTTTTTCATTAACTGGCCATTAATAAAATTGAACTGGGAAACTTAAAATGAACTAGACATAAGGATTTTAAGTTTAAGACCTTAGACTCAATAGTCCACGATCTTCCTTGAGGATAAATAACCCTTTAATAAATTTCCTTACAGGATAGACATATACCTGTCGGGCGGGGGTAGCCATAATTGGAACTTAAACTAAATGAATCCATATAATTTGGTTGACATAGACATATGGTTCAATTGGGTTAAACTGGGTATTTGTGTCTGACCATCGACAGAGGCTTACACATAATTTAGTGTTCCAGGTTAATAAATCAATATATTACCCAACTTTAAGATAACCACTTCATCTTTAAAATGATATTGGAAGAAATCACAACCCTAGATAGTTTTTAATATTGAATTTTCTTAAATCCTACTTTCGAACAATTTTATTTACTTGTTTTTTTAAATTTAGAATCGTCACCATTTCAAATCAATCAAACAACCTGTTAGATTCTATTAATCATTTGACCTCATAAAATTAATAGATTAGATATTAAGTCCTCGTGGGATCGATATTTTTATACTACTTGAACGATACGTGCGCTTGCGTTATACGTGTGTGTTTACGCCGGTCAAGTTTTTGGCGCCGTTGCCGGGGACTTATTTATCTTTTAATATTAGTTTAGGGGTTAGATACGTTACTTGTATCTAATTTATTTTTACTTATTGTTTTTGTTTTCTTGTGTTTCAGGTTCTCAGAAAGTACATGAGACGAACCAGAAGCTTTGAACTCCGACCGCTTGACCCAGAAATTGAAAGAACCATCAGACAGTTGAGAAGGGAAAGGCGAGAAGGCCAAGAAGCAATCATTAACATGGAACCTGAACCGTTGGAGGTTGCACCACCAATTCTCATTCGAGACAGAACCATTCCGGTGGTTGACAGACTCATTTCCTGTATTGTACTTCCTCCCTTACCAGCAAATGCGTGTGACATCAAAACATGCATTCAGATGATTCAGCAGTCAGTTCAGTTCGGGGGGAATGCAACTGAAGATCCTAATGCCCACATCAGTAACTTCTGGAAGTTTGCGACACTTTCAACTACAACAGAGCATCAGAAGAAGCAATGAGACTGCGAGTTTTTCCATATTCCTTGAAGGACAGAGCAAAAGCTTGGCTACATTCACTACCAGCAGGTTCCATCACAACTTGGAACACTTTAGCCACCAAATTCCTTGCAAAATATTTTCCACCAGCCAGAACCGGAAAGCTGAGGAATGACATCACATCCTTTGTACAACAAGATTCAGAATCCCTCTGCGAAGCTTGGGAAAGATTCAAAGATTTACTCCGGAAATGTCCTCACCATGAAATTCCAAAATGGCTTCAAGTCCAAACATTATATAATGGACTTTCTAGAATAATGAGAACCACAATCGATGCTGCTGCTGGAGGAGCTTTAATGGCAAAAGGAGAAGATGAAGCCTGGGACCTAATCGAAGAAATGGCCAACAACAATTCTTTATGGCCAACAGAAAGGAGCATGATCCAAAGAATTGCAGGAATTTATGAAGTTGGAGCCAACACAGCACTGAATTCCAAGCTGGATGTGATTTGCAAAAATCTGGAAACTCTTAACATAAAAGTTAATGGTGGATCCACAAGTTCACCATTTGGAGGAGTACCTGAGTCAGAATCTTTCAACCAACATAAAGAAACGGTGAATTATGTCAATAATTTCAACAGACAGAGGAACAATCCATATTCCAACACCTACAACCCAGGGTGGAGGAATCATCCCAATTTCGCATGGAGCAATAATTCAGGGCAAATGAACAATCCACCATCCGGATTCCAACAACAGAACAAAAGCCAGGAACAGGCAAATGAACCAGGAATAAAAGAAGTGTTGACCCACTTGAAAAAGATAGAAGCAAAACACGACTCTCAAGCAATAAGATATGATGCTATGTTTCAATCTCAAGCAGCAAGATATGATGCTATGTTTCAATCCCAAACAGCATTAATTCAAAGTCAATCAGCTTCTATTAAAGCACTGGAGAATCAAATTGGACAACTGGCCAATGCTCAGAGTTACAGACCGCCAGGTACCCTTCCTAGCAACACAGAGCCAAATCCAAGGAACATGGGGAAGGAGCAATGTCATGCCATCATGTTAAAAAGCGGTACTGAAATCAACAAAGATGTTGGAATCAAGGCAACAACAATTGAAGATTTTCCAAAAGAAACAAAGCAACAGATGGAGGAAAAAGAAGCAAAGGAAAAAGAACAGATCACTCCACCTCCACCTTTTCCTCAGCGTCTTCAGAAGAATAAACTGGACAAGCAGTTTGCTCGATTCTTGGAGGTGTTCAAAAATCTGCATATCAACATTCAATTTGCAGAAGCGTTGGAACAAATGCCAAACTATGCCAAATTCATGAAAGACATTCTTTCACGAAAGCGGAGATTGGGAGATTATGAGACAGTAGCATTATCAGAAGAATGCAGCGCCATCATTCAGAGAAAACTTCCTCCAAAGTTGAAAGATCCTGGCAGTTTCAATGTTCCTTGCACCATAGGAGAACATGACTTCGGTAAGGCTCTGTGTGATTTAGGTACTAGTGTTAACTTGATGCCTTTTTCTATTTTCAGGAAACTGCAGATTGGAGAAAAAATGCCCACTTCAGTCTCATTACAACTTGCTGATAGAACGCTCGTATTTCCAAGAGGCGTAGTTGAGGATGTGCTGGTCAAGGTTGACAAATTCATTTTCCCAGCAGATTTTATTGTCATTGATATGGAGGAAGACGCAGACGTGCCAATCATCCTCGGGAGACCATTCTTGGCTACAGGTCGAACCATTATTGATGTACAAAAAGGAGAATTAACCATGAGGGTACATGACCAAGAAGTAACATTCAATGTTTTCAAGGCCATGAATTTCCCAGATGATGAAAAGAATGAGGAATGTTTCAAACTTGATGTGATACACAGTACCATTCAGAACTCCAATGCAATGCAAAGTTCTACTGACAAACTTAAAACATGTCAATTGCCTGTGGAGCCTAAAGATAAAGCATATTTTGCACTGAAAGAGCCAATTTTTGCTCTACAAGCAACAAAAGAGAAAAAGTTCCACCAGCTCAACGAATTGGAGGAATTTCACAATCAGCCTTTTGAGGATGCCAAATTGTACAAAGAAAAGGGCAAGAAAAGACATGATGAGAAGTTAGTGCGCATACAACTGGAACCAGGGCAGAAGGTACTGTTAGACAAATCAAGGGTGAAATTCTTCCCATGGAAGCCAAAATCACGATGGTCAGGTCCATTTTTGATCACCAAAGTTTTACCAAATAAAGCCGTTGAGATACATAATCCTGACTCCAACAAGACTTTCAAGGTTAAAAACAAGTGTGTCAAGCACTACTGGGGAGAATCATTTGAGCGACAAAAAAAAGTGTTACACTTTCAGATCCAGCTTAACGTTCGAGAAGTCAAGTCTGGCTGACGACTCTAAACTTAGCTCTAGCAGGGAGGCAACCCATGCAATTTTTGTATATATTGTGATCTGGTGTGTTTTATTTTTTGTGTGTTTAATTTTTGCAGGTTTAGTTATTTCAAGATGGAAGAAGCTCTCGTAAATCTTCGCAAGCAATTTCCTTAACTCCCTCAAAAATCTCTGATGAAAGTTTACAAAGCTCGTTTGGAACGGATGAGATTACTGATGATTAAAGGTATTTCTACTGACATTCGTTGGTTAATTGAAGCACGGGTTCGATTGGCAGTTGAGTCTTCTGACTCTTTTATTTCACATCTGCCTGGTTTTGGAAGAAGCACCTATGCAAAGAAACGTAGAGCTAAGAAAATGAGTGTTTGTTATAAATGTGCACGCTGGAATTGCAATACTCGTTGTCATTCTTTAGGAATGGTGTCTGATAATCGCGAAGACAAAATTAAATTCATTAGGGATGGCTTGAGTAATGAGTCTTTAGATGATATATCTTCAACTCTTGAGACGCATCCCAGTGGATATTTTCACATAGCCATTCGCAAATTACATACACAATTCCAAAAAGAAAGACAATAATTAAGTCTTGGGAATCTGACTCAAAAAGACCCTGTTTGCCAGTTTATAAGAAAATTGGATGGGGAAGCTTGTCCCTGACGCATAGACGTCAATCAAGCCGTTACTTTTCTTGTAAATATTATATCTCTTTGTCTTTTCTTAATAATTGTGATTTGTTTTGTTGTTTTCTTTTATTTTATCCGACAGGATCCAGACCTTTTTGACTATCACGATATTATTTCGCTACTAATCGTCCTCTGGAAGATACTTGTGCTATTTTTACTCACCCTTTTCAGGTACTATAAATTCAGCCTGTCATTGCACTTTTGAAGGCATCCAGAGTTGAGAAAGAAATACATAAAAAAAATGGAAGCCACTTCAAGAAGACGAGTTGAAAACATCTGTGTTTTGTTTTGCGGTGTAGTGTTGGTGTTAAGCCACAATACGTAGAAGCTGCACAAGAATTGGGTCGAGTCTTAGCTGCAAGAATATGCACTTAATATATGGCGGAGGCAATCTTGGACTTATGGGGATCGTTTCAAAAGCTGTACAAGAAGGAGACAGTCACATTTTGGGAATCATCCCAAAACCCTTGGCAGAAGCAAATCTTATTGAACCATCAAACGGAGAGGAACTGATCGTGCCAGGTATGTCTGAACGTTTGGTAGAAATGATTAATCGTGCTGATGCTTTTATTGCTTTGCCAGGTGGCTTGAGTACATTGATTGGAGGAAATTTTTATTGTGCTATCTTGGGCGAACCTGAACATACACCAGAAACCAATTGGGTTGTACAACGTTGATGGATTTTATGATTTTCTTTGTGTGTTTCTTGATGATGCCCGGAGAAATGGGTTCGTGTCAAAACCGTTGAAAGAACTCCTCTTTACTGCCAGAACTGCTCCGGATCTAATAGACCAACTCATAGCCTATGAACCACGAGTTGACCCTATCCTTTCAAAGATAAATTGGTCTGAGGACGATCGTGGTAAGAGGCGTAGGATTAATCTGGATCTTAACCTTTAATTTCCTGTAACAGCTAACCATGTATTATTTTCTAAACTCTTCTTCTACTTTTTAAGATATTGGGGACAATGTCTCATTTAGGTTTGGGGGAGGGAATTAGTTGATCAGTACCTTGTTTTTAGTTTGTGTGTTGTTTTTATTTTTAGTCCAAAATTTTTCGAAAAATACAAAAAAATTGAAATTTTTTCAAAAATTACAAAAATATTTTGCGTTTTTGCGTTTTTATTTTGACTAAAAGGGTGAAATTGGTAAAAGATAGCTGAGCAAGGAGTTTCCACTCATGAGACGTATCTCAAGCCTATTTTCGAAATAAGTTAATTTTTGTTTATTTCTTTTTGAATTATTTAATTTGTGAATTCTCCATAAAACGGACTAAAATGGATCTTCATATGCTCAGTTGACAGGTATTATCAACATATATAGTAACATACGGACATGAGCTAAAATTGAAAAGTTTGTAATATTCAGTGCTCTAGTTTAATTAGAGGAAGCATCTCAAAAAGCAATGGAGTAAAAAAAAAAAAAAAATGTCGGAGATCCGAGTTTTTAAGTCTGTAAGGGTGTTTTAACACCTAGTGCCCTAAAACCAACTGGTTTGGGAGTCACTGGCCCAAAGCTCGTTACATGGATCAAATATGCTGCAAAAATATATATATATGAAGTCTGAGTAATTAAGTTCGTAGGGGTGTCTTAACACCTGGTGCCCTAAAGCCAACTGGTTTGGGAACCACTGACCCAACACTCGCTACATAGATGGAAGATATTGTATATAAATAAAAAAATAGAGAAAAATCAAAGAAAAAATCAGAAAAATTATTCCATTGCTACAAAAAGGTGTGAAATCTGATAGAACTTTAGGACAAAAATATTACTCTCTTATCAACTGCACTTATGACTGTTGTGGGCAAAAATGAGTTGATTAATATTTTGTCAACTGTGTATATGGAGAATGGTAAAAGTAATCGGATAATTTACTTATTCGGTAATTTAGAAAGAAACAAAACAACTAGTAACTTGGAGTAGAAGTTTCACCTGATTAGTCACTAACTTCTTTATTCTCTTTTCTCTTTTCTCTTGTCTTTTTGCTTTTGTGTGCATTAGTTTTATTATCTTTTTACTTTTGTAAAACGTTTGTGGGTATCGTTGCTGTAAGCCCTCACGAGACTATAACTCGTCCACTAGGGACACCTAGGGGTTTAAAGGCTTGTTGCATATGCTAAATGCAACCGTGATCCCTACGAAAGTGGCTTAGTTTAATTTTAATTGTTTCTTGTATTTTATTTTGTTGTTTTGCTCGAGGACTAGCAAAATGTTAGGTTTGGGGGTGTGATGAGCGGAAAATATATCAATATTTACCGCCCCTTTTACTTAATATTTTGTTTAGTTTCTCGGGTTTGATGAACGTTTTGATATGTTTTAGTTTATTTTGCAGATAAAATAATATTGGGACACAATGAAATCATTTAGGATGAAATATGGGTCAAATAAGGGAAAAAATTGGACTTGACATATTAATTTTGGAGATTGGAAACTTGAAATGGCGTTTTAACGAAGTGCAGTTTTGGAAATTCCAATTTTGCGCATCTGACGTATTTTGGGCATAACGTTTTACTCCGATATCGGATTGAGCGGATTTAAGTTCCAGATTAAAGAAGACTCAAAGATCTACAGCTTTAAAAGACAAAATAATTTCGAATTCTGATGATTTCATGCCCGAAATTGATGAACCATCCAGAAGTGTGTTGTGTGTAATTATTAAAGTCACTTTCAATCATTTTCAAGCAAAAAATAAATTAATAAATAAATAATAAAAATTATCAAATCATCACCAAACATGATAAGAGATTAGTGGAGCAATTAATAATGGATTTGGTGGAGCAATTAGTGGAGAGCAATTAATAATTGATTTGGTGGATGATTTGATGGAGGTAAAATTTTGCCTATAAATACCAAGCCTTCATTTGTAAAATTCATACTTTCTTCTAAGGAATTCCTTAAGAATACTAAGAATATTGTATCTTGTTTGTTTATTTACAGGTTTTAGTAATTAATTTCCGCTTTCGCACTTTCTTTTCTTACTTTTCAGTTTTTACTTTCCGCAATTTACTTTTACGCACATTACTTTTCTTTCTTTAATTTTCAGTTTTTACTTTTCAGTAATTTACTTTCAGCAATTTACTTTTCAGCAATTACTTTTCAGCATTTACTTTTCAGTAATTTACTTTCAGCATTTAATTTTCAGTATTTAATTTCAGCATTTACTTTTAGCATTTACTTTTCAGTATTTAATTTTCAGTATTTAATTTTCAGTATTTTACTTTATGTCTTTTATTTTATTTAAGTTTTTTTTTACTACCCGTAAATATGTGTCGTAACTAAGCCAGTTATCTCGGGTTGTGATGAAATCCAATATCACTGGTTTATAAGGGGTTAGATTATAGCTTGGGTAATATAAAGATTTATTTATTGAGTCTTAATCTAATGCTTTTTCATTAACTGGCCATTAATAAAATTGAACTGGGAACTTAAAATGAACTAGACATAAGGATTTTAAGTTTAAGACCTTAGACTCAATAGTCCACGATCTTCCTTGAGGATAAATAACCCTTTAATAAATTTCCTTACAGGATAGACATATACCTGTCGGGCGGGGGTAGCCATAATTGGAACTTAAACTAATGAATCCATATAATTTGGTTGACATAGACATATGGTTCAATTGGGTTAAACTGGGTATTTGTGTCTGACCATCGACAGAGGCTTACACATAATTTAGTGTTCCAGGTTAATAAATCAATATATTACCCAACTTTAAGATAACCACTTCATCTTTAAAATGATATTGGAAGAAATCACAACCCTAGATAGTTTTTAATATTGAATTTTCTTAAATCCTACTTTCGAACAATTTTATTTACTTGTTTTTTTAAATTTAGAATCGTCACCATTTCAAATCAATCAAACAACCTGTTAGATTCTATTAATCATTTGACCTCATAAAATTAATAGATTAGATATTAAGTCCTCGTGGGATCGATATTTTTATACTACTTGAACGATACGTGCGCTTGCAATATACGTGTGTGTTTACGCCGGTCAATTTCCCCATAATGCCGTGAGCTTTAGCATGTATAATAGATTTATTTTGCTTCAATTTGTGTTGGACATGAGTTGGTTAATTAAAGCATGATTAATTAGTTTAATTGATGTTTTGGAATATTGGATTAATTAATTAATTATGACAATTACACTTTAATTAAAATTAATGTGATATTTGGAATGTTATATTAATTAAAATTAGTCTTTAAAATTGTATTGGGCTAACTTTGTTGTATTTGGGCTTAATGGGTTTGGTTGGGCCAAGCTTGGTTTAGGACAATTGGATTGGATCCATATTGGGCCTAAAACTATTCCTTAAAGTCCAAATATAACTTTTGGGCCTTTTAATATTTAATTGGGCCAAAATTGATTTTA
This sequence comes from Zanthoxylum bungeanum, assembly GCA_019454045.1. NCBI lineage: Eukaryota > Viridiplantae > Streptophyta > Magnoliopsida > Sapindales > Rutaceae > Zanthoxylum > Zanthoxylum bungeanum. The sequence goes on along the minus strand of SKCR01045003.1, from coordinate 53,020 downwards.
TGGCAAATGGTGATTCCTAATTGGGTATTGGCATCTTGGATTGGATCCATATTGGCCAAAGCCCATGCCTTAATAATTAATTAAAAGCCCATTGGACTTTAATTAAAATAGTATTGGATACTAATTGGGCCTTTGAGACCCATTAAGATTGGATTTAGAATCTAAGTCTAAAAGGCACTAAAATAAGTGTAATTATTTAATTTGGAATTAAATTTGAATTAGTATTGAATACAAATTAAATTGGATTTAAAATTGTAGTTATATATAATTCAAGAATACGCACTTTGAGTATTTATTCTTAAACGAGTTGGACTCGCGCAAATCAAATCGTTGTTTGAACATTGGATGGTCATTAATTCAAAGATTAATTAATTAGATTAGATTGATTGAATAACATGCTTTGTGTGAATACTTGGATGTATTGTTTGAATAATGTATATCGGATGGATATTAGAAGGGTGGGGGGATTTTGGAAATTGTTGTAATAAATTTAGAATTTATTAAATTGGACCTGCGTGTCCAGCCTATTATCTCTTTTCTCATTGTATTTCTTTTCTCACCAATTCCCCTCAATGTAAATGAGGTTTCTTTAATGTATTATGTAATTGGGTAGAAGTTAGAATAGTGCTAGCGGGAGAGAGGAAAGTGAGAGATTTGTTCTAGGAACAAAGTTTGTTATATATCCATCCGCATATCATTATTAATTTATTTCGCGCCTTATTATGCTTTTAGAATGCATGCTTAAGGGTGTATGATGAGACCTAATCAAAGATAATAAATTGGTTGCCAATTTACGCGAAAAGCCCTCACTCAAATATTAAGCGTTTTTCCTTCCATTGAGTGGTTCTCTCTCAAGATCCAAGTGTAGGCACTGCATTTTTGCATATAAGTCCCGATGATGAACCTCGTATGGAGGCACTACCCTTTAAGTTGCGGAAGTCGCGGGAAACGGAAGTCGGAAGGGAAAAGTCGGAAATCAGTACCTTGTTGGACTTAATTCATTTGCTTAGCTTCGGGTTCGCCCGTTGGATATCTGTTTTAAAATTCATCCTTAGCCCAAAACCCCCTTCAACCTACACTAAGCCACACACCTAAGCCCACACACCAAGCCCACCAAAAAGAACCAAGCACACGCCCACAAGCCTTCCATGCCACACGCCCATCCCATCCAAAATAACAATTAACACATTAAACACATGTTGAAATCAAATCAAATCACCTTCCCGAATTAAAAGAATCAAATCAAATCTCATAAATCACATTCCTAATTAAATTAAATCACATGCCTAAACTAAATAAAATCAAATAAAATCCCATAAATCACATTCTTAATTAAATTAAATCACATGCCCAAACTAAATAAAATCAAATAAAATCCCATAAATTACCTTCCTAATTTAATAGATCTTTTCCTTGTAGTACACTAATTAGGAGATATCCCCCATAATTGCATGATACTTTCCCTACCCGTACAAGGACAACCTCAACCCTCTCCTATAAAAAGACACCCAAACCAAACTCTTAGACCCCTAGCACATTCACAGCAACACAAAAAAAAAAAAACCCTAAACCTTGGCAACTCACGGCACCATGAACCCTCACCCATCTCTCTCAAAAACCGAACAAACAAAATAAACCCCAAAATTCCTTCTCTTTCACGGCCATAGCTAAAATAAACCCTGGACTACAGCTCACGTCCTCCCTATCTCATTACTGGACACTCTCTCTCGGAAAACAGCAAGCCACTCACCTTGCACGTTCCTCACACCACGACACACACCTCACACCACTCATAAACACACACACACGTCACTCACAAACCAGACGCCACTCTATGTTCTCCCTTAAAAGCACACAGCACTCGGCAGCCACTCACATACTCAGGCCACACACCTGCCTTCACATAAGCCACGCACATGCCTTCACATAAGCCACACACCTGCCTTCATATAAGCCACGTCTACACCTTACAACAAGCCACTAACATCATCAGGCCACTCACACAAAAGACACCACTGCACGTTGAACACGCATGCACAACCACCATAAATAAACACACATGTCAAGACAAGCAGCCATATAACTCACAATAGAAGCCCCTGATCGAACCCCGAAATCAGTAACCAAACCAGTCATCCTCACCGTCAAACAGCCCACACAAAGACAACAATAAACAATCCCTGATATCTCACCAAGACAGTCCGGAAAACAGCCTCAAACAGTCCCTAAACACCACAAAACAGTCCCTGAAAACAGTGTCAAAAATCGAGACAAAAAACAGTGAACAAATCACCCAAAACCGGTCCAAAAAAAAAATGACCAGAAAATAGTAGTAAAAACAGAGGAAACATCAACCCAAAACAGTTAGGCAACGAAGGAAAACATTGAACCAGTGAACCGGAGGAGTTGCGGAGAATTAATCCTTCTGACGGCCGCGTAACGCACTTCCAAGAGGCGACTTAAGAGGTTAGACCTGAGGGCACTCTTTTATTCATTCCCGTTCATTCTTTTTATTATTTATTAGTAATCCTTCGCATGCGTATTGTTGATCTATGTATGTTGTGGCCATGAGATGAATGATTTTGTGCTATCTCTCGTGGTATATTGGACGGAAACCCTTTAATCCAACTTGATTTGCCCATGCGCAATGCAATATGATGCATGATTATGCAAGGAGATGTCATACATAAAACGAATAACGGAATAATAAAAGGCGCGGTAAAGTATTGTCGTAAAGGTTGCCTTTTAGACTTTTCTTTTCTCAAATAGAGAACCTTTAGACCAACATACTAAGCCAATGCGCATCACATTACAATGCATATAAAATAAAGACAATAATATAGGACTTCGCATGCTCAATTAAACACATCTCACATTCAACCAAATACACTTCGTCCGGCGCGGCAAAACTTCGTGGTAAAGGTAGCCCTTTAAGCATTTTCCCTCGAATAGAGGACCTTTAATCCACCCTAGTTAGCCCATGCGCACTAGAATGCAAAATAGTGTAATAATATGCAAATGGTGAATGACATGATAAAAGGCGCGGTAAAACATCGTGGTAAAGGTAGCCCTTTAGGCACTTTCCCTCGAATAGAGGACCTTTAATACACCCTAGTTAGCCCATGCGCACTAGAATGCAAAATAGAGTAATGATATGCAAAGGGTGAAGGACATGATAAAAGGCGCGGTAAAACATCGTGGTAAAGGTAGCCCTTTAGGCACTTTCCCTCGAATAGAGGACCTTTAATCCACCCTAGTTAGCCCATGCGCATTACATTACAATGCATATAAAATAAAGACAACAATATAGGACTTCGTATATTCGATTAAACATATCTCACATTCAATCAAACACACTTTGTCCGACGCGGGAAAATATTGTCGTAAAGGTAGCATTTTGGACTTTTCTTCCCTCAAATAAAGAACCTTTAGACCAACATACTAAGCCCATGCGCATTATATCATCAATACACAAACAAATAATCGTACGGAAATTAAATGGCAGAATAATAAAATACGAATAATAAACGAACAAGATACAAAAGTAAAGTGAAACATGTGCCGTTTGCTCAAGTGGTACGTGGAGTTGTATCCCAAGTACAGACCGCACTACCGTCCATTCGATTCGGCTACAGAATTTACATCTGGGTTTTCATTAAAGGTCCTCCATTTTGAGGGATAGAAAGCCGATGGGCTACCTTTGCCACGATGTTTTGCCACGCCGGACAAAGTACGCTCGATTGAACGTGAGATACGTTTAATCGGGCACTTGAAGTCCTATATAGATGTGGGCATACGTCGCATCTCGTTTCTTTAATTCTCATTGTCTATCTTTTGCATCGCATCATTGCACGTTCATTTTAATGTTCAATTACCTCTTTAATTATCTCTTTACACCATGTGTTTAATCGCCTCTATTTAATATGCATGCTTGCACAATCATTGTCCATTTGCGTTTCCATGATCATCAATGTAATGCGTTTGTGAAATTATGTGTTTATCGTTATTTCAATCTACCTTTATGCATGCAAACTTAGGCATAGGTTATATGCAAATAAGTTATATGCAAACGTAGATACGAGCTTTGTTCCTATGCATGTGAACTTAGAAATAGAATACCCTTGGAAATATATATTGCTAGATTCGATTAAATTATTGCACAAATCATATCATTACAAGTGGCATAAGTAAGGGACCATTCCGAACCCAACGGTTTGAGGTCTTCCCTTGCGAGGGGTGAGTGCGGCCTTAAATTATTTTCCCGGTTCACACCGGGTGGCGACTATATTTTTATTTCTCTGGTTTAGTTCCCTCGCGGGCTACTCCATACTCCCAACCGGGCCGCAAGCCCGGAACATCGTCGTCCAACATCTGTGTCCTACAGGACCATTCCGAACCCAACGGTTTGAGGTCTTCCCTTGCGAGGGGTGAGTGTGGCCTTAAATCATTTCCCAGTTTACACTGGGTGGCTACTCCATTTTATTTCTCCGGTTTAGTCCCCTGCGGGCTACTCCGTACTCCCGATCGGGCCGCGAGCCTGGAACAGCGTCGCCGAAATCTGTGTCCTACACCAAGATTGGCATTGGTTTGTTGGCCAAAGTCAAGATCAATGTCCATCGCGGATGTGTTTGAACCACGAAAGCTTTGTTCTATATCGCATGTCTTGGGCGGTTGTGACTTGTTGGCCAAAGTCAAGGTCACTTCTAGTTCATCGACGTGGAATACGAAGCTATCCCACTGTCAATGGGTCCCGCTTAACTGGAATCATTAAGTTTGTTGAGCCAAAGCCAAGGTTTAGTTGATTCAGAGGAAATATATTGGATATATTTATATATATTGGATATATTTTTCAGACTTGGAGGTCCACCTACCGGATCTAGGAATTGGATGGGAACCAATTGATCTTAGAGATCTACCTAGTTAAGTTTCATACAGCTTGTTGGCCAAAGTCAAGGTTGTGTGTTATTTAACGGGATCCTAGCCCACTATGAAACTAGGTTTCTCGAGTACACCATAGAGGGTTAGAGGCTCGCCGAAAAATAGTGAGAGGCTAGTATTAAATTTTCAATTTCGGCCAATACGCGCTCTTTTATTTATTTATCGTTGTTATAAATATATTAGTTGGAATAATATTTAATATTCCTTTCTTTGAACAATTAGACTGTACAAGACACTACTCCACTTGTAGTTGGTCATATAGTTGGACTATAGTAACCATTACATTTTGAGTGTACCCAAAATCATTGATTGGATAGTTGGACTATTGCAATCGAGATGGCTGGAAAGATTAGCGTCAAATGACATAATCCTGGGTGAAAATGTTTTTAACGGCGTAAATTTTCCAGATTGGGAAATGAATCATAGGATAGTCCTGAGAGTTGAGAAGTTACTCTATTTGATAGAGAAACCTCTCGGGCCTGAGCCCGGAGTTGAGCAAATAGTAGAGCATGAGTTTTAGAAGACTCATTGTGATGATAACTTCAGTTCTCAATCCGTTATGCTTGTGGCAATGAATCCTTAATTTCGTCGTCAGAACTAAGGATTAGATCCTTATACCATGATGTTGAAATTAAAGGATCTTTATAGATCTAACCTTAAATCTTAGAAGTATGAATTACAAAAGGAAGCTCTTTCGCTCGCGTATGTCATATGGTACATCTTTCGAGCACTAGGTGTCGCAAATAATTGCTAACATCGAACAGCTAGGTTAGTTGGGCATTACCTACGAGGCCGAAACTTCCATAGATTTGATCTTATAGTCTCTGCCCAAATGATGGGGCGGGTTCATTATGAATCAAGAGAAAACTCTTCGAGAGTTAATGGCTATGCTCAAGGAGGCAGAGCCATAGCTTCCAAAAGGGTAACAAGCGCAAGGCGCATCTTACTTCGACATCCCATAAGGCCAAGGCTTGGCCGAAGGCTTCTGGGGATGTGAATAAAAGGGCAAAGGCAAAATCATCACAGTCTTCTGGGAAGACAAATGACATATCCCAACACGTCTGCCTAAACTGTGGCAAATGGGGTCACTGGAAGCGTGACTGCCGTATGGACAAGGCAGACATGAATGATGTGAAGACGGGTAAGGCTCTGACTTCAGGTATGTTTGTTATAAATATGTCCACTACTAGTTTTAAAAATTGGATTTTTTATACTAGATGTGGTACATACATATGTACTGATGTGCGGGATCTGCTGATTAGCAGGAGACTGGCTTCAGATGAGATATACCTGCGAGTCAGAAATGGGACGAAAGTCACTGTTTTAGCTGTGGGAACTTAAGTTTTGGAACTGCCCTTTGGGCATGTACTTAAATTAGGAAATTGTTATGATGTACCTAGTTTGACTAAAAACATTATCTCTATATCTAGTTTAACCTGTTGCATGTATACCTTGATGTTTCAAAACGCCTTTTAGCGGTAAAAGGTGTACGTGCCACTGAGCTGTTAGCCCTCATTCATGGTGACGTATGTGGGCCCATGTCTAGCCAGGCTAGAGGTGGATATCAATACTTCATAACCTGTACGGATGTTGCATCGCGTTATGGTTATGTGTGTCTTATTAAACACAAGTTGGAAACATTTGATAAATTCAAAGAGTTTCAACACGAAGTAGAGAAAAACAGACCGGCAAAAGTATTAAAACATTACGGTCGGACCGTGGTGGAGAATATTTAACCAATGAGTTTCTCGATTACTTGAAAGAGTATGGTATTCTTTCACAATGGACTCCTCCCGGAACACCGCAGTTAAACGGTGTGTCCGAACGGAGAAATCAGATTTTGTTGGACATGGTAAGGTCAATGATGAGTCGCACTGAGCTATCAATTTCCTTCACGGGATACGCATTGAACAGTGCAATACTTATTTTGAATAAGGTTCCGACAAAGTCTGTTGGACAGACTCCACATGAAATATGGATAGGAAAGAAACCGGGTTTCTCATTCCTAAAGAATTGGGGATGTTATGCATGTTAAACGTTTGGATGGTACCAAACTAGAACCCAAATTGGATAAGTGCCTATTTGTAATTGGTTATCCTAGAGAAACCAATTCCACAACTCACAAAAGAACAAAGATATTTGTTGCTCTCCAGGCGGTTTTCCTTGAAAAGGAATTCCTATATGCAGTGGTAAGTGGGAAGAAAGTAAAACTCGATGAAAATCATAGTGATACTGTTCCTGGCACCGATCCCCTAGCGGAATACGAACAGTTCATCAGGGATGAGACTGTACCACAATATTCTAATACACAAGAACCACGTAGGTTGGACAGAGTCAGAAAACAACCTAAGAGGTTTGGGTTTTTGATCTCACCTCATGTAGATATCAATTTTATTGAAGAATACGAACCATTTACGTATGAGGAAGTGATACAAGGTATCGGCTCTGCTTTATGGCAAGGTGCTATGATAGTCCGAAATGGATTCCATGTATACAACCAAGTTTAGACACTGGTTGATGTACCAGAAGGCATTGTGCCTATTGGTAGCAAATGGGTCTTCATGGTGAAGACAGACATGGATGGCAACAAACAAACGTACAAAGTTAGGCTTGTAGCGAAATGGTATCGTCATCAACATGGTGTTGATTACGACGAAACATTTTACCCGTTGCCATGATTAAATCCATTCGGATAATGCTTGCTATTGCTGCATATTTCGATTATGAAATATGGCAGCTGGACGTCAAAACCGATTTCCTTAATGGAAACCTTTTGGAGGATGTTTTATATAACACCCTGACGGTTTTGTCACGCCAAAACATGCAAATAAGGTTTGCAAGTTAAATCGATTCATTTATGGATTGAAACAAACATTATGTTCTTGGAACCAACGTTTTGATCAGATCATATTGGTATATGGTTTCATTCAAAACGAAGATGATTCTTGTGTATATAAGAAGGTTAGTGAGAGCGCACTGACATTGATTGTCCTATACATTGATGATGTATTATTTCTTGGAAATAACATTCTCATGTTACAATCGGTGAAAGCTTGGCTTTCATTAAAATTCTCCATGAAAAACTTGGAAGAGGCAACCTTTATTCTAGGAATAAAGATCTATTGGGATAGATATAAAAGTTGTTGGCACTCTCCGAGAACTCGTACATTGAAAGACATGTACGCGACCTGGTGTCTCATATGCTTTGAGCATTTGGAGTCACTATCAGGCCGATCCAGGTGATGGTCACTGATTGATGTTAAGAACATCCTTTAGTATCTTAGATGAACTAAGGATGCTTTCTTAATTTATGGAGATTGAGAACTTGAGGTGACTGGATTCACCGTTGCAAGTTTCCAAACCGATAAAGGCGACTATAAGTCGTATTAAGGGTACTTATTTTATTTAAACAATGAAACAGTGAGCTGGAAATCTTCCTAGCAAGATACTGTTACCGATTCAACAAAATCGGATTATATTGATGCGGCTGAGGTAGAAAAAAAAGTATTTTGGGTCTACAAAATTCCTAATTAGATTAGGAGTAGTTCTGTTAGTAGCTGAGCTGGGCTACAACACGGACTAAGGAATTACGATCTCATCAATGATCCAAGTATGTACTTCGAATAGTTTCATCTTATTCGTGAGATCATACATCGTGGCGATGTGATGATCGAATAAATCGCATCAGATAATAACCTTATAAATCCGCTGACGAAAGCGATATCTCAGCATAAGCATGAACGACCCATACATAGTTCAGGTGTTGGACACTTGAGTGATTGGCTATAGGCCAAGTGGGAGATTGTTGGACAATTATGACCCATAACATCACTATTTGTAAAAGACATGGTGTTCTTTGTACAAATTAACTATGTGACAAAGGAAATTGCTCTTTTATCATTTGTAATTGGATTACTTGGATATATAAATGATAAAAGTCCATATGATTAGTACCAGATTAATAAGATATGAGACAATATTAATCCACGAAAGGTTTAATCATTAAATATCCATTCGTAGTATTATCGAGACTGGACATCGATAATGCGGAATAGGCTAGTATTGCACTTGTGCGCGTTATGGAAGTGTAACGGCATAGTTCTCATATATTTAAGTATTGGATACTTATGCAAGTGTGATAGGAGGTTCTGTTAGCCGTTAGACCGGGAACATCTTCGCTCTGGATAGACCCATCAGAATCCCATTGGTAGTATGACTATGTGTCTATGGGAATCTGAATCAGGGTAGGTGTATTTGGTCTTAACCTGAGACTTGCATCGCTAATACTTGCGACAATCAGTATGCTTTGGTTTTGATCGTCCGGAGCTTTAACAGGTTCTGTGTACGCCTCTTCTGGGTTTACTGAGAATCGTAGTGTATTCGGTGTGATGTCAAGATGAAAGTATCACTTCAGTAATATGGAGATGATGATCACACAGGGATACAAAACTAGTACTCTTAAATATTACAGCCATCGGGATAGTATGACAAGGTCATGATTATCCGATTACAGAGACTAGTTGCTAGTGATCCGATATATGCTTCGTACGGGGCAGACACAATTCCAGCCCAAGGCCTAGCATATGACATTCGATAATGGATTGTAATGCGCAATACTTAGTATACTACGCTTGATAAAGATCATGTATTCCTTAAAACAATATTTCTGGAGAATTGGGTAGGCACGGTGTTTTGCTAGAAGCCAACCATGTCTTGTAAATCGGTAAGAACGTGCTACCAGGTACGCATGTGTTCGGATAGTCCGACAACCGTATTTACTGCCAAATTATCCAGGGATCTCATTGGTCGCTTCCCAAAGATTCACCGATGACATTTGACTCGAACAGAATTAATCTGGGATTAATTATGAGAGAGAGAAAATTAATCTAGGATTAATTGCGACAAGAATTTATCTGGGAAAAAATTCGAATAGAAGAGAGAGAGCGATTAATTTGGAATTAATCGATTAAATAATATATTGGATATATTAATTGAAATTAGATTTCAAAGCGGAATTAAAATTGGATTTTAATTCGGGTGAACGAATTAATTTAGAATTAATTCGCGAGCGACTTTCGTAATAATTTTGCGAGGCATTATTATTTAATTAAATTAGATTTAATTACGTCGCGACGGAAAATTCATTTAATTCGGAATTAAACGAACCCGGGCCCGAGCGAAGTTGCGTGTTGAGTTAGCCAACTTAAATTTGGAATTTAAAAGTGGTGGGACCCACTTCACTTACATCAATTGTTGGACATGTGATGGAAGTTGTTGGACTTGATTTGTGGATTTGATTTGTTGGATGTAAGGCTTGGCTTTACTTATAAGACACTCAAACCAAATTCAACACACAAACTTAATATAAAAAGGAAGTCAACTTTGGAAGTAAGAACAAGTTACTATTCACAGCATTTCATCTTCTCTCTTTTCTCTCTAATGCCGAGAGCTCCTCCCTCTCCCATGGAGTTTTTTTTTTTGCAAAAAATTCTTGGAAGCTAGCACTTCAAAGAGCAAACAATGTGATAGAGAAACTCATCATTGAGTTGGAAACAACATAGAAAGCTTGGAGCTTCCACACATACAAAGAAAAAGTCTTGAATCTCATCCGATCAAAGTAAGTTTTTCCGCAACTTCTTTGAATATTCAGACACTAAATCATGATTAGAGATCTTTGGCATGTTGTAACATCCCGGGTTATTTCAGGGTAATTGCATAAAATTTTAATTTCGTTTGAGAAGCCGTGTCTGAGCACGAGATTTATTGTTACAGAAATATGAGAATTATTATAAGAGATGAATTGTAAAATAATGAAGAATTAACAAGAGAGGGTAAAAATTGGAATTTAAATAATTAAAATGAGAAATAAAATCTTAGATATTTATTAGTACACCTAGAGACTTCTAAACACACCCACATGCTTAATCCACACAGACACGTGGAGGAATTACACACACATTTAAAGCACCCATAATTATTATATAGACATTTAACACACACACACGTGGTTTATGCTCACACACACATATGCTACACACACACACGAAATTGGAGAAAAGAAAGAGAAGGCAGAAAGAAGAAAATTGCCGAGAGAGAGAGCAGATGAGAAGAAAGAGGAACAAAGGACAGAGCCGAGGAAGAAGATGAAGAAAGAAGGGGAAAGAAATGGAGGAAGAAGACCAAGATAGAAAGGGAGAGAGAGAGAGCAGTGGCAGTGCGTGAAAGGAAGCATGAGCACAAGTAAGTAATCTATGTCTGTGATTTCTTTGAGATCAATTGGATTTGATAGATATGGGTTTGTTAAAAGAAAATTGGAAAATTGAATGAAAGGGATAATTAGAAACATACTAGAGAAAATCAAATTTAGTTTTGTTGTGCGAAATTGAAAGAAATCGAATTGATTAGAGAAGAAGAAGATTCGGCAGAATCCCTAGAAAATTGGGGGAAATTTGGGAAAAGTTGATACAACCTTAGAATAGAAATTGGGAACAATTGTGTAGTCATAAGTGAAAATTATATATATATATATATATATATATATATATATATATATATATATATATATAAATGCAACTACGTTGGAGGGTGCTAAATTGGTAGAATGGATGAAGTACAAAAAGTATTTGGGGTCGGTTATAAATAAGTAGAATTAACTGGGTGTATGAGTCATGGAAATTATACTTTTAAGGTATGAGATAAAATATTATAATGAGTAATTTAGGATATCAGTATAATGTCTTTAAGTGCGATATATTGAAAAACAAAATGAGAAATAAAAGAATGTATATTGGATATATTTATGCACAATAACTGAAATCTAGCTTTTCAAACATGTATTGTTGTGTAATCTGGAGACGGAACATTTAATTCTTTTTATTATTTTTGTTATGTAATAATCTATTGTGTTAATATAATTTTATTCCAGAAAATTTAGGGCTGGTTAATGGTGTATTTGAGTATATTAAATATTGATTAGTGTTTGATTGAATTATGGATTGAAAGTTATTAAGCTTTGGGTTTAATCCTTCATGGATTATTTGAATAAATTAAAGTTGGGTAGTTTTGTGATGATGAGGGAAATGGGTGTTGCCGTGTGGGGGTATAGTGATGAATATGAGTATTATGTGATATATGATGGTAAATAATGAAGATTTGATGTGCCGTGAGTTGTCATGGATAGGTGTTATGAGGGAATGCGATTTAATCATGTGCGCATGTAGTCGATATACTTTAAAGCATGAAAGAATAAAATGATATTGTCATGTGAAACATTTATAACATAAAGTGTTATATTGAACTTGTAAAACATGCATGGCTAAGTTAGGGTTGCACGGAATTGAGTGTTACATAAAGTAATATAAATGAATGAATTATAGGTGTAATTGTCAGCTTCTCAAGCCAAGTTCAACTTAAGTATTTAAGCTGTGACAGTTTATAAGATAATCAAGCATGTGTGAGGTGTGCAAGTTTGTATTGATGATAATTTAAGCTTATAAGAAAATAAGAAAAATTAAGAATGAAAGCATAAAAGTATAGAATACATATGTTATTAACTTATAGTTATGCATGAACATATGCATGTAGTTACATGAAAACTTAAAGATAAATATATAAGAAAGCATGACAAGGGTAATGTGGGAAATACATATGCATATTTGTGCATTATGAATTAAGTTGAAATTATGAATGGAATTGGGAATCAAAAAGAGTTTTAAATAAAAGTTTCAAATGTTTTTTTGAAAAAGAAACGTATTTTAGAAAATGTTTTCACAGTTTTGAGTCTCAGATTATGATTTTATGTTTTCGGGGCATGAGGTAAAACCTCAACCCATTATGTAACTTGAGATACAGTGGAATTGACGGATTCAGAGACACGTGCACATGTGGAGGACTGAGGGGACGCTCTCAGATCCTCGAACAGGACTAGGGTTGACAGATCCCCGAAATCCTGGTTTTAGAGCTTGGGTGGTAGCATTGATCCGCTCCCCCAGTTCTAGTGGTGGTTACGTTGCAGTTGAGCTGTTGTCCTGGACGTGACTACACCCAGTTGAGTTGTTGTCCTGGGTGTAGGGCTCTACGTTGCCAGTTGAGCTGTTGTCCTGGACGTAGGGCACCACCAGCCTCAGAGATGCCCAGTTGAGTTGTGGTCCTGGATGTAGAGCAGTTTTTAGTTTTCAGATTTTCAGTAAAAGATTTTCAGATTTCCCATAATTAGTTTTCAGAAATCAGTTTTTAGTAAACAGTTTTCAGAAATCAGACTTTAGTAAACAGTTTTCATAAAACAGATTTTAGAAACAGTTTTCAGAAACCAGTGTATTAAAGCATGTTTTCAAAAGACAAGTTTTATAATGAAAATTTCAAATAAAGTTTCAGAAAAGAGTTTTTATAAAGAGTTTTCAAGAAAATAGTTTCCAGAAAGTATTTTCGAAAAAGTATGGCATAATCAAAGTTCAGTGTAACTTATAGGTTGTGTATATAAATCATACATCCTGGTTAACATACGAGATGCATAGAGTTGACATTGAAGCATGATAGCATGATTACATTTATGTGTTTATGATTGATGCCTGCGTGTATTATATGTTTACATAGAAGGAACAATTTGTAAGATGCTAACATATGATTGTATGGTTTCATATACTTGTTTTTGTGGCTAATACTAGTTCGTTGGATGTTTAATAGAAAGAATATTTTATAAATCCGATTTGATGATATTTCAATGAAATAAAAGAAAGATAAGTATAATAAATAATCAAACCAGACTAGCAAAAAGAAAGTAGGAAAGTGGAAAGATATCAAGATAACGCAGCGGAAACGTAACAGGACTTGACACAATAAATGGAATTATGGAACCTCATGGCTATATTATAGATGTTTAAAGTGTAAGTAGGAAACAAGATACAATTGTGTGAAAGATTCTGAAAAGGAAATTAGTAACAAAGTGGTAATGTTTAAACATAGATAAGAGTTTTATAGTTAACTCAGAATGTGAAATTATGTGTGATTTACAAAGACAATTTAGGTTATTAATAGACTAAGAAATAAACTTGTTTGTTGGCGCTCAAGGAATGAGCATAGTTACTTACTGAGTCTTATGACTCACACCACAACAGTGTTTAAGTTTTGTAGGTTGGTGACCTGATCGGTCGACCACAGACACCAGAGCTTGAGGAGCCGGATAGCGTTGCAGTCAGCCAGTCACCAGGTCTTGGGTGGATGAGAGTCAAGTTGTTTATGAGATTAGTTAAAGAGAATTGAGTTATATAAGTTTAGTTGTAAAAGTTTTTGTTTATACGCATTTTCGGGCATGGAGCCCAGTTGTATTATGGCTTGAGTCTACTAATTTAGTGTATATTATTTGTGTCGGGCCCTATAGGTTGTATCGAGGTGCCGGACTTGATCCAGGTTTCATGAGTTTTAGTAAAGGTCATGCCGAATTTTCGTCAGAGTCAGAGGCTTATGGAGGCAGGATTAGCCTGTCTCCTGCCAGTAGCATCCTGGCTTAGGCTGGATGTTACACATGTTCTAGGAACACTAACAGTCAGCCCCAAACAGTGACCAATTCACTGTTTGGATAGCCTTACCCGGTAAGCCCAAAACTCACTTAGTAACACCGTTTTTCGCTGTTTTCGTATATTTTCACTCCGAAATAATTTCCGGAAATTATTCTAATGGCCAATACATATCCAATATATTTAAATAATTATTTTTCATAAAAACGTTTCCAGAATTTTCGGGTCTGATTTGGATGCAAAAATAATCATCTTTCATGTTTTAAATCCAATTTTCTCAACATTAATCATATTAATATTTACTCTAATCAAAGCCACCACCAATGAAGAACTCAAGAACAATTCTAGGTATTATAAGAGTGGTCATAACACTATAGAATGACAACAAATCATCAAATGATAAAATTGAACTAATATTACATTAATATTACTCAATCTTACTGCACACATACATCTAGCCTCCAAATCCATCCTCCAAATCAAAAAGCCCCAAAAAATAAGAAACGAAAAAAACCTAGAATAATTCTAGATACTCAAGATCAAGAAACAGACTTTCTAAGCTTAAGAATATTGAATATTACCTCAAAATCTCATAATTTCCTTAAGTTTTTTTTTCTTCATTTCATCACTTTCTCTCAAGTTTTTTCAAGAAATATTTTTGGGAGCTTTCATGGAGGTGATATTCGACCAAGGCTTCTTAATGAAAGAGGAAATAAAATTTTCCAATTTAAATACTATGGTGGCCAAAATTTGGGGTGGCAAAAATGTCATTTAAAAAATCATTTAATCAAAATTAAATATCTAGCAAAAGTTATCAATTCCAATTTGATAACTATTACCTTTAACCAAAAAATATAAATAAGTCAAATTTTTACACTTGAATCATTTCCTAACATTAATATTATTTTAGATATTTATATTTTAATTACTTTAATTATTTAATAATTAAATAATTAAATAAAAATATCTAAATACATGTATCATATTTACTTTAAATAATCAAAGTATATATATTAATGATATATGTCAAATATATTATTTGATAATAAATTTATGTTTATTTAATAAAATCATATATTACATACAAATACACATTAATTAGGAAATGACTGAAATGCCCCTTATGCATGTATTTTTCGTTTAACCCTTAAACAATTCGAGTTAACTCATTTAATCCGATAAAATATTATGAATAATCTGTATTATTCATAACGTATTCCCTAAGTGCTCAACGAGTACACTTCATATTATGAGACTCTTTAAGTTTAGGTTTATCCGTCACAGAATTAAATTTCGTGTCCATAATTTACCCACTCGTAAATTATGACGACCACAGATAATCTCGCTAAACTATTCAAGTCGAGGTCATTGCATACGTATAATCCCTTCATCACAGGCTATCAATATTATACTAGGGATATAGATAGGAACGTCGAATCCCTTAGGTATAATATAGTCGACTTACAAATTTACGATCTCTAAATAACACTCGGAACTCGCTTCTGAAGTATACCACGACCATGGATTTACTAGATCGCAAATACATACATGATACCTATGCCTTGTACATAAGACTGACGAATTTTATCTGATACTCGCAGGATATCATGAGCATGGGTCCACACCCAACGAATTAGCGGAGGTCTGATCTATATATATCGATGACATGACTGCCATGAAAGTGTGAAGGATGTCTCATATATCCACAGTGGTATCGCTAGTCGAATGACTACTATGCTACTCGACTCGAGAAGATTCCTATTGACGGTGTATCATCTATTAGGAAATCTTTGGTGAGTCGTTTAGTGTTTATCAAATAAATACATGGTGAGTCGTTCAGTGTTTATCAAATAAATACTTACACATCTATACGAGTCTCCTGAGACTCATGGTTCATTGGGATAAATCATTGGACCAAGTCCCGATATACGACATATACTGGTCTCAGTGGATTTTACTAACCGACCCGTTTCAGTAAATCTTGACTATGAATTTTATTTGAGAATATTCAACTTATAGTGACACTTCCCAATGTCAATTACAAACTACATTGTAAATGCGCCTTACGTTGTAAATTATAGGGTCTTTATTGTAATTAGATCGAATATGTATATAAAAACAAGAAGTGTAACCATATATAAGTAATATTATGAAAAAATATATTGTTCATATTCATTAATCGGATATAAATACGATCCGGATTGGTGCTCCGAGCACTAACCCTATTAATTTCTCCCACTTACTCTAGTGCCAAGCCTACTTTAATATATAACCTATTCTAGAAATCTGCAACCATAAGTGAAGTTAGAAAACATATATAAAATATACATGTAGTGGATTAAAAGTTTAATTCTATTTACTTAATAGAATAAGGAAAACATAAGCGGTAATTTTCACAATATTACACACTGCCTTAGTTATGGATTTTTAACCTAGCAGTGTCTCCCACTAATTTACGTAATACCGTAATCCCCAATGGAAAATGAGAATTCAATAATTAAATCAAATTACATAATGAGAAGCGGAACCCAAGAATATATTTCGACTCACAGCTTTGGAACGTTATCGCCTATATATATTCATAGGTAGATAACTCATTGTCAATCACACTCACTTTGACTCCTGATTTTGGTCCTGACCATTTCTCGTTGTGACAACTTTGGCATGTTCACAGGAGGCGTATCAAGGCTTCACTTGTAAATGACAAACTCAAGCTACCGATGTAGTCCTGGCAGCTTTGGCACGTTCGGGAATTCACTTACACTTGAATTTGTCTCTTATCATATAAGTTCTACCGGCATAAATGAGCTACCATCAGCCATAACTGCACAACTTTGGCACGATACAACTATAGCATCAGGAAAACATTTGTATCCGTACTGACAATGCGGACCAAGAAATAATTATTCCTAGTACTAGTTGCTTTAAAACCTTATTTAAGTGAGGATATTCATATTGTCAAACAATTCGATATTAAACAAATTAATTTCAAATGCATATGCAAATAATAAAATTGGATTAAATATCATATATCAAGCATGACAAATGTATTGGATATAGTATCAGACTCGCTCTGATACTATTTTGTTGGGGTCAGGCGCATCAGAAGGCGCGATACGGGCGAAATCGTACCTTTAAAATTTTTAAATTTACAGAATAAATTATTCAATATCCTATATGAATAATTCATTCATATTTCACTTAAACATATTATATTTGTTATCAAATAACAATATAAATAATTTAGAAAACATCGGGAAACTTTTACGAAAAATATTTTTCCGTAAAATGGAATAAAATGTGTTTTTTGTTGGGATGTATGCCCTAGAGCTACATGTAATGTAAACGGTTTTATATATTTTGAAATAAAATGATGCATTATTCATTTATCAAAGTGTTTGATTAAATTTTGCATATTATAAATTATCTTGAATACCTTAGATTACTTATGTGCCTTCAGACTTAATGTATGAGTGTCATACACAAGAGGATTTAAGTCTGAAATAAGTTATCTTAAATAGTTCATAGAGAGCAAACAAATGGGGTACTCTGTTTGTGGTTTATCTATAGTTGTGGTCCATACTATATATGTATGGCGACCTTGATCCGAGATCGTCCATGTAGAGACATGAGAATGGAGGCACCTTATATGATGTGATCATATAGGAGTGGACTTAGATGGAAATGGCATTCTTATAATATCCGTTAAATAAAGAAAGTCATTTCGATCTACTAGATGGTCATATATGGATTGATCTTAATCATAAGTGTACTACAAACTCCTGCATGGCAGGTTATGTCCTTTGATTTACAAAGGTGAGGTTGGTGTAGGAGTCTCGACCAATAGCAACGTACTTTAGGGGCATGGTCTGTTGTGTAGCTGGGAATATTTTACATAGATATGGAGTTCACTCCTTGCGAGAAGTAGATGAGTATCTTCCTTAAGGGTTGATTTGGTACTTGAACAGTTAGAGCGCTCAAGTCTTTTTATTACGAATAGAAAGATTAAAATTCATAATGGTTATGAATAAATCGTTCATTAGAGAATCAATGGTAATTAAGGTATAAATAATTAGAGGGGTATAACGGAAATTATGAATCGGCTCTAATTATGAGATACTCGTGAAGGGTCAATTTATATGTAGTGACTATATCGATGAACACCGACATGGTTCGGCTTAATATACCATCTGCGGCAACGAGATTGCAACTTCGGATTTTTAGTGGAATAACCCAGAGTTAATAATTCGAAATATTTGATTAAGAGCTTAATTGATATTTCGAGATTATTGGAGCTTGGAAACTTAGGTCCATTTGGTCCCCATGCTAGCTCAATATACTATAGTAGATTTAGTATAATTGGATAGTCCAATTATATACTCACATATGTATAAATGTTATTAATATGATTAATAACATTATATGTCACACTTGGAACTATATATTAAAATTTAATATATGGTTTTAATAATTATATGAAAATTATTAAAATGAATAAAATTAAATTATATTTGATATAATTTAATAGGGCTTAAGTTGGAATTTCCAATTTTTGGGTTTTGAAAACCCTTGGTATTATTTTGGAAGTTAGGACTTTCAAGAGGTTAATTAAATATTTATTTTTGTAACATATATTGGCTTTATAGAAAGTTAATATTAGTGTTGCAAAATTAATATTAAAACAATGCCATGGTCGAATTTAGCATGGAGGAAAAAGGAAAGTTTTCTTTGATGGCTTTGGAAGTTATGTATTTGTAAAGGCAATTGCATATTTAATTTTTGTGATTTATTTTGTCATTCAATTCTTGATTGATGTTACAAAAATTAAAGAGGGAAATTCATGCCTTGGCTGAATATGCACTAGGACAAAAGGGACAATTTTTATTTTGTTTTGGAAACAAAATACCTAAGTATAAAAAGGAAAATTGTTTTTCTTTTTACTGAATCCCTTTTGAAACCCTAGCCTCCATCTTCATCTTCTCCAAATTCTCTCAAGAGTTGAGAGAAAACAAAAACAAGAAGATATTAAAAATGAAATTGAGTGTGAAATATAATCTCTAAATAGTTTAGGGATTTATCTTGTGAGTGTAGCTCACCCTACTTTCTGTTGGTTGTGAGAAATAGCTCGGAAGACTTTGTGGTGTTGAGCCAAAATCATTCTTTCCATCTAATACAACTTACGTCAGTGGGGCATTTTATTGTCCACTATCGAGCACTTATTTGTGTGTTTCGGGGCTCGGTTTGATCTTGTATCAATCCGGAATTTTTAAGAATCACATAGGGGTCTTTTGGGATTGTGTTGGGGGTGTTTTTCTCTGAAAAATCAGACCTCAAAACGTCACTTCAATTCACACACACTGCGGACTGTTTGGGTTGCAGTTTGGGCGCATTTAGTGTCCAAAAATAGTCTGGTTTTTGCATTGCTGTTCGGGGCTGTTCAGAGACTGTTTCGGGGCTTAATTTTTTTTCAAAACAGTACTAAAATTTCAGTGGTACTGCTAGTCACATTCGGCAACTCAAAGGGAAGGGCAGAAAATTTTTTCAAGTCCGATCCGTGTGCCTAAGCCGCTTCCACTGCGCAAGGAAAGAGTTTCCTACAATTGGCATCGAGAGCAAGGTTGAAAAGTGTTCTTAACTCTTCTTTTTTTCATTTGAAGTTACTGTTTTTAATGTATTTATATGAGTTATAAATATTGATATGCATGTTTAGATGAGTTGGCATAAAATAATATTCATATGATGAATGGTTATTGTTTTTCATGTGATGAATGGATTTTGCATTGGTCGTAAAATTTTCGGCTCTTATTTTTATGTTGGTTTTGATTTTGGGATGTAAGGCCATAAAGCCATTGTTTACAATTGTTGTATTTTTATTTTCCAATGTAAAATTTCAATTGTTGTAATTTGGAGCACCGAAGTCGCAAAAGGAGCCAACACCACCTTGGAGCGTGATTTGAAGACCAATGGATGCCTTGGGTATTTTTGTACTAATTAGATTAGTATAGGGAAAAATAAGAGCCCGGTCAATGTAAAATATTTTTTATGTTATATGTATGTTTAATTCAAATTGTTTGAATAACATGTAATATAGCTTAGGGTGCCTACTATTGCGTTTCACATGCCATAACATGCATTGGATGCATAAGCATTATAGACATGAAATGTGATTTTATGTGATTTTAAATGTTTAAATTAGAATATGATATGCATGGAAAAATAATTAATTGAATTAATTGGTTTAAAATTTGAATTCTAATATATTGAGCTTAATAAGTGCATAAAAAATTCCATTGGTACATAGGATGGAAACCCGGACATAAATTTCATAGTCGAATCTGAATGGATGGTAATGTGGTATGCACTCGGGATAAAATTCCACCTACCATTGGATTTTATAACGCACTAAGATTAATTAAATAGTTTGATATAAATCTTGAACATTTTAGGATTCTAAATTTTTAAACCTATTAGTGTTCTAGTATTTTAAAAGTTAAAATATAATAGGTCACAAAATCCACTCTAATTAAATTAGTTTAATTGAGTAATACAATTAGTAGAGACTAATGGAAATTAGTCATACAAATTTTAAGAGTTAAAATTAGTTAGGTCACTAATGGTGTACTAGTGTAAATAAGAGTTATGATTTAGCCGTCATAAATTTATTCACACTAGTTAAATTAAAATATTATATATTTTATAAATAGAAATCTTAAACTTAAAATAGTGAGTGAGAGAAGGATATACGATAGTATATCCTGCGATCTCCGTTGTTAGTCCGAAAATGTGAGATTCAAAAGGCGCCTCGAAACGGCTTTGCTTTCGTCCCCTTACGGATGGTGTCCATTTTAGGTCAATATCAGGTTTGGATTCCGAGAGGATAGGGATTCTAGATGTATCATGTGAACTGACCTACCCTACCCTACGGCAACACTTCACTTGTTAAGTCCAAGGATCCTGAAACGACGAGTCACACTCACAAACGAATAATTAACTGTTAATCTAAATTCCTTGATCGAATCAAATTGTAGTTGGTTAAGATATGAATAAGAGTTATTCCCGCATATATTAATCAATTGAGATTGTCTCGATCTATCATGCAAATACTTGACCTACCCTACGGCGACACTTATTTGTGGGATGATAGATTTATGTGGCATAATAATTCTCTTAGGTTTCTGATTCGTTATTCATGGTTCATGCATCATGTTTAATTTTATGCCAAAATTTGTTTGATAATCTTAATATGCGATGAATGAATGTTAAATGCATGTTTATTTTATTTTTCAGCCATGGTTTCTCCAATTATTTCTATACTCTCAAACGATAAATTAACGGAAGAAAACTATGTTAAGTGGAAAAGTAACATGAACGCTATCCTGGTCTGTGAAGACCTAAAGTTTGTCCTGACAGAGGAGTGTCCTCCTGAGCCGGCTAGAAATGTTGGCCAAGCTGTGCGCGATACTTACCAGAAATGGGTCGCGGCAAATGAGAATGCCCGCTACTACTTGCTAGCAGGGATGTCCGAGGTTCTTGCTGTAAAGCATGAATTACAGCAAGAACCTATGGCTTCAGCATCTCAGATGATGGAGTCAATGCAGGGCAGCCTTCGAAGCGTCAATGCCATGAGGCCATGTTCTCAGCGATGACTGCTAGGATGAAGGAATGGACATCAGTCCAAGAGCACGTCTTAAGGATGATGACATATCTCAACACTGTCGAGACTCATGGAGCTCGTATTGACGAGCGTAGCCAGGTGACCATGAAAATAGAAACACTTCTGAAGAGTTTTCTACAGTTTAAAAGCAACTATGTTATGAACAAGTTGACTTCTACGTTGACCCAGCTGCTTAATGAGCTCACCCACTAGGAGCCATGCTTTACAGCAAGAACCTGTGGTTATGAATTTAAACAAAGTGGTGTTTGTTCCTGTTTTGTCATAAAAATTTGATTTCTATTTCAAAACTATTGCATGATGGTTATCATTTTATCTAATAATAATAATTACTATTTCAAAAATGGATTACCTATATGCTAAGAAAACTATGCGATAACTTGTATGTGTTAAGACTGTTAACACATAAGTCACTGCTCAATACTGAAATGTTTAAGGTTGAGAAACCTAAAACTAAACGGCAAAATATTTCTCACGATGACACATATCTATGGCATCTTAGACTTGGTCATATCAGCCTTGACCGGATAGATAGATTGATAAAGAAGGGAGCCTTAAACCAGTTAAAGCTTGGAACTTTACCAGTCTGTGAATCCTATTTAGAAGGAAAAACGACCAAGAGACCTTTTACTGGAAAAGGTATAAGAGCCAGTCAACCACTTGAGCTTATACATTCAGACGTTTGCGGACCGATGAATGTAAGAGCCCGAGGTGGTTATGAATACTTCGTCGCATTTATTGACGATTATTCAAGATATGGGTATGTTTACCTAATGCAGCACAAGTCAGATACTTTTGAAAAGTTCAAAGAGTATTGTGCTGAGGTTGAGAACCAATTAGGTAAAACAATCAAAACTCTACGATCAGATCATCGAAGAGAATACCTTGACATATATTTTGAGGAATTATTGGTTGAGCACGAGATAGTATCCCAGTTCACATCGCCTGGAACACCACAGTAAAATAGTGTTGCAGAAAGGAGAAATCAGACTACTAGACATGATGAGATCTATGTTTAGTTATAGCTCACTACCTAGTTCATTCTGGGGATATGCGTTACAAACTGCAATGCATATCCTTAATGAAGTTCTATCTAAGTCTGTTCCTAAGACTCTCTTAGAGTTGTGGAGTGGTTGTAAAACTAGTTTACGACATTTACGTAAATGGGGGTGTCCAGCACATGTGCTGAAGAATAAGACTACAAAGTTGGAGCCACGTTCTCAGGTGTTCCTATTTGTAGGCTATCCTAAGGAGACTAGGGGTGGATTCTTCTATAGCCATGAAGATAACTAAGTGTTTGTATCGACAAATGCTATGTTTCTAGAGGAGGACTATATGAGGGAGTTCAAACCTCGAAGTAAAGTGTTACTCGAGGAGTTACTTGCTGGTTCGACCAGCACACCATCGTCAACGACAGTTGACAAATACATAGCACATTCGATATCTGAGCGTCAGATGCAAGTACATCAGAATAATCTACCACCTAGACATAGTGGGAGGGTTGTATGACAACATGATCACTATCTTGGAGTTGGAGAGGCATAAGTTGTCGCATCCAGCGATGGTATAGATGATCCATTGACCTATCATAGTGCAATGGATGATTCTGATAAAGAGGAATGACTTAAAGCCATGAACCTAGAGATGGAGTCTATGTACTCTAACTTAATCTGGGAACTTGTAGACCAATCTGATGGGGTGAAACCCAGAGGTTACAAGTGGATCTACAAGAGGAAGATGGGAGCAGATGGGAAGGTACAGACCTTTAAGGATAGGCTAGTGGCCAAGGGTTATACCCAGAAAAAAGGAGTTGACTATGAGGAAACTTTCTCGCCAGTAGCCATGCTAAAATCCATCCTCACTCTTTTATCTATTGCCGCATATTATGACTATGGGATTTGGAAAATGGACGTCAAGACTGCATTCTTGAATGGAAATCTTGATGAGAGTATCTATATGGTACAACCATAGGGGTTCATAGCCCAAGGTCAAGAGAAAAAGGTTTGTAAGCTGCAAAGGTTCATTTATGGACTTAAACAAACATCTCGATCTTGGAATATAAGATTTGATACCACGATCAAGTCTTATGACTTTGAGTAGAATGTTGATGAGCTTTGTGTATACAAGCGCGTCATTGATGGGAAGGTGGTTTTTTCTTATTTTATACGTCGATGATATTTTACTCATTGGGAATTATGTAAAGATATTATCGGACGTGAAAACATGGCTAGCTAACCAATTCCAAATGAAAAATTTGGGAGAGGCCAGTTATGTTCTTAGGATTCGGATACTTCGGGATCTCAAGAAACGACTGTTAGCTATGTCTCAAGCATCCTATATCGACAAGATCATGTTGTGATTTGGGATTCTTAATTCCAAGAAAGGCAATCTGCCTTATCGGTAAGGAATTCATTTGTCAAAGGAACACTCTCCTAAGACACCTCAAGATGTTGAGGAAATGAGATATATCTCATATGCCTCAGCAGTTGGTAGTCTCATGTATGTCATGCTATGCACGAGACCGGACATATATTTTGTAGTGAGAGTAGTCAGTAGGTTTCGGTCTAAAATAAGATTGGATCATTGGGTGGCTGTGAAACACATTCTTAAGTATCTTAAGAGACCGAGAAATTATATGCTTGTATATTCCGGTGAGGATATGATACTAAGGGGATATACGGACGCTGATTTTCAGACAGATGTCGATTCTAGGAAATCAACATCTGGATCAGTTTTTACCTAAGGTGGTGAGGCTATAGCATGGAGAGTGTAAAGCAATCTTGCTTTGTTGACTCCATCATGGAGGCTGAGTATGTAGCAGCTTATGAAGCAGCTAAGGAAGTAGTCTGGCTCCGTAAATTCTTGGTAGATCTGGAATTCAAATAGTAGTGCGGTGGCAAATTCAAAGAACCAAGAAGCCACAAGAGTGGAAAGCATATAGAGATGAAATTCATAGAAACCTGGCAGATTTGTTATAAAGACCTTGTCGGCTAAAGTGTTTGAAGGTCACCTAGATGATCTATGATTACGTGACATGTCTCATTTGTTGGGTTTATAAAGTGTCCCAAGATCATTTAAGCAATGAAACATGTGAATACTCAAAGAAGAATTTGCGGAATAATACTCACTTTGATCGGATATTGGATGCGTCAAATACAAAACTTTCCTCCTTGAAGTTTCGGCCAAGGTCTCCTTTGAATGTGAAATCCAAGCTCCAAGCTTTTGATGATGATTCCAAGCTCAATGATAGGTTTCCCTAACACCTTATATGATCCTTTGAATGTGCTAGCAACTAGAAAATTTTGCAATAAAATCTTCTTGTTCTTCCTCCTTGTTCGGCCAAAGAAGAAAAATTGGAGAGAGGAATTTTTGGTTCAAAACCGTGAGAGAGAGAGAGAGGTGAAAGTGTAGGCACTGCATTTTTGCATGTGAGTCCCTATGATGAGTCTCATTTGGAGACACTACCTTTTTAGTCGAGGAAGTTGCGGGAAACAGTTTTCGGAAGGGAATCGGTATTTCGTTAAATTTTATTCGCTTGTTTAGCTTCAGGCTCACTTGTTAGACCTCTGTTTTAAAGCATCTTTAGCCTAAAAACCCTCGCAAGCCACACACCTAGCCCACACATCACTAAGACATACACCAAGCCCATCTCATCCAAACCCAATCCAAGAAATAATTAAAACATGTCACAAATTTAAATTAAAAACCAATTAAATTAAATTAAATTAAATTAAAATCTAATTACATCTCTTCCTAAATTTATTAAATCACCTACCAAATTAAATAAATCACTCACCTAAATAAAAGAAATTGCATGCCTAATTAACATAAATCAAATATACTAACTTCCTAATCTAGCCAAGACATGTCTCCAACCAAATAATTTATTTTCCTTGTGTGGCACTAATTGGCCTCCTTCCTATTCAAATCCATGCAAACCCTAACCTTTGTCTATAAAAGAAACACTTTTCTCACCCTTGCTCCTAGACTATTAATGGCCAAAAACAAGAACCCTCAAACTATACCTCACTCTTCCTACAAAACAAATAAACCCTAACGAAAGCCACGCATCTGACCACTAACGAGCCTTCACGCAAATCAAACATGTTAACTGCCTCAGCCTTGCCCTCACCCACTGCCTCCACGCAATTGCCCAATTCAGCGCATAAAGCATACTCTTTACGTCCCCACACATCAGCCCTTGGCCCATCCAGCACGTTGCCCTACTCCACACGATCAGCCTGCCACACTCACCGCCTGAACATGCACAATTCAGCCTTCCCTTCACTACACAACCCACGCTCACCTTGCCCACTGCTCATGTTAATTCCACTAGCCACACTGCTCACGCCACAGCCACACCCCACGCATAAATACTTGCCACTCCAAGCCCACAAAGCAGCGCAAGACTGCTCATTCATCATCCACCAAAATTACCGCACAAAACACCAATTCCACTGCCCAGAATTGCTGCACATCAGCCCTCCAAAACTGCCAAAAAAGTAGCCTAAAACACCAAAAATAGTGACCAGAAAATACAGAGAATACAGCAGCAAAATAGCAGCAAAACGGAGTCAAAACAGTAGCTTGAGCAGCGAAACTGTGAGATAAAATGCAAACCAGTGAACCAGAAAAGTTGAGGAGCTTTAACCATTCCATCTCCGTGAAACGAAAGTCCGAAAGTCGACGAAAAAGGTTAGACCTGAGGGTATTTTTCACATCCATTTTCAGTTGTATTTTTATTATTTATTGAGTTTCGTTTGCATGATTATTATGGAGTGAAGCATGTTGTGGCCCTTGAATAGATAGAAAATGCATGAATTGTAAAATGATGTATGTTGTGGCCCTTGAATAAAATGAAAAGTGTGTCGCCTCTCGTGGTATATAGGATGGAAACCCGGACATAAATTTCATAGCCAATTCTGAATGGACGGTAGTATGATCTGTACTCGGGATACAACTCCACGTACCACTTGAGTAAATGGCGCATATTTCATTTTATGTTGTTTTGATTTGTTTATTATTCGTTACTTGATTTCCGCATGTTATTTGTTTATGTAATGATAAGATAAAACGCATGGGCTTAGTAAGTGTGATTAAAGGTCCTCTATTTTGAGAGGTTAAAATACTTTACCACGATGTTTTGCCGCGCCGGATGATGTATATTCGGTTGAATGTGAGATGTGTTCAATCAGGTATGCGAAGTCCGATATTGTTGTTCTCTTTTTCTTATATGCATTGTGTTATTAGCGTATGGGCTTAGTAAGTGCGATTAAAGGTCCTCTATTTTGAGAGGTTAAAATCCTTTACCATGATGCTTTGCCGCGCCAGATAATGTATATTCGATTGGATGTGAGATATGTTCAATCGGATACACGAAGCCCGATATCGTTGTCTTTACTTTTTTATATATGTATAGTGTTGTTTGCGGATGGGCTTAGTAAGTGCGATTAAAGGTCCTATATTTTGAGAGGTTAAAATCCTTTACCACGATGCTTTGCCGCGCCGGATGATGTATATTCGGTTGAATGTGTGATGTGTTCAATCGGGTATCCGAAGTCCGATATTGTTGTTCTCTTTTTCTTATATGCATTGTGTTATTAGCGTATGGGCTTAGTAAGTGCGATTAAAGGTCCTCTATTTTGAGAGGTTAAAATCATTTACCACGATTCCTTGTCGCGCCGGATAATGTATATTTGATTGGATGTGAGATATGTTCAATCGGATACACGAAGTCCGATATCATTGTCTTTACTTTTTTATATATGCATTGTGTTATTTGCGCATGGGCTTGATAAGTTGGATTGAAGGTCCTCTATGTCAAGGGATTAAAAGCCTTTACCACGATGTCTTGTCGCGCGCTTCTCACTATGCCACTTATTCTTTTGCGCATCATTGCTTCATTTAATAATGCATTACGAAGTTCCATATAGTTATCTTTATCTTTGTACACATTGTAATGAAAAGTGCATGGGCTTATGGTGTTGGACTAAAAGGTTCTCTATTTGGGGGAAGAAAAGCCTAAAAGGCTACCTTTACCACGATATTTGCCGCGTCTTTCATCTATTGATTGCATCATCTATCCTTGTCTTGGCTCGATCTATTATCATTGGTGTACCCATGTTATGATAGCATTTTGGCATTATTTCTCGTGGTATATAGTATGGAAACCCAGACATAAATTTCATAGCCGATTCTGAATGGACGGTAGTATGATCTGTACTCGGGATACAATTCCACGTACCACTTGGAAAAAGGCCCACGCATGTGTTCGTGTCAATTCTAGATATATTTTCTGCATCCCATCACGACATGTCTATTTTAGCATATAGTTGTCTCTTTTTACCTTATGCATTTGTATTACCCCTTTAGTTATCTATTTCCATTATGCGCTTAATTGTCTTTCCTTAATATGCATGCTTGTATGAATGTTATTTGTTTGCGCTTCTGTGCCTACCAATGTGAAATTGTATGCTTTCCGTATGTCAATTTATCTTTACAAATGCAAATTCGGACATAGATTATATGCAAATAGGTTGTATGCAAATTTGGATATAGATTGTATGAAATAGGTTGTATGTAAATATGAAGATGTGTTACATGTAAATTTAGATAAACTTTTTGATGTATGCATGCTAACTTAGGAGTAAATCATCCTTGGAAATATGTTGCTTAGGTTTGGTTAGATTATTGCACAAATCATTTTATTACAAGTGGCATGAGTAAGGGACCATTCCGAACCCAACGGTTTGAGGTCTTCCCTTGCGAGGGGTGAGTGCGGCCTTAAATCTTTGTCCCGGTTCACACCGGGTGGCGACTCCATCATTTCTCTGGTTTAGTCCCCCGCGGGCTACTCTGTACTCCCAATCGAGCCACGAGCCCGGAACAGCATGCGTCGCCCAGTTTCTGTGTTCCCACAGTCTGGCGACTCCACTGGGGATAGAGAATCGGCCCCGAAATAATGTCTTGTAATATTATGATTTGTGCTTTAATTAACCGTGTCTACTATGGGTTAAAAGGGGTTTAATCAAATGCATTCTTTAAGGATGGGTAATGGTTTGGTGTCTTCCTTCATTCACTACCTTTCTATAAGGAAAAGCTGTGAAGGCACCTAGATAATCATTTACTTGTAGCCTATTGTGATGGACTAATTTGGAGGACCCGTTGTTTATTCCTGTCACCAAGCGATAAGAGCCTAAGAGGCTAGGGTACTTAAGAGAGCCTCGCTCCACCCTCCCTCTGGGGAATCTACAACGGAAAATCCATCTGACAGTCAGTCACACACCATAACTCGTGGGCACGTACTGTAAGGTATAAAAAAGGTGCGCTCACTTGGTCGCTCGAACCCTTGAGTGGGGAGACCTAGTTGTGGGCAATCTTTCGCCAGCGAGAGTCTTTGTCTACACTCCTACAAACCCACACATAGACCGGGGTTGTATGTCTTATAGCAACTATTTCCTTGTGCTTGTGGACCATCCTCATTTGGATGCAGTTGGACTTCTTGTCAGAAATGCGAACTTGTTGGGCCATTTAAACTGGGACGAGTCGTATCCTATGATAATTGCGCCAAAAGCTTCTGAAATGTTGATGGGCCACTCTGTAGAAATTATTTTTCTATGCTTGTGTTTGGTAACATTGTCATTTGGATCCATTCGGACCTTTTATCATGGGATATGGGCTTGTTGGGCCATTTAAACTGGGACAAGAACATATCTTATGATGATTGGGCCAAAAGCTTTCAAAACGCCAATGGGCCATTATATGTTTGTGTTTAGGAACATTATCATTTGGATATGGTTGGACTTATTGCCATGAGATTTGAACTTGTTGGGCCATTTAAACTGGGACGAGTTCACTCCTATAACAATTAGCCCAAAAGCTTCTAAAATGTTGATGGGCCGATTTGTGTGAAAATTTTAATGAGTTGATATATTTCCTATATCGCACGCATCTCATGCACCTCATACATACATGCATCATGCTAACCCTTGTGTTCTGAAAGCCATCATAGATTCCCGTTGGGTTAGGGAATAGGGAAGACTCACCAAGAGGCCAATAACATATATGAGTACATCTGATAACGAGGTATCCCGGATAGATCAGTTGGAAAATGGTTTCGCCAAAATTACCGAACAGTTGCAAGCCTTAACTACTGCCATGGCTGGTATGGCTGTACCCCGTGCTGGGGGAAGTTCTGAGAATGTAAGGCGTGAGGAGCCTCCGAATGGGTTGGGGGATGATATCCCCGCTTTTGATGATGACATGGCAGAGTATGCAACAGGCAGAGTGATTGGGTCTCAGGCAGAATTTCGGAAGCTTCGGGATCAGGTTGAAACAGTTACCCGTAAGATGAAGGGTAAGGATGAAGAGTTGTTAGATTATGAGGCAATGACCTTAGAAGAACAGTTGCCAGCTCAGTTCAAAATGCCGGATATGGCTAAGTTCAACGAAATGGGGATCCGAGGGTCCATCTCCGTCAGTATGTTTCAGTTATGAGTTCAGTGGGTTTGTCCAAGCGCCAAGTACAGAAAATGTTTTGGATGTCACTTTAGGGGGCACCTGTAGTATGGTATCAGAGCCTTGAGAAAAAGGTTAAGGAAGATTGGAGGGAACTAGCAGATGCCTTCCTGAAACAGTATGTTACAGATTTGGAAATTGATTTGTCACTCCGTGATTTGGAGAACATTAAGCAGAAGGCGGAAGAAAGCATCAAGGAGTACGTAGACCGCTGGAGAAGCCAGCTTCTGAAAATGCAGACTCGGCCCTAGAATGACCATATTAAAATGATCATAAAGGGTACTAAGCCCTCCATCTATGGTAAGCTGAGGAGGATGACCTCCATGATTGCGGATTTTCGACAGTTGAGGGAGACTGTCATGGATATTGAAGAAGATGAAGCCGAGAACCGGAAGTTTTATGGCCAGAATAGGAGGAATTTTGGGGGGCCTTCTGAGACCAAGCCCGCTATTTCCGAGGTCGCTACCGTCAAGAACAGACGATTCTCCAATCTTGGTAGACCTTTGTCAAATGTATTTGAAAAGCTGAAAATGCAAGGACTTCTAAAACCTTTGGAACCTAGGCCATTTCCGAACCTTGTACCACCGTACCTCAACCTAAACCAGTATTGTTACTTCCATCAAGAAAAAGGCCATGACACCGACAAATGTACCCGCCTTAGGCATGAGGTCCAAAACCTCATTGACTCCCATAAAATACCTAATCTAGAAAAAGAACAACCTAACACATACAAAAATCCATTGCCTAATTACCACTCCATTCCACCACCCACCTACATGATCAACTCCGGCCTACCCGAAACCTTTTGTCCTCCAAACTCTCAACCACCAGGCTTCTTGCATTGAGATAAAGAATAACAGTAGTAAAGAACCATAGGTCAAGGGAGAAGGCAATGCTGCGAATGATGAAGTTGTTCCTCCTAGTTTATTTGATCCTGCATTTTTAATAAAGACATTGGTTTTGTCTACTTGTTCAAACATTTTTTTCATGATAATAAAGACTTTCATTTCGCTGAATCTCTTCTGCAATATGAGTATATTTGAGAAAAGCATTCAACCTGGGTACTATGAAATTCAGTGATGTTTAGAACATGGGGAATCCTCGGAATAAGCAAGCAGAAAAGATAAGATGGCCATTCAGAAATTGGGAAATGAGGGCAGTGAGAATATCAGACTTGGAAGGGAATTAGTTCACCAAGTCGATCAATGTAGATAGATTGAAGCAGTGGCTTGCCTGAGGAAAAGAAGACTCAGCAGTCACCAAGAGAATTGGCAGAAGACCTAACCCGACGGGATAGGAACATTCATGCATGCATACACGTAACACATTTTGCATCCTTTTATGTTGTTTTGTTTTGTGTTCACAGGTTTTGAAGAAGAAAATAGAAAGTGGCAAAGAACAAGCTAATCAGAAACGGTGAAAAGCACAGTATCGGATTCGGGTAATAATCCCAGGGTTGAGGCACATTTGAGTTTGAGTTTTGGGTATGGCACTCTGGGGGTGAGTCCCACATTAGCATCAACATCAGTCTTGCCAGGTATGGCACTCTGGGGGCGAGGCCCACATTAGTTTCAGTATCAGTCTTGCCAGGTATGGCAATCTGGGGCAAGGCCCACGTCATTATCAGTAGCAGCTTTGCCGGGTATGGCAATCTGGGGGCGAGGCCCACGTCATTATCAGTATCAGTCTTGCCGGGTATTGCCATCTGGGGGCGACGCCCACGTCATTATCAGTAGCTTGGGGACTAGTCCCAGGGTTGAGGCCCATATCAGTATCAGTCTGGGGGCGAGGCCCACAGTCAGCTCAGTTCAGGACTAAAGCCCACATTCAGTACAATTCAGGAACAAAGCCCACAGTCAGCTCAATTCGGGAATAAAGCCCATATTCAGTAAAATTCAGGAACAAAGCCCACAGTCAGCTCAGATCGGGGATAAAGCCCACATTCACTACAATTCAGGAACAAAGCCCACAGTCAGCTCCAATCGGGGATAAAGCCCATATTCAGTACAGTGCGGGGATAAAGCCCACATTCAACACAATCAGGAACAAAGCCCACATTCAGCACAGTCAAGGGAATAAAGCCATATCTTGACACAGTTCGGGAATACAGCCCAAGGGAATAAAGCTCTATCTTGACACAGTTCGGGAATACAGCCCAGGGGAATAAAGCTCTATCTTAACATAGCTCGGGAACAAAGCCTAGGGGAATAAAGCCCACTTTCAAAGCAGTTCGGGGACAAGGCCCAGGGGAATAAAGCTTTATCTTAACACAGTTCGGGAACAAGGCCCAAGGGAATAAAGCTCTATCTTGACACAATTCGGGAATACAGCCCAAGGGAATAAAGTTATATCTTGACACAGTTCGGGAATACAGCCCAGGGGAATAAAGCTCTATCTTAACATAGCTCGGGAACAAAGCCTATGGGAATAAAGTCCACTTTCAAAACAGTTCGGGAACAAAAGCCCAGGGGAATAAAGCTCTATATTAACACAGTTCGGGAACAAGGCCCAAGGGAATAAAGCTCTATCTTGACACAGTTCGGGAATACAGCCAATGGGAATAAAGCTCTATCTTAACACAGTTCGGGAACAAGGCCCAAGGGAATAAAGCTCTATCTTAACATAGCTCGGGAACAAAGCCTAGGGGAATAAAGCCCATTTTCAAAGCAGTCCGGGAACAAGGCCCAGGGGAATAAAGCTCTATCTTAACACAGTTCGGGAACAATGCCTAAGGGAATTAAGCTCTATCTTAACAAAGTTCGGGAACAAGGCCCAGGGGAATAAAGCCATATCTCTACACAGTTCGGGAATAAGGCCTAGAGGAATAAAGCACACTTTCAATAAAGCCCAGGGGAATAAAGCTCTCTCTCAACGCAGTTCGGGAATAAAACCCAAAGGTCAAAGCATCTCAGGATAAAAAGTAAGTTAAGCAACAGCTGGTGAGCCAGGTAAGTGAAAATGTATTGCATAACTTTGATAGGATTGTCACTGTTACACAATACACAAGTCTCATCAAAGTGGGGGCGAATGTAGGCACTGCATTTTTGCATGTGAGTCCCTATGATGAGTCTCATTTGGAGACACTACCTTTTTAGTCGAGGAAGTTACGGGAAACGGTTGTCGGAAGGGAATCGGTATTTCGTTAAATTTTATTCGCTTGTTTAGCTCTAGGCTCAATTGTTGGACCTCCGTTTTAAAGCATATTTAGCCTAAAAACCCTCGCAAGCCACACACCTATCCCACACATCACTAAGACATACACCAAGCCCATCTCATCCAAGCCCAATCCAAGAAATAATTAAAATATGTCACAAATTTAAATTAAAAACCAATTAAATTGAAATTAAATTAAATTAAAATTTAATTACATCTCTTCCTAAATTTAATTAAATCACCTACCAAATTAAATAAATCACACACCTAAATAAAAGAAATTGCATGCCTAATGAACATAAATCAAATATACTAACTTCCTAATCTAGCCAAGACATGTCTCCAACCAAATAATTGATTTTCCTTGTGTGGCACTAATTGGTCTCCTTCCTATTCAAATCCATGCAAACCCTAACCTTTATCTATAAAAGAAATAATTTTCTCACCCTTGCTCCTAGACTATTCACGGCCAAAAACAAGAACCCTCAAACTACACCTCACTCTCCCTACAAAACAAATAAACCCTAACGAAAGCCATGCACCTGACCACTAACGAGCCTTCACGCAAATCAAACATGTTAACTGCCTCAGCCCTTGCCCTCACCGACTACCTCCATGCAATTGCCCAATTCAGCGCATAAAGCACACTCTTTGCGTCCCCACACATCAGCCTTTAGCCCATCTAGCACGTTGCCCTACTCCACACGATCAGCCTGCCACGCTCACCGCCTCAACACGCACAATTCAGCCTTCCCTTCACTGCACAACCCACGCTCACCTTGCCCCTGCTCACGTTAATTCCACTAGCCACACTGCTCACGCCACAGCCACACCCCACGCATCAATACTTGCCACTCCAAGCCCACAAAGCAGCGCAAGACTGCTCATTCATCATCCACCAAAATTTCTACACAAATCACCAATTCCACTGCCCAGAATTGCCGCACATCAGCCCTCCAAAACTGCCAAAACATTAGCCTAAAACACCAAAAATAGTGACCAGAAAATACAGAGAATACAGCAGCAAAACAGCAGCAAAACAGAGTCAAAACAGTAGCTTGAGCAGCGAAATAGCGAGGTAAAACGCAAACCAGTGAACCAGAAAAGTTGAGGAGCTTTAACCCTTCCGATCTCCGTGAAACGCAAGTCCGAAAGTCGACGTAAAAGGTTAGACCTGAGGGTATTTTTCACATCCGTTTTCAGTTGTATTTTTATTATTTATTGAGTTTCGTTTGCATGATTATTATGGAGTGAAGCAT
This sequence comes from Zanthoxylum bungeanum, assembly GCA_019454045.1. NCBI lineage: Eukaryota > Viridiplantae > Streptophyta > Magnoliopsida > Sapindales > Rutaceae > Zanthoxylum > Zanthoxylum bungeanum. The sequence continues at coordinate 17,969 of SKCR01045003.1, read as the reverse complement.
GTTGTGGCCCTTGAATAGATAGAAAATGCATGAATTGTAAAATGATGTATGTTGTGGCCCTTGAATAAAATGAAAAGTGTATCACCTCTCGTGGTATATAGGTGGAAACCCGGACATAAATTTCATAGCCGATTCCTAATGGACGGTAGTATGATCTGTACTCAGGATACAACTCTACGTACCACTTGAGTAAATGGCGCATATTTCGTTTTATGTTGTTTTGATTTGTTTATTATTCGTTACTTGATTTCCGCATGTTATTTGTTTATGTAATGATGAGATAAAGTGCATGGGCTTAGTAAGTGCGATTAAAGGTCCTCTATTTTGAGAGGTTAAAATCCTTTACCACGATGCTTTGCCGCGTCGGATGATGTATATTCGGTTGAATGTGAGATGTGTTCAATCAGGTATGCGAAGTCCGATATTGTTGTTCTTTTTTTCTTATATGCATTGTGTTATTAGCGTATGGGCTTAGTAAGTGCGATTAAATGTCCTCTATTTTGAGAGGTTAAAATCTTTTACCACGATGTTTTGCCGCGCCGGATAATGTATATTCGATTGGATGTGAGATATGTTCAATCGGATACACGAAGTCCGATATCATTGTCTTTAGTTTTTTATATTTGCATTGTGTTATTTGCGCATGGGCTTGATAAGTTGGATTAAAGGTCCTCTATGTCAAGGGGTTAAAAGCCTTTACCACGATGTCTTGCCGCGCTTCTCACTATGCCACTTATTCTTTTGCGCATCATTGCTTCATTTACGCATGCATTACGAAGTTCCATATAGTTATCTTTATCTTTGTACGTATTGTAATGAAAAACGCATGGGCTTATGGTGTTGGACTTAAAGGTTCTCCATTTGGGGGAAGAAAAGCTTAAAAGGCTACCTTTACCACGACATTTGCTGTGTCTTTCATCTATTGATTGCATCATCTATCCTTGTCTTGGCTCGATCTATTATCATTGGTGTACCCATGTTATGATAGCATTTGGGCATTATTTCTCATGGTATATAGTATGGAAACTCGGACATAAATTTCATAGCCGATTCTGAATGGACAGTAGTATGATCTGTACTCGGGATACAATTCCACGTACCACTTGGAAAAAGGCCCACGCATGTGTTCGTGTCAATTCTAGATATCTTTTCTGCATCACATCATGACATGTCTATTTTAGCATATAGTTGTCTCTTTTTACCTTATGCATTTGTATTACCTCTTTAGTTATCTATTTCCATTATGCACTTAATTGTCTTTCCTTAATATGCATGCTTGTATGAATGTTATTTGTTTGCGATTCTGTGCCTACCAATGTGAAATTGTATGCTTTCTGTATGTCAATTTATCTTTATGCATGCAAATTCGGACATAGATTATATGCAAATATGTTGTATGCAAATTTGGATATAGATTGTATGCAAATAGGTTGTATGTAAATATGAAGATGTGTTACATGTAAATTTAGATGAACATTTTAATGTATGCATGCGAACTTAGGAGTAAATCATCCTTGGAAATATGTTGCTTAGGCTTGGTTAGATTATTGCACAAATCATTTTATTACAAGTGGCATGAGTAAGGGACCATTCTGAACCCAACGGTTTGAGGTCTTCCCTCGCGAGGGGTGAGTGCGCCCTTAAATCTTTGTCCCGGTTCACACCATGTGGCGACTCCATCATTTATCTGGTTTAGTCCCCTGCGGGCTACTCCGTACTCCCAACCGGGCCACGAGCCCGGAACAGCATGTGTCGCCCAGTTTCTGTGTTCCCACAGAAAGACTTTTGTTTTTGTTTCTAAAACAATTACTCATCAAGTCAACTCCAATATTTGGTATATGCTTTTCCAAAAAGCATAAAGCAAATTGGAGGGAAAAATGCATTCAATGCCTCCATCTACTCCCATCATGAATAGTGACTGGATGTCAATCACAAAACGTGACATGACTTCCATCACTAAAGTGACAAGCGATGTGACTTGTGGGCCCCACTTAAATTCAAAATCCTAGTGGGCCCGCAAACACATTCCAAGCTCGGGTTCGTTAATTCTGAATTAATGAATTTTCCATTGCGACGTAATTAAATCAAATTTAATTAAATAATTATGCCTAGCAAAATTACTATTCACGTCGCTAGCGAATTAATTCTAAATTAACTCGTTCGCCCGAATTAAAATCCAATTTTAATTTCGCGTCGAAATCTAATTTCGTTTAATATATCGAATATATTATTTTATCGATTAATTCCAAATTAATCGTTCTCTCTTTTTCAAATAGTATTTTATCCCAGATAAAATCTCTCCGTAATTAATCCTAGATTAATTATGTTCGAATCATACGTCATCGGTGAATCTTCGGGAAGCGACCCATGAGATCCATGGATATGTTGGCAGTAAATCCGGTCGTCGGACTATCCGAACACGTGAGTACCTCATACTACGTTCTTACCAATTTACGAGACATGGTTGGCTTCTAGCAAAGCATCGTGCCTACCGAATTCTCCAGAAATATTCTTAAAGGAATATATAATCTATGTCAGGCGTAGTATACGTAGTATTAGGTATTGCGATCTAGTATCAGATGTCACATGCAAGGCCTGGGGTTGGAATAGTGCCTGCCCCGTACAAAGCATATATCAGATTACAAGCAACTAGTCTCTTAAATCGGATAATCATGACCATGTCATATTATCCCGATGGTTGCAACCATTTAGAGTACTAGTTCTGTATCCCTACGTGATCATCATCTCCATATGACTGAAGTGATACTACCGTCTTGACATCACACCCAATTCACTACGATTCTCAATAAACCCAGAAGAGGCGTACACAGAACCTGTTAAAGTCCTGGACGACCAAAACCAAATAGTATTGATTGTCGCAAGTTCTAGCGATGCAAGTCTCAGGTTAAGACCAAATACACCTACCCTGATGCGGATTCCCATAGACACATAGTCATACTACCAATGGGATTCTACGGGGTCTATCCAGAGCGAAGATATTTCCGTACCATCGGTAAACACAACCTCATATCACACTTGTATAAGTATCCAATACTTAAATCTATGAGAACTATGATGTTACGCTTCCATAACACGCACAAGTGCAATACTAGTCTATTCTGCATTATCGATGTCCAATCTTGATAATACTACGACTAGGGATATTTAATGATTAAACCGTTATGGATTGATACTGTCTCATATCTTATAATCTGGAATTAATCATAAGGACTTTTATCATTTATATATTTAAGTAATCAAATTACAAAATGATAAAATGCAATTTCATTGTCACATAGTTAATTTGTACAAAAACCACAATGTCTTTTACAAATAGTGACGCTATGGGTCATAATTGTCCAACATCATTTACTCTAGTGCAAGTGGGAGATTGTTGGGATGTATGCCCTAGAGCTACATGTAATGTAAACGGCTTTATATATTTTGAAATAAAATGATGCATTATTCATTTATCAAAGTGTTTGTTTAAATTTAGCATATTATAAATTATCTTGAATACCCTAGATTACTTATGTGCCTTCAGACTTAGTGTATGAGTGTCATACACAAGAGGATTTAAGTCTGAAATTAGTAATCTTAAATAATCTATAGAGAGCAAACAAAGCGGTTACTTTGTTTGTGGTTTATCTATAGCTGCAGTCCATTCTATATTTGTATGGCGACCTTGCTCCGGGATCGTCCATGTAGAGAGATGAGAATGGAGGCACCTTATATGATGTTATCATATAGGACTGGATCCAGATGGAAATGACATTCTTATAATATTCGTTAAACAAAGAAATCCATTTCGATCTACTAGATGGTCATATATGGATTGATCTTAATCCTGAATGTACTATGAACTCCTGCATGGCAGGCTATGTCCTTTGATTTACAAAGGTGAGGTTAATGTAGCAGTCCCGACCAATATAAATGTACTTTGGGGGCATGGTCTGTTGTGTAGTTGGGAACGTTTTACATAGATATGGAGTTCACTCCTTCTTGCGAGAAGTAGAGGAGTATCTTCCTTAAGGGTTGATTCAGTACTTGAACGGTTAGAGCGCCCAAGTCTTTCTATTACGAATAGAAAGATTAAAATTCATAATGGTTATGAATAAATCATTCATTGGAGGATCAATGGTACTTAAGGTATAAATAATTAGAGGGGTATAATGGACATTAGGACCCGGCTCTAATTACGAGATACTCGTAAAGGGTCAATTCGTATGTAGTGATTATATCGATAGACACCGACTTGGTTCGGCTTAATATACCATCTGCGGCAACGAGAGTGCAACTTTGAATTTTTAGCGGAATAACCCGGAGTTAATAATTCGGAATATTTGATTAAGAGCTTAATTGGTATTTCGAGATTATTAGACATTGTAGGTCCATTTGGTCCCTATGCTAGCTCAAAATACTATAGCAGATTTAGTATAATTGGATTGTCCAATTATATACTCACATATGTATAAATGTTATTAATATTATTAATAACTTTATTTGTCACACTTGGAACTATATATTAAAAGTTAATATATGGTTTTATTAATTATATGATAATTATTAAAATGAATAAAATTAAATTATATTTGATATAATTTAATAAGGCTTAAATTGGAATTTCCAATTTTTGGGTTTTGGAAACCCTTGGTATTATTTTGGAAGTTATGACTTTCAAAAGGTTAATTAAATATTTATTTTTGTAACATATATTGGCTTTATAGAAAGTTAATATTAGTGTTGCAAAATTAATATTAAAACAATGCCATGGTCAAATTTAGCATGGAGGAAAAAGGAAAGTTTTCTTTGATGACTATGGAAGTTATGTATTTGTAAAGGCAATTGCATATTTAATTTTTATAATTTATTTTGTCATTCAATTCTTGATTGATGTTACAAAAATTAAAGAGCGAAATTCATGCCTTGGCCGAATATGCACTAGGAGAAAATGGAAAGTTTTTATTTTGTTTTGGAAATAAAATACCCTAAGTATAAAAAGGAAAATTATTTTTCTTTTTGCTGAATCCCTTTTGAAACCCTAGCCTCCATCTTCATCTTCTCCAAATCCTCTCAATAGCTTAGAGAAAATAAAAACAAGAAGAAGAAGATATTAAAAATGAAATTGAGTGTGAAATATAATCTCTAAATAGTTTAGGGATTTATCTTGTGAGTGTATCCCACCCTACTTTCTGTTGGTTGTGAGACAGAGCTCGGAAGACTTTGTGGTGTTGAGCCAAAATCATTCTTTCCATCTAATACAACTTACGGCAGTGGGGTGTTTTATTGTCCATTGTCGAGCACTTGTTTGTGTGTTTCGGGGCTCGGTTTGATCTTGTATCAATCCGGAATTTTTGGGAAATACATAGGGGTCTTTTGGGATTGTGTTGGGGGTGTTTTTCTCTGAAAAATCATACCTCAAAACGTCACTTCAATTCACGCACACTGCGGACTGTTTCGGTTGCAGTTTGGGCGTATTTAGTGTCCAAAAACAGTCCAGTTTTTACACTGTTGTTCGGGGACTATTTCGGGGCTGAAATTTTATTCAAAACAGTAGCAAAATTTCAGTGGTACTGCTGGTCACATTCGGCAACTCAAAGGGATGGGCAGAAAAATTTCCAAGTTCGATCTGTGTGCATAAGCCGCTTCCGCTGTGCAAGGAAATAGATCCTATATTTTTATCCAAACCGACCAACCAATACACATGGGGGCTGCCCATGTCAGCCCCAATAGTAATTGGGCAGTTCATGGGCTGCCCAAACAGTGGCCAATTCACTGTTTGGACAACCATTACCCGGTTAGCCCGAAACTCACTCGGTAACGCCGTTTTTCGCATATTTTCACTCCGAACCAATTTCTTGTAATTATTCCAATGCCCAATACACATCCAATATATTTAAATAATATATTTTTCATCAAATTCTTTTTAGAATTTCCAAGTCTGATCTGGATGTAAAAATAATCATTTTCCTTGCTTTAAATCCAATTTTCTCAACATCAATCATATCAGTATTTACTCTAATCAAAGCCACCACCAATGCAGAACTCAAGAACAATTCTAGGAGTTATAAGAGTGGTCAAAAAACTCTAGAATGACAAAAAATCATCAAATGATAAAATTGAACTAATATTACATTAATATTACTCAATCTTACTTCACACATGCATCTAGCCTCCAAATCCATTCTCCAAATCAAAAAGCCCCAAAATTTAAGAAAGGAAGAAACCCTAGAACAATTCTAGATACTCAAGATCAAGAAACAGACTTTCTAAACTTAAGAATATTGAAGATTACCCCAAAAATCTCCTTATTTCCTTAAGCTTTCTTCTTGATTTCATCACTTTCTCTCAAGTTTCTTCAAGAAATATTTTTGGGAGCTTTCATGGAGGTGATATTCGGCCAAGGCTTCTTAATGAAAGACAAAATAAAATTTTCCACTTTAAATACTAGGGTGGCCGAAATTTAGGTGGCAAAATGGTCATTTAAAAAATCATTTAATCAAAATTAAATATCTAGCAAAAGTTATCAAATCCAATTTGATGACTATTACCTTTAACCAAAAAATATAAATAAGACAAATATTTACACTTTAATCATTTCCTAACATAAATATCACTTTAGATATTTATATTTTAATTATTTAATTAAATATAAATATTTAAATACATGTATCATATTTACTTTAAATAATCAAAATACATATATTTATGATATATGCCAATATCTTATTTGACAATTAATTAATGTGTATTTAATAAAATCATATATTAAATACAAATACACATTAATTAAGAAATGATTGAAATGCCCCTTTATGCATGTATTTTTCGTTTAACCCTTAAACGATTCGAATTAACTCATTTAATCCGATAAAATATTATGAATAATTTTTATTGTTCATAACGCGTTGCCCAAGTACTCAAAGAGTACACTTCATATTGTGGGAATCTCTAAGTTTAGGTTTATCCGTCACGAAATCAAATTTCATGTCCATAATTTACCCAATCGTAAATTATGACGGCCACATAAAATCTCGCTAGCCTATGCAAGTCGAGGTCATTGTATAGTATAATCCCTCAATCATAGGCTATCAATATTATACCGGGGATATAGTTAGGAACATCGATTCCCTTAGGTATAATATAATCGACTTATAAATTTATGATCTCTAAATAACACTCGGAACTCTCTTCCGAAGTATATCACGGCCATGAATTTACTAGATCGCAAATACGTACATGATACATATGCCCTATACACAGGAATGACTGATTCTATCTGATACTCACAGGATATCATCAGCATTGGTCCACACCCAACGAACAAGCGGAGGTCTGATTTATATAGATCGGTGATGTGACTGCCATCAAAGTGTGGAGGATGTCTCATATATCCATAGTCGTATCGCAATTCAAATGACCATTATGCAACTCGACTCGAGAAGATTCCTATTAACGTTGGTGTACCATTTATTAGGAAATCTTCGGCGAGTCGTTCAGTGTTTATCAAATAAATACCTACATGTCTATACGAGTCTCCCGAGACTTATGATTCATTAGGATAAACCATCGGACTAACTCCCGATATACGAAATGTATTGGTCTAAGCGGATTTTACTAACTGATCTGTGTAGGTAGATCTTGGCCAAAAACTTTATTTGAGAATATACAACTTATAGTGACACTTCTCAATATCGATTACAAACTACATTGTAACTGTGCACTACGTTGTAAATCATGAGGCCTTTGTCTAATATATACATGTCACTAAATCAAATTTAGTTTCAATCTAATTGTAATTAGATCAAATACATAAATAAAAACAAGAGGTGTAACTGATAAGCGGTAAATATTGATATATTTACCACCCCTTTGACTTGATATTTTGTATAGTTTCTCGGGTATTATGAATATTTTGATGTGTTTTGTGTTATTTTGTAGATATATAAAATAACATGACTCTCTGGGATCAAATCATGGCTTAAACGGCGAAAATCAGATGAAAAAAAGGCAAAATGGAAATTCACTGTCGCACACCCCTCTACGTCGCGATGCGCTTCAATTATGCAGTATGCCGACATTTACTGTGCATGTGTCGTGACGCAAAGCACCTACGTGTCGCGACGCGCGACAATTCCGCGGACACATGTCAAGATCTCATCAAAACGCGTTTACAGCTCAATGCGTCACGACGCATAACCCTTCGCACGTCACAACGCCGACGCCATTGCCATTATTGAGCTGTCGACATTCACTGTACTGAGCATCGCGATGCGCAGATGATTTGTGCCGCGCCGCGGGCCATTTTAGATGCCTATAAATTGAAGCGTAATTCAGAAGATTTTCTCCATACCTTCTTCTAGGGATTTCCTTAAGAATACTAAGAAGATTGTATCTTGTTGGTTTATTTACAGCTTTCTTGTATTTAATTTTCATTTTATGCAATAGTTCTTTCTTTATTTTACTTTTCAGTATGATGAGGTAACTCCCCTCTGCTGGGGTGAAGGGTAAAGCTTTTATTACTAATATTTAGATTAATCTCCCTTATTTATAATATATAAACTATTTTAAAACCTAACTTAATGGGATACCGCCTTTATGGTCGGTTGGAATTAATCATAAATTTGACTTAATCAGGATACCGCTTTTATGGTCGGTTGGTAATATCATGAAAAGTTTATATATTATAATAAGGGAGATATCTAAATTAGAAGTAATAAAAGTGGATCCTCTAACCCCTAGCATTTTCTTTATTGTTAATTTATCTTTTTAATTTTCAAGCTTTACTTTATGTCATTTTCTTTATTTATGAATTTAATAGTCCTAGATATGTGTTGTAACTAAACCTCTTATCTATGGTTGTGATGAATTCCAATATCACCATTTTATAAGTGGTTATTTTATGTCTTGGGTATTATAAATGTTTATTTATTGAGTCTTAAGATTAATGCTTCTTGTTAACTGGCCATTAATAAGATTGATTTGGTAAACTTAAAATAAACTTGATGAAGGAATTTTAGGTTTCAGCCTTAGACTCAATAGCTCACGATCTCACCTTAGGGAAAGAGACTCTTAGGTAGATTTCCTTCCATTATAGACATATACATGTCGAGTGGGGGTAGCCACAATTGAAACTTAATCTTAATGAATTCAGGTAACTTGGTTAACATAGACATATGATTAATTGGGTTATTTGGGTGTTTGCATCTGACCATCGACAGAGGCTTTTGCATATTTTCGTGTTCCAGGTTAATAAACCGATATATTGCACAAACATGAGATAACCACTTCATCTTTAAAAGATATTGGAAGAATTCATAACCCTATATAGTTTTATAATATTGAATTTTCCTTTAATTTACTTTCGCACTGTTTTATTTACTTGTTTCAGACAAAAATCATCATCCAAACAACAATCAATCTATTAGATACTCGTAAATATTTAACGTCAAAAATTAATAGCTAATGTATTAAGTCCTCGTGGGATCGATATAATTTATACTACTTGAGCGATACGTGAGCTTGCGTAACGTGTGTGATTTCACCGATCAAGTTTTTGGCGCCATTGCCGGGGACTTAATTATCTTTCACTATTAATTTTGGGGTTAGATACCTTTACCTATATCTAATTTATTTTTACTTATTATTTTTGTTTTCTTGTATTTTAGGTTCTCAGACACTACATGAGAAGAACCAGAAGCTTTGAAATATGTCCGCTTGACCAAGAAATTGAAAGAACTATCAGACAGTTGAGAAGGGAAAGGCGAGAAGGCCAAGAAGCACTGATCAACATGGAACCCGAACCGTTGTAAGTTGCACCACCAATTCCCATTCGAGACAGAACTATTCCGGTGGTTGACTATTTCATATCATGCATTGTACTTCCTCTCTTACCAGTAAATGCGTGTGACATCAAAACATGCATTCAGATGATACAACAATCAGTTCTGTTTGGGGGGAATGCAACTGAAGATCCTAATGCCCACATCAGCAACTTCCTGGAAGTTTGCGGCACATTCACAAGCAATTTCCTTCTCTCCCTCAAAATTCTCTGATGAAAGCTCGCATGGAACGAATGAGACTTCTAATGATCAAAGGTATTCCTAATGACATTCGTTGGATTATTGAAGCACGAGTCTGATTGGCAAGTGAGTCATCTGACTCTTTTATTTCATATCTGCCTGGTTTAGGAAAAAAACACCTATGCTAAGAAAAGAAGAGTTAAAAGATTAGGGGTTTGCTATAAATGTGCACGCATGACATGTAATACTCGTTGTCGTTCTTTAGGAATGGTGTCTGATAACCGCGAAGATAAAATTAAATTCATTAGGGATGGCCTGAGTAAGGAGTCTTTGGATGACATATCATTGACTCTTGAGACGTATCCCAGTGGATATGTGTATCACGTAATTCGCATGTTACATACACAGTTTCGAAAAGAAAGACAACAATTCAGTCTCGGGAATCTGACTTTAAAAGACCCAGTTTGCCAATTTATAAGAAAATTGGATGGGAAGCTTGTCTCTGAGCATAGATGTCAAGCAAGCCGTTACTTCTTGTAAATATTATTATCTCTTTGTCCTTAACTAATAATTGTGATTTGTTTTGTTATTTTCTTTTATTTTCTCCGACAAGATCCAGACATTTTGACTTTCACGATATATTTTACTGTTTAGTTAATAATTGTCATTTGGCATATACTAGTGCTATTATTACTCACCCTTTTTCAGGTTCTATAAATTCAGCTCGTCATTGCACTCTTGACGACATCCAGATTTGAGAAAGAAATACATAAAAAAAAAATGGAAGTAACTTCAAGAAGACGAGTTGTAAACATCTGTGTGTTTTGCAGTACTAGTGTTGGTTCTAAGCTAGAATTTGTTGAGGCAGCACACGAATTGGGTAGAGTAATAGCTGAGAGGAATATGCACCTAGTATATGGCGGTGGCAATCTTGGACTAATGGGGTGTGTTTCAAGGGCCGTACAGGAAGGAGGTAGTCAAGTTTTGGGAATCATCCCAAAACCTTTGGCAGAGGCGAATCTTATAGGACCATCAAACGGAGATGAATGCATCGTGCTAGGTATGTCCGAATGACTTGTTGAAATGGTTAACCGTGCTGATGCTTTTATTGCTTTACCAGGTGGCTTGGGTACGATGAAGGAAATTTTTACAGTACTGTCTTGGGCGAATTTAAACATACACCAGAAACCGATTGGACTGCTTAATGCTGATGGATTTTATGATTTTCTTTGTGTGTTTCTTGATGACCGGAGAAATGGGTTCGTGTCAAAACCTGTAAAAGATATCATTTTCACTGCCAGAACTACCCATGATTTAATTGACCAACTTTTAGCCTTTGAACCACAAATTGATCCTATCCTTTCCAAGATAAACTGGTCCGATAATGATCATGGTAAGAAGCGTCGGTACTGTCTTCTAAACTCTTCTTCTACTTTTTAGACATTGGGGACAATGTCTCAATTAGGTTTGGAGGAGGGGAATAGTTGATTAGTATTTTATTTTTATTTTTTTTCATTGTGTTCTTTTTGCTTGGTTTTTATTCAAAAATTTTCAAAATTCAAAAAAAAATTAAATAATTTTTTTAAAAAAATAAATATATATTTGTTTTTGTATTTTTAACTTGACTAATCAGGTGAAAATGGTGTTTGATATAGTAGTGTAAGGAATTTCCACTCCTGAGACGTATCTCAACCTATTTCGTAACAAGTTAATTTTTGTTTATTTCCTTTTGAATTATTTAATTTGTGAATTCTCCATAACACTGACTAAATTGGATCTTCATATGCTCAGTTGACAGGTATTATCAACATGCATGGTAACATACGGCCATGAGTTGTAAGTGAAAAGTTTGTAATATTCAGTACTCTAGTTTAATTGGAGGAAACATCTAAAAAGTGATGGAATATATATATATATATATATATTGTGTATATTAATTAAAAAAACATGTGAGATCCGAGTAATTAAGTCTGTATGGGTGTTTTAACACCTAGTGCCCTAAAACCAACTGGTTTGGGAGTCACTGGCCCAAAGCTCGTTACATGGATTGAAGATGTTATATATCAAAAAAAAAAAATTGAGATCCGAGTAATTAAGTCTGTAAGGGTGTCTTAACACCTAGTGCCCTAAAGGCAACTGGCTTGGGAGTCACTAGCCCAAAGCTCGCTACATGGATTGAAGATATTCTAAGAAAAAAAAATTTCATTGCTAAAAATGTGTGAATTCTGATATAACTTTAGGACAAAAATATTACCCTCTTTTCAACTACAATTATGAATATTGTAGGTAAAATGATTTGATTAATACTTTGTTGGTTGTGTAAATGGAGAATGGTAAAAATAATCGGAGAATTTACTTATTTGGTAATTTAGAAAGAAAGAAAAACAGCTATTAACTTGGATAAGAGTTTCACTTGTTTAGTCACTAACTTGTTTGATTTTTTTGCTTTTGTGTGCATTTGACGTTTGTGGGTATCGTTGCTTTAAGCCCTTACGCGACTACAACTCGTCCACTAGGGACACCTAGGGGTTTAAAGGCTTGTTGCATATACTAAATGCAATCGTGATCCCTACGAAAGTGGCTTAGTTTAATTTTATTTTAAAGTTGTTTATTGTATTTTATTTTATTGTTTTCCTCGATGATTAGAAAAATGTTAGGTTTGATGGTGTGATAAGCGGTAAATATATCAATATTTATCGCCCATTTGACTTAATATTTTGTATAGTTTCTCGGGTATTGTGAATATTTTGATGTGTTTTGTATTATTTTGTAGATAAATAAAATAACAGGACTCTCTGGAATCAAATCAGGGCTTAAACGGAGAAAATCGGATGAAAAATGGCAAAAATGAAAATCCACTGTCTACGCGTCGCGACACGCACACCCCTTTGTGTCGCGACTCGCATCAATTATGCAGCATACAGACATTCACTATGCACGCATCACGATGCAAAGCACTTACCCGTCGAGACGTGCGGCAATTCTGCAGACACGTGTCAAGATCTCATCAGAACATGTTTACAGCTCAACGCGTTGCGACGCAGAAATCTTCACGCATTGCGACGCCGATGCCATTATTGAGCTACCGACATTCACTGTACTGAGCGTCGCGATGCGCAGATGTTTTACGTCGCGACGCGGGCCGTTTTGGATGCCTATAAATTGAAGCATAATTCAGAAGATTTTCTTCATACCTTCTTCTGGAGATTTCCTTAAGAATACTAAGAATATTGTATCTTGTTTGTTTATTTACAGCTTTCTTGTATTTAATTATTATTTTATGCAATAGTTCTTTCTTTATTTTACTTTTCAGTATGATGTGGTAACTCTCATCTGCTGGGGTGAAAGGTAAAGTTTTTATTACTAACATTTAGATTAATCTCCCTTAATTATAATATATAAACTATTTTAAAATCTGACTTAATGGGATACCACCTTTATGGTCGATTGGACTTAATTAAATTGATTTTAACCTGACTAAATTGGATACCGCCTTTATGGTCGGTTGGAATTAATCATAAATTTGACTTAATCATGATACCGCCTTTATGGTCGGTTGGAATTAATCATAAATTTGACTTAATCATGATACCGCCTTTATGGTCGGTTGGAATTAATCATAAACTTGACTTAATCATGATACCGCCTTTATGGTCGGTTGGAATTAATCATAAACTTGACTTAATCATGATATCACTTTTATGGTCGGTTGGAATTAATCATAAACTTGACTTAATCATGATATCACCTTTATGGTCGGTTGGAATTAATCATAAACTTGACTTAATCATGATACCGCCTTTATGGTCGGTTGGAATTAATCATAAACTTGACTTAATCATGATATCACCTTTATGGTCGGTTGGAATTAATCATAAACTTGACTTAATCATGATATCACCTTTATGGTCGGTTGGAATTAATCATAAACTTGACTTAATCATGATATCACCTTTATGGTCGGTTGGAATTAATCATAAACTTGACTTAATCATGATATCACTTTTATGGTCGGTTGGAATTAATCATAAACTTGACTTAATCATGATATCACTTTTATGGTCGGTTGGAATTAATCATAAACTTGACTTAATCATGATATCACTTTTATGGTCGGTTGGAATTAATCATAAACTTGACTTAATCATGATATCACCTTTATGGTCGGTTGGAATTAATCATAAACTTGACTTAATCATGATATCACTTTTATGGTCGGTTGGAATTAATCATAAACTTGACTTAATCATGATATCACTTTTATGGTCGGTTGGAATTAATCATAAACTTGACTTAATCATGATATCACCTTTATGGTCGGTTGGAATTAATCATAAACTTGACTTAATCATGATATCACTTTTATGGTCGGTTGGAATTAATCATAAACTTGACTTAATCATGATATCACCTTTATGGTCGGTTGGAATTAATCATAAACTTGACTTAATCATGATACCGCCTTTATGGTCGGTTGGTAATGTCATGCAAAGTTTATATATTATAATAAGGGAGATATCTAAATTAGAAGTAATAAAAGTGGATCCTCTAACCCCCAGTATTTTATTTATTGTTAATTTATCTTTTTAATTTTCAAGCTTTACTTTATGTCATTTTCTTTATTTATGTTTTAAATAGTCCTAGATATGTGTTGTAACTAAACCTCTTATCTAGGGTTGTGATGAATTCCAATATCACCGTTTTATAAGTGGTTATTTTGTGTCTTAGGTAATATAAATGTTTATTTATTGAGTCTTAAGCTTAATGCTTCTTGTTAATTGGCCATTAATAAGATTGATTTGGTAAACTTAAAATAAACTTGACGAATGAATTTTAGGTTTCAGCCTTAGACTCAATAGCTCACGATCTCACCTTAGGGCAAAAGACTCTTAAATAGATTTCCTTCCAATATAGACATATACTTGTCGGGTGGGGGTAGCCACAATTGGAACTTAATCTTAATGAATTTAGGTAACTTGGTTAACATAGACATATGATTAATTGGGCTATTTGGGTGTTTGCATCTGACCATCGACAAAGGCTTTTGCATATTTTCGTGTTCCAGGTCAATAAATCGATATATTGCACAAACATGAGATAACCATTTCATCTTTAAAAGATATTGGAAGAATTCACAACCCTATATAGTTTTATAATATTGAATTTTCCTTTAATTTACTTTCGCACTGTTTTATTTACTTGTTTCAGACAATAATCACCATCCAAACAACAATCAATCTATTAGATACTCGTAAATATTTAACGTCATAAATTAATAGCTAATGTATTAATTCCTCGTGGGATCGATATAATTTATACTACTTGAGCGATACGTACGCTTGTGTAACGTGTGTGATTTCACCGATCAGTAACCAAATATAAGTAATATTATGAAAAACGGTATTGTTCATATTCATGAATTGGACATAAATATGATATGGATTAGCACTCCGAGCACCAACCCTAACACTCATTTCATTCATCGACTACGGGTCATGGCATGCTGATAGGCGTTTACCCATGGTCTGTGGGATAACATATAGATGAAATATTAAAGAGTTAATATCATCTCACTGTTACTCGATAATGAACCTAGGACAGCCGCGCAAATACAAGTCTCGTCTATGTTACAAATTCAATGATATTTATTAAAAGTTAATAAATGATTATTTTGGCAATTAGTATGAAAATTAGATTTTCAATTAAAATAAGATTTCCTAATAAGATTAGGATATTCGGAATATTTCGAAAACATTAATTAGATTAATAAATTTGAAATATAAAATAAAATTTAGATTTATTTATTTAAATAAATATTTGGTGTTTATATTAAATAAATTTATTTTATTTTAATTTAATTTTATTTTGATTAATTATTAGTTAAAATTAAGTAAGTTGAAATTAATTAATAGTTAATTAATTATTGGGTTAAAATAATATTTAATCTATTGGGCCTTAATTTAGTGGGCTAGCACCTTATTTAGTTAAGTCCTAATTTAGATTAAATAAGGAAGTCTTATTTAGTTAAGTTTCATAATTCAATTTGGGAAAGAATCTTAGATTGTCCTTATTGTATTGGGATATAAATAAATCAATCTCTAGTCTATTTAAAGAATGAAAAATTCGGCCAAGGCATAGACTTCTTCCCCTTGGCCGAAACTTTATTTTCTCTCTCTATTTGGTTGTTCCAAGTTTGTTATAAGATTAATTCAAAGAAAATTTATTTTGTTGATCTCTAATCTAGACTTCAACCATCCAAGAAAGAAAAATATTCTATTTGTTCTCAAAATGGGAGCAATTTGTTCATAGAAGAAATCTAGTGTGTCAACTAGAGGTGTAATGTTTGGTGCACTAATACAATGGAAAATTTAAGGAAGAAAACTTAAGAAATGCTCAAGAAAGGAAAATACAATCAGATATATTTTTCCAATTTGTTGAATTTTATTTATATTGATAAGTAAAATTAGTTGCATGTTTGTTTAGATTAATTGGGATTAATTTAATGGCATAATTTATTTACATCAAGTACGACATAATCATAATCCTTAAAATAGTTTTGGATGAAAATTTTAAATTCCAGTCACATGAATGCTTCCGTACTAATCCAAAAATCTTACATGAAATTGTATATTGATACGCTCAAAATGATGTTCGAGTAAATGAGAATTTGTCTCACAAAATACACCCATTGAGAAGGAAAATATGATTGTCCTACATCTCTAAAGTAATTAAGCGGTTTATATATAGTTGCTCAATTATAGAGTGATAAAAAGTTATTGATATAGGTTCAGGGATGGTCAGCCTAGAGCTTTTCACCTTAATAAAAGCTACTTCTACACAACAAACGAAAGAAAGAAAATTAAATATATTTTCGGTTTTCCTTGCGCTCTCATTTCATTTTCAATTTTCTTGTTGCAGGTTTCTAATCAAGTTCTTGCCCAATTTTGGGCATCGAAATTATCCGATTCTGTTTTATCCTGGAAAACAATCGCTAGAACGATCCTAAGCATCACCGATAGGCAGCGAATCCGTTGTTAAGGAGTGACTCGTAACTTCTGTCTTCTGCTGTAAACTGATCATATGCCTGTTTCGATATAATTTTCGTTGTGTATTGAATTCTCAATTATTCACTACTAAGTCTAGAAAAAAAAATTCAAACTAGGTGTTCCTGGTCTATGTAAATCCAAGCCAAACTCAACCTTTTTCCCATCCATACCACCGGCACCAAAAAATATTTTCCAAAAATAATAATGGACCCACAAAACATTTGAATACTCTATTTAGAAAATACTTGTTTTTTTTTTTTTTGGAATACCGGGAAACCCCATCGATAAATACTTTCCTTTTCGAAAATGATTTTAATTAAAAATATTTTGCAAAACGACACTGAAGTAAAGTTTCGAAAAGCCAAAATTACTAGGAAAATTTTGATAATTACCACTCTGCCTCTTGCATTTCAAGTCCAAATAACTTGTATTTAAATCATCACCACAATTATGGTTTACAATTCTGGGTGCGCACACAAAATTCCCACCAAAAAATCCAACATCGAGGGGATAAACAAGAATGATGATAATTAAGATTCCAAGCTAAAAATGAAAATGAAATTTGAAGGCATAATCACATTTCAATCATCTAATTTTCCCTTTCATCATTTTTATGCATGCAAGCAATGTTATATCAATCAATCCTACCAAGCCAATAGCTTGCAATAATTCAGGAAGAACCAAAACAAAACAAAACAAAAATCTAAATCTGCTATTCTTATATACAAAGCCCTAGCAGCAGCCAAAAAAACAGCTCCACAAATTCCCTCTTCAAAGCGCTGTTGAGTGTGTGTGGCAGCCTGTGGCTGTAGTCTGACCTTAAAAGAAATTTAACTGACACAAAATGTACATATATCAATAATATTCTTCTGGGACCTATAACGAAAAACTCAAAATAGCA
>SKCR01045002.1:0-47486 GCA_019454045.1 Zanthoxylum bungeanum | reverse complement strand
GTGTGTTGGGTGTGATATCAAGACGGAAGTATCACTCCAGTCATAGTGGAGATGATGGTCACGTAGGATACATGACTGTTCTCTTAAATGTTACAGCTATCGGGATTTTATGACAAGGTCATGTATATCCGATATAGAGACTAGTCACCAGACATCCGACATGTGCTTCGTACGGGGCACACAAAATTCCAGCCCCAGGCCTAGCACGTGATCATCTGATACTGGATCGACATACACGATACTACGTATACTATGCCTGATGTAGATCGCTTATTACTGTAAGCATGTTTCTGGAGAATTGGGTAGGCATGGCGCTTTGCTAGAAGCCAAACTTGTCTTGTAAATCGGTATAAACGTAGTAAGAGGTACGTACGTGTTCGGATAGTCCAATGACCGAATTTACTGCCAACATATCCGGGGATCTCATGGGTCGCTTCCCGAAGATTCACCGATGACATATGACTCGCACTTTTATTTATCTTGGATTAATTAGATGAGAGAGAGAATTAATCTGGAATTAATTGCGGAGATATTTTATCTAGGATAAAATATCAATTAAAGAGAGAAAATGATTAATTTGGAATTAATCGATAAATTAATGTATTTGATATATTAAACGAAATTGGATTTAGACGTAGAATTAAAATTAGATTTTAATTCGGGCGAACGAGTTAATTTAGAATTAATTTGTTAGCGACGTGAATAGTGATTTTGCTAGGCATAATCATTTAATTATATCGCAACAGAAAATTCGTTAATTTGGAATTAGCGAACCCGAGCCCGGGATTGTTTTCGAGCGCATTCGCATTTCGAATTCGAGTGCGGCACGCAAGTCAAATCAAGCGTCAAATCATTACTCACATCAAACGTCAAATCACATGTCACTTTGAGTGATGTGACAATTGATTGATTGATTGATGTGAGTTGATGTGAGATGATGGCAAGCATTTAATGCTTGACTTTTTGAAAAGGAATTATGGTATATGTTTTATTTGTTTTTGGAAAACAAATTAACAAATACACATTTCTTCTTCTCTCTCTCTGCTTCACAATTTTGGAGCCAAAATTGCTCATTCTTCTCTCTCGACCAACATGCCATTTCTTATTGTTTTTCTTTTCTGGTTGGACCGAATTGAGGACAAGAAAAGAGTGAAATTTATGGCAAATTTCTAGAGTGTTAGCACATCAAATGAGGATATTCAAAAGTGATAGGGAACTCACTACATGAGCAATGAATCAACTCAAGCTTGGAGCTTTCATGGAGGACCATCAATGGCCGAATTTGAGGACAAGATAACAGCCTACTGCCGAGCTTGGAGGAGGCAGAAAATGAAGTTTTTGTTGTCAACCGCATCAATCAACCATTCATTGTGAGCATTCCGCACCTCTTTTGATTGTATTCACATGTTATTTTCTTGCTTGATAAATGATCTTGGGAACTTTAGAGGAAGCCAACATGTTGGGCATACTTCAAACGTTTCAAAGGTACCAAACTTGATCCCAAATCGGATAAATGCCTTTTTGTAGGATATCCTAGGGAAACCAAATGATATTACTTCTATCACCCACAAGAGAACAAAGTTTTTGTTTCTCTACATGCGGTTTTCCTTGAGAAGGAATTCCTAAATGCAGTGATAAGTGGGAGGAAAATAGAACTCGATGAAAATCGGAGTGATACTATTCCTGGCATAGAATCCTCAACGGAACATGAACAGTTCATCAGGGATGAAGCTGTACCACAATCTTCGAATACACAAGGACCATGTAGATCGGAGAGAGTCAGAAAACAACCTGAGAGGTATGGGTTTCTGATCTCACCTAATGTAGATATCAATCTCATTGAGGAAGACGAGCCGGCTACGTATGAGGAAACGATACAAGGTATCGACTCCGGTTTATGGCAAGATGCCATGAATTCCGAAATAGATTCCATGTATACCAAACAAGTTTGGACATTGGTTGATGCACCAGAAGGCGTAAAGCCTATTGGTTGCAAATGGATCTTCAAGAAGAAGACTGACATGGATGGCAACGTACAAACGTACAAAGCTAGGCTTGTAGCGAAGGGGTATCGTCAATGATATGGTGTCGATTACGACGAAACTTTCTCACCCGTTGGCATGATTAAATCCATTTGGATAATGCTTGCTATTGCTGCATATTTCGATTATGAGATATTGCAAATGGACGTCAAAACCACTTTCCTTAACGGAAACCTGTTGGAGGATGTTTATATGCAACAGCCTGACGGTTTTGTCGTGCCTAAATATGCAAACAAGGTTTGCAAGTTAAATCGGTCCATTTATGGACTGAAGCAAGCGTCGCGTTCTTGGAACCAACATTTTGATGAGATCATAAAAGAATATGATTTCGTTCAAAACGAAGATGATCCTTGTGTATACAATAAGGTTAGTGGGAGAGCGCACTGACTTTCATTGTCCTTTATGTTAACGATGTATTGCTTATGGGCAATGACATTCCCATGTTAACATCGGTGAAAGCTTGGCTTTCATTAAAATTCTCCATGAAAGATCTGGGAGAAACAGCCTTTATTCTGGGAATAAAGATCTACCGGGATAGATCTAGAAAGTTGCTTGGACTCTCCCAGAGCACGTACATTGACAAAGTGTTAAAAAGATTCAACATGGATCAGTCCAAGAGGAGACTGTTGCCAATGTCACATGGCGTCACTCTATCTAAGGACATGTGTCATAAAACTCAAGATGAGAGAGACAACATGAGTCGGATATCGTTAGCCTCGGCAGTCAGATCGATCATGTATGCCATGATATGTACACGACCTGATGTCTCATATGCTTTGAGCATGTGTAGTCGCTATCAGGCCGATCCAGGTGAAGGTCACTGGATAGCGGTTAAGAATATCCTTAAGTATCTTAGACGAAATAAGGATGCTTTCTTAATCTATGGAGATGGAGAACTTGAGGTAACTGGGTATACCGATGCAAGTTTCCAAACCTATAAAGACGATTGTAAGTCGCAATCAGGGTACATGTTTTGTTTGAATAATGGAGCAGTGAGCTGGAAATCTTCCAAGCAAGAGACTGTTGTCGATTCAACAACAAAAGCGGAGTATATCGCTGCAGCTGAAGCAGTAAAGGAGGCAGTTTGGATCCGAAAATTCCTAATGGATTAGGAGTAGTTCCGTTAGCAACTGAGCTCGTTCCATTGTATTGTGACAATAACGGGGCTATAGCGCAGGCTAAGGAACCGCGGTCTCATCAACGATCCAAGCATGTTCTTCGACGTTTCCATCTGATTCGTGAGATCATACATCGTGGCGATGTGAAGATCGAAAAGGTCTCATCAGAGGACAACATTGC
The DNA here is from genome assembly GCA_019454045.1 of Zanthoxylum bungeanum. NCBI lineage: Eukaryota > Viridiplantae > Streptophyta > Magnoliopsida > Sapindales > Rutaceae > Zanthoxylum > Zanthoxylum bungeanum. The sequence goes on along the minus strand of SKCR01045002.1, from coordinate 44,145 downwards.
AGATCTGCTGACCAAAGTCTTTCCTCAGCAAAAGTTTGAGCGACATGTACATAGTTCAGGTGTTAGATGCTTTAGTGACTGGCTATAGGCCAAGTGGGAGATTGTTGGACAATTATGACCCATAGCGTCACTATTGTAAAAGACATTGTGTTTTTGTACAAATTATTATGTAGCAATGGAAATTGCCCTTTATCATTTCGTAATTAGATTACTTAAATGTGTGAATGATAAAAGTCCTTATGATTAGTTCCTGATTAAGATGATATGAGACAGTATCAATCCACGATGGTTTAATCATAAATGATCCCTAGTCGTATTATTATCGAGACTGGACATCGATAATGCGGAATAGACTAGTATCTCACTTGTGCGTGTTATGGAAGCGTAACAGCATAGTTCTCATATATTTAAGTATTGGATACTTATGCAAGTGTGGTAAGAGGTTGTGTTTTACCGATGGTACGGAAAATAGTTTCGCTCTGGATAGACCCATCGGAATCCCATTGGTAGTATGACTATGTGTCTATGGGAGTCCGCATCAGGGTAGGTGTATTTGGTCTTAACCTGAGACTTGCATCGCTAGTACTTGCGACAATCAATACACTTTGGTTTTGGTCGTCCAGGACTTTAACAGGTTCTGTGTACGCCTCTTCTGGGTTTATTGAGAATCGTAGTGTATTGGATGTGATGTCAAGACGGAAGTATCACTTCAGTCATATGGAGATGATGGTCACGCAGGGATACAGAACTGGTTCTCTAAAAGGTTGCAACCGTCGGGATAATATGACTAGGTAATGATTATCCGATAATAAAGAGAGTAGTTGCTAGTGATCCGATATACGCTTCGTAAGGGGCAGACACTATTCCAGCCCCAGGCATTGCATGTGACATCCGATACTGGAACACAAGATACGCAATACTACGTATACTACGCCTGACATAGATTATATATTCCATTAAGAATATTTCTGGAGAATTGGGTAGGCATGGCACTTTGCTAGAAGCCAACCTTGTCTCATAAATCGGTAAGAATGTAGTACAAGGTACGTACGTGTTCGGATAGTCCGACGACCGGATTTACTGCCGACATATCCAGGGATCTCTTGGGTCGCTTCCTGAAGATTCACCGATGACGTATGATTTGAACTTTATTAATCTGGGATTAATAGCGGAGAGACTTTATCTGTGATAAAGTACTCATTAAAGAGAGAGAACGATTAATTTGGAATTAATCGATAAAATAATATATTCGATATATTATACGAAATGGATTTCGACGCGGAATTAAAATTGGATTTTAATTCGGGCTAACGAGTTGATTTAGAAATAATTCACATGCAATGTGAATAGTAATTTTGCTAGGCATAATTATTTAATTAAATTTGAATTAATTACGTTGCGAGGAAGTTCGTTAATTCGGAATTAGCGAAACCGAGCCCGGAATATGTTTGCGAGGCCACTTCGATTTCGAATCAGTGCAGCCACAAGTCACATCGTGAGTCACATCACTTGTCACTTTAGTGATGGATGTCTAGTCACATTTTTGGTGAGTGACATGTAGTCACTATTCATGACTTAAGTTGGTGAGAGCATTTATTGAAATTTTGGAGCCAGAACTTTGTTGACTTTTGGAAAGGATATACAAACTTTTGGTAAAGGAATTTTAGTAATGTTTTTAGAAAACAAATTGCAAACAAAAAAAAGAAAAACACTCTCTCTCCCAAATCCTTGTCATTGCCGTGACTCTCCAAAGAGGAAATGAAGCTTGATTTTCTTTCATCTTTTGCTAGCACAAACAAGGTATCGATACAAGGTGTTAGGGAAACCAATCTAAGAGCTTGGGATCCATTTAAAGCTTGGAGCTTGTTCCACATCATCAACAAAATCAACATTGGCAGTGAGCTTCTACAAGAAAAAAAAAATTGTTGATCATCACATCCAAAGTCATTCAATGTAAGTGTGTTTCTGCCACTCTTCTTTGCATATTAATTCTATTTATGTGCTTAATATGATCTTGGGATTAACCTAGAAACCTAATAATGGTATCATTGAGCCATTTTGAGCATGAAATAACTTAGGGTAAAATTTGGGTAAATTGATTTTGAGCATGTTTTGACTAAATTACTTGTTTGAGCATGCTTGTATATGGATGATTTGAGTTATTTATGATCAATTTCATGAAAAATTAATTGGATTAATTTTTTCCCTTTATCTTGGCTTGGCCGAGAGTTTGGTACCTTTATAGTCATGGTATTTTTTATTCCTTTGATCATTTGATGACTTGAAACAATTGGGTAATGTTGATTTAAGATTCAATCGGATTGAAAACGAAATCGGACAAATAAAACCACAAATGCCGTGAGCTATAGAGCATGTATGAGATGATTTTTTGAATCAATTATGTTGGACATAAGTTGAGGACAATAAGCATGATTAATGGATTAGATTAGTATTTTGGAAATGTTAATTTAATAGATTAATCATGGCTAAACACTTTGGTTTATTAAATTATGAATTTTGAAAATTGGAATTTAATAAATTGGGCTTGAATTTGAATTGGACTTGTAATTATTGTATTTGGGCCTTATGGACTTGGTTGGGCCAAGTAGGTTTGGGCCAAATGGATTGGATCCATATTGGGCCTAAATCATTCCATTAAGTCCAAATTTAACAAATGGGCTTATATTAGTTTAATAGTTTTATTTAAAATTTATCTATTTGTTGAATTTAAATTTAAAACTTGTTAATGAACTAATATTTTAAATGTTAAAAAAAATTAGGTCATTAAACCAAACTTAATTAAATTAGTTTAATAAAGTAAAATATTAGTCGAGACTAATGGGAATTAGTGAATAAAATTTTAAGAGTTAAAATTGTTGGGATATATGCCCTAGAGCATCATGTAATGTAAACGGAGTTATATTTTATGAAATAAAACGATGCATTTTTCATTTATCAAAGTGCTTTTTAAATATCGCATATTGTATATTATCATGTTTACCCTAGATTACTCTTGTGCCTTCAGATTTAGTGTATGAGTGTCATACACATGAGGATTTATATATGAAGTTAGTAATCTAAATTAGTCAATAGAGAGGAAAAAAATTCGGGTACTTTATTTTGATTTATCTATAGTTGTAGTCCATTCTATAATTGTATGGCGATGTTGATCCGGGATCATCCATGTGGAGACATGTGAATGTAAGCACCTTGTATGATGTGATCATATAGGATTGGATTCAGATAGAAATTTATTTCTTATAATTTCCGTTAAATAAAGAAATTCATTTAGATATACCAGATGGTTATATACAGATTGATCTTAATCCTGAGTGTACTACGAACTCCTACATGGCAGGCTTTGTCCTTTGATTTACAAAGGTGAGGTTGGTGTAGCAATCCCGACCAATAGGTACGTACTTTAGGGACATAGTTTCTGTGTCGCTGGGGACGTTTTATATAGATATGGATTTCACTCCTTTTTACGAAAAGTAGATGAGTATCTTTCTTAAGGGTTGATTCGGTCGGTACTTGAACAGTAAGAGCGCTCAAGTCTTTCTATTACGAATAGAAAGACTTGACATTCATAATGCTTAAGAATAAATCGTTCATTAGTCTATCAATTGTACTTAAGGTAAAAATAATTCGAGGGTATAACAGACATAATGACCCGTCTTAATTACGAGATACTCGTGAAGGGTCATATCCTTATATAATGACTATATCGATGGACACCGACGTGGTTCATCTTAATTTATCTATTTGCGGCAACGAGAGTGCAGCTTCCGGTTTTTAGTGGAATAATCTGGAGTTAATAATTCAGAATATATAATTAAGAGTTAATTAATATTCCGAGATTATCGAGATACCCATTCACGCACATCGCTCTCTTTTTCCGCCGTCTGCTGGTTTTTCTGGCTTCGCCGCTGGCTACCGTTGGACGCAAGGTGGCCAGACACTCCACCTAGTGCCGTCGAGACGATCGACCATGGACGATCGACGAGCTACTGCCCCAAATCATCAAAAGGAAGAAGATGGTTCGGGTGAGAGGAGTGCAAAGATTATGCCGTTTTTTGCAATTTCTGAAAACTTCATGGTATTTATAGGAATATTTTTGGAAATTACGTTTTGACAAGTAAAATTATAATTATGTCCTTAACCTTGTCCTTCTTCGAAAATATATAAATTTGAGGCCCTTCTGCTCGTAATTTAGAAACGTTTTCAACATGAAAGTTATTCATCTCGCAAAAATGAGTCTAATGGTTCAAGAATCAGCTCTATCATAGTTCGTTCACTATCATTATAGCCGAACTAACAAAATTTCTTCGTATAATAATATACATAAATCGCATAAACGGTTTTCGTGTCACTCGATTACCAATGCATCAGATCTCTATTTTAAAATATTTCGAGCTATATTTCTACAATTCAACTCTTTTTCACTAATATAGTCTCATTCTGAGACTCGATCTGCAATACAAATTCTTCCGGGAGAGTTTTTGAATTTCTAGATATTACAATTTCGGGACTGAAATATTATTAAAAAAAAAAACACCAGACTAGGGGTTGGTCAGATTCGGTCATCAGAAGGAAATGGCATAATTCTTTTTAAGTTGATCCGGTGCCTATACCCTTCTGCTACGTGAGGGAAAGCGTTTCTACATTGGCATCAAGAGCAAGGTTGAAAAGTGTTCTTAACCCTCTTTTTTTTAATTAAAATTTATATTCTTAATGATTTATAAGTTATAAATTGTTTGTATGCATGTTGTGATGAGTAGGCACATTTTAACGTTCATGTGATGAAAGTTTATTTTAGATTCATGTGATGAATATATTGCATTGATCGTTAATTTTCTCTGGCTCTTTTTTGTGTGTGAATTTTGGTTTTGGGAATGTAAGGCTATAAGGCTAAAATTTTATTAGTGTTGTAAATTTATTTCCTATGTAAAAAATTCAAGTTGTAACATTCAATGTAATTTGGAGAGCCAATGCCGTAATGGACTCAACGCCGCTCTATGGAGTGAGATTTGAAGACCAATGGATGCCTTGGAATATTTGTACTAATTAGATTAGTGTAGAAAAATTAAGAGCACGGTCATTATAATTTTATTGCCTTAGTTCCTTATTGGGTACACTTCTTTAAAACCTGGAAAATACGAGGCGTTGCGACGTCCTGAATGCAGCGTCGTGATGCGTGTGCCAGTTGTTTGAGTGTTGCGACTCTAAAAATATTGCATCGGGACGTGGACTAGAATTTATGTTCTGTTTGAGTTTCCCACTGTAAAACGTCGCGTCGCGCTACTCAGGGTAGCGATACCCATTTGTTATGTGTATGTTTATTTCAAATATTTGAATAGCATGTTATATAGCTTATGGTGCCTACTCTTCCATTTTCACTTGCCATAACATGTTTTTCGATGTATGGATAATCTAGTAATAAAATGTGATTTTATGAATTTTAAGAGTTAAATTGGAATTTGATGTGCATGGAAACAAATTAATAATTAATTGGTTAAATGGTTTAAAATTGGAAATTAAATATTTAATATTGTAGGCACTGCATTTTTGCATGTAAGTCCCTATGATGAGTCTCATTTGGAGACACTACCTTTTAAGTCACGGAAGTCACGGGAAACGGACGTCGGAAGGGGAAATTCAGGATAAGTATGTCATCGGATTCATTTCACAACTTCACTGTTTTCATTAGTGCTGCGTTCGTTACTTCGTTCGAACGTCAAACAGATTGCGGGCGTTTGTGTAGCGTTCGAAGGGGCGTTCGAACGGCGTCGGTATTTCTGGTTTTGCTGCTAGCCTCACACCCAAGCCCAATTAGCCCACCCAAGCCCATAAAACACATCCCAATTAATAAAACACATATTTAACACATGGGGAGGGAATTAAAAAATCTAAAAATCACATACCAAATTAAAATAATTATCAAATAAAATCATGCCTAATTAAAATCAATCAACAAATATTATATGCCTAAACAAAACAAAAATTAAATATATCATATTCCTAATCTAGCCAAGACATGTCCCCCAATCAAATATTAGACTTTCCTTGTGAGACACCAATTGATTCCTTCCTTTTCAAACAAGGACAAACCCTAGCATTTGCCTATATAAAAAAACCCTTCACCACACATCTAAATGTCCTAGCTCATTCATACAAGAAAAACCTCTCTCTAACTCTTACATTCACGCATACCCAAAAGAAAAAGAAAAGAATTTTCTCTCCTCCTCCACCCTTGCTTTACCGAAAATCACACCCCCTAAACACCATACAACCACCGAAAAATCACAGCCTGAAACACCATCCACCCACGCCAACAAAACACCCAAAATAATAGTTTAAAACACCAAAAATAGTGACCAAGATATAGCAGAAGTACAGCAGTAAAACATCAGCGAAACGGAGCAAAAACAGTAGCTTGAGCAGCGAAACAACAAGGAAAAACGCGAACCAGTGAACCGGAGGAGTTGCGGAGTGTTAGCCCTTCCGACGATCGTGTACCGTACATCCGATAGGTGATTTAAAAGGTTAGACCTGAGGGCACTTTTTCTATTATTGTCATTCGTTCTTTTTATTGTTTTATTCGCATGAGAGTCGTTTGTGGATGCATGTTGTGGCTTTGAATGAATGAAAGTGTGTCGCCTCTTGTGGTATATAGGATGGAAACCCGGACATAAATTTCATAGCCGATTCCGAATGGATGGTAGTATGATATGTACTCGGGATACAACTCCACGTACCACTTGGGTAAACGGCGCATATTTCGTTTTATGTTGTTGTGATTTGTTTATTATCTCGCCATTTAATTTCCGTATGATGATTTGTTTGTATTGATGATGTGATGCGCATGGGCTTAGTATATTGGTCTAAAGGTTTTCCATTTGAAGGAAGAAAATGCCAAAAGGCTACCTTTATGCCAACACTTTGTCGCGCCTCTTACATCATGTCTTTTGCTTTATGTACGTAAGTTGTTTATGTAATTGATAAGATAAAGCGCATGGGCTTAGTAAGTGCGCTTAAGAGTCCTCTTTTGAGAGGTTATTAATCCTTTACCACGATGCTTTGCCGCGCCGGATGATGTATATTCGATTGGATGTAAGATATGTTCAATCGGATACACGAAGTCCGATATCGTTATCTTATTTCTTATATGCATTGTGTTATTAGCGCATGGGCTTAGTAAGTGCGATTAAAGGTCCTCTATTTTGAGAGGTTAAAATCCTTTACCACGATGCTTTACCACGCCGGATGATGTATATTCGGTTGAATGTGAGATATGTTCAATCGGAATACGAAGTCCGATATTGTTGTCTTTATTTTTATATTCTTTATGATGTGATGCGCATGGGCTCATCGAGTTGGATTAAAGGTCCTCCATCTTGAGGGATAAAAAGCCTAAGGGTTACCTTTGCCACAACGATTTGCCGCGCTTTTAGCCCGTTATTATTGATTAGGTGTCATCCATTCATCCCTTCACGTGTGTCATGTTGTTTACTGCATTTTGGGGGTCACTACTGTAACCTCGTTCGAACGTGTTTCAGAACGTCTTACGAACGCGAACCTTCTATTTACCGTTTGAACGAGTTTCAAACGCTACTCGAAAGCGCACGCATTTTTTTTTAGTTTTATCATGCCTCAGGTCTGGTCCGTTCGAACGCGTTCCCGAACGCTATACGAACGTGAACCTTCTGTTTACCGTTCGAACGCGTTTACGAACGCTATACGAACGCGCACGTATTTTCTTTGTTTTACCATGCATCAGGTCTGATTCTGTTCGAACGCGTTCTCGAACGCCATACAAACGCGAACCTCTATTTACCATTCGAACGCGTTTATGAACACTACACGAACGCGCACACACTGAACTGAGTCCTTTTCATCATATTCTATGCGTAATTGCCCCTATCAGTTATCCCTTGTAGTACGAATCTGATTGCCTATTTTCATTACGCATGATGTGCATTGCCATTTATTTGTATTCCCCACATGTATGAGTACAATGTATTTATTAAGTTGTATGCTTGCCGTATGTTAATTTACCTTTATGCATGCAAATTCGGACATAGATTATATGCAAATAGGTTGTATTCAAATTTGGACATAGATTACATGCAAATAGGTTGTATGCAAACATGAAAATATGTTATATGCAAACTTAGATGAAATTTTGATGTATGTATGCAAACTTAGGAGTAAATTATCCTTGGAAATATGTTGCTTAGGCTTGGTTGAATTATTGCACGAATCATTTTGTTACTAGTGGCATAAGTAAGGGACCATTCCGAACCCAACAGTTTGAGGTCTTCCCTTGCGAGGGGTGAGTGCGGCCTTAAATCTCATTTTCCCGGTTCACACCGGGTGGCGACTCCATCATTCTCCGATTTAGTCCCCCGTGGGCTACTCCATACTCCCAACCGGGCCGTGAGCCCGGGACAACATGTGTTGCCCAGTTCCTGTGTTCCCACAGTCTGGCGACTCCACTGGGGATAGAGAATCGGCCCCGAAATAATATCTTGTAATATTATGATTTGTGCTTTAATTAACCGTGTCCACTATGGGTTAAAAGGGGTTTAATCAAAGGCATATTGTGAAGGCACCTAGTTAATCACTTACTTGTAGCCTATTTTGATGGACTAATTTGGAGGACTCGTTGTTTATTCCTGTCACCAAGCGATAAGAGCCTAAGAGGCTAGGGTACTTAAGAGAGCCTCGCTCCACCCTCCCTCTAGGGAATCTACAACGGGAAATCCATGTGACAGTCAGTCACACACCCTAACTCGTTGGCACGTACTATAAGGTATAAGAAAGGTGCGCTCACTTGGTCGCTCGAACCCTTGAGTGGGGAGACCTAGTTGTGGGTAATCCTTCACCAGCGAGAGTCTTTGTCTACACTCCCGCAAACCCACACGTAGACCAGAATTGTATGGCCTATAGCAACTATTTCTTTGTGCTTGTGGACCATCCTCATTTGGATGCAGTTGGACTTCTTGTCAGAAATATGAACTTGTTGGGCCATTTAAATTGGGACGAGTTCGTATCCTATGACAATTGGGCCAAAAGCTTCTGAAATGTTGATGGGCCACTCTGTAGAAATTATTTATGTATGTTTGTGTTTGGGACCATTGTCGTTTGGATCCATGCGGACCTTTTGTTATGAGGTATGGGCTTGTTGGCCATTTAAACTGGGACAAGAGCATATCTTATGATGATTGGGCCAAAAAGCCTCTAAAACGCCAATGGGCCATTATATGTTTGTGTTTATGAGCATTATCATTTGGATACGATTGGACTTCTTGCCATGAGATGTGAACTGGTTGGGCCATTTAAACTGGGACGAGTTCACTCCTATGACTGTTAGCCCAAAAGCTTCTAAAATGATGATGAGCCGATTTTTGTGAAAATTTTAATAAGTTGATATATCCCTTGTATCACATGCATCTCATTCATCTCATGCATACATATCCTGTTAACACCCTCTATGTCTATAAAAGACATCATAGATTCCTGTTGGGTAATGAAATATGGAAGACTCACTAAAAGACAGGTAAAAGATATGAGTACATCCGATAGCGAGGTATCCCGGATAGATCAGTTGGAAAACGGTCTCGCCAAAATCACTGAACAGTTACAAGCATTGACTACTGTTGTGGCTGCTGGTATAGCAGTACCTCATGCTGGGGGGAAATTCTAATAATGTGAGGCACGAGGAGCCTCCGAATGGGTTGGGGGATGATATCCCCACTTTTGATGATGACATGGCAGAGTATGCAATAGGCAGGGTGATTGGGTCTCAGACAGAATTTCAGAAGCTTCGAGATCAGGTTGAAACAGTTACCCGCAAAATGAAGGGTAAACATGAAGAGTTGTTAGATTATGAGGCAATGACCTTCGAAGAACAGTTGTCTGCTCAGTTCAAGATGTCGGATATGCTAAGTTCATCGGGAATGGGGATCCAAGGGTTCATCTCCGTCAGTATGTATCAGTTATGAGTTATGTGGGTTTGGCAAAGTGACAGGTGCAGAAGATGTTTGGAATGTCACTCGAAGGGGCACCGGTGGTATGGTATCACAGCCTTGAGAAGAAAGTAAGGGAAGATTGGAGGGAATTGGCTTATGCATTCCTGAAACAGTATGTCACGGACTTGGAGATAGATCTGTCACTCCGTGATCTGGAGAACACCAGGCAGAAACCAGAAGAGAGTTTCAAGGAGTATGTGGACCGCTGGAGAAGCCAGCTCTTAAAGATGCAGACCATGCCCTCAGAGAAGGACTAGATAAAAATGATCATCAAGGGCACCAAGCCCTCGATCTATGGTAAGTTGCGGAGGATGACCTCCATGATTATGATTTTCGACAGTTGAGGGAAACTGTTATGGATATTAAGGAAGAAGAGGCCGAGAATAGAAAATTCTATGGTCTGAACATGCATTGGGGGGACATCGGGAACAAAGCCTGTTTCTGCTTGATGATTGATGCTATCCGGAACCGGAGATTCTCCAACTTAGGTAGGCACTTGTCCAAGGTATTGTAGAAATTAAAGTGACAATGACTTTTGAAACCCATAGAAACCAAACCACTCCCAAACCCTACGCCACCACATCTCAACCTAAACCAATATTGCCAATTCCACCAACAAAAAGGCCACGATACCGACAATGTGCCCGACTTCGCCATGAAATCCAAGACCTTATAGACTCCAAAAACATACCCGACCTTGAAACAGAACACCCCAACACACACCAGAACCCTTTACCAAATTACCACTCTGTCCCGCCACCAACCTATATGATAAACTCTGGCCTACCCGAGAACCTTTTCCTCAAATCCTTTGACCTCCAAGCCGTTTGCCTTGGGATTTGGGATAGTAACAGCGAAGATGAAAAGAACAGGGGAAGAGTTTCTGGGCAGACTTCTCTAGTAGTGATGAGAAGAAGTGAGGGGTATGACACGCAGTGGGCGTTTCCACAATGATACGACTGAAAAGGGTAAAGAAGTGTTGACCGAAGGAAGAGAAGTGGCAGAAAATGGGGATAATTCTGAGGGAGAAACAGTTCTGCGCCAGTTGAAAAAAGACCGGGCACAGGTCAGCATCTGGGAATTGTTGTGTTCATCACAGGAGCACAGGCAGGCTATGGTTGAAGCCTTGAGCAAATAGTGGTATCGGAGGATGCTAATTCGGCGATGTTTGGGATCAGTACAAAAGGAAATTTTGCAGGCAATCACTTTTTCTGAGGAATAACTCCCGGTTGAAGGGAGAAACCATAATAGACCTTTGTTCATCAGGGCCAAGGTAAAAGGCAAGAGAACATCATGTGTGATGGTGGATGAGTCCATCAATGTGTGCCCGTTGAAGATTTTGGCAAAGCTGGGTATGAAAGCAACGGATCTGGACCCCTCCAGTATGACCATCAAAGCTTATGATGACAACAAATGAGGAGTTGAGGGTACTTTTTTGGCAGTGGTCAAGTAGGCCCAATTGAAGACGAATTTGAGTTCACGGTGTTGGACATTCCGGCTACTTTCGCTTTATTGTTGGGAAGGCCTTGGTTTCACAAACTTGGGGGCGTGCCTTCCACTTTGCATCAGATGATTAAGTTCCCGTATGAGGGAGAGATTGTTGCCATCCGAGCTGAGATAGATAATGATGTGGCTGCCTTGGAAATACAACCTTTCAGGAGGTTTCATGTGTCAGCAACTTTTGAGGAATGGGTGGATCCTATGGTGGCTATGATCATGAAAAAAATGAAGTTTGAGCCGGGTGAAGGTTCAAAATTGCCAGATTTCAGAGGACAGACTACTCGGAAGGGTTTGTGATACACATCTGATGAAGAAAAGCCGAAGGTTAAGAAGAAAGGTCTGAAACTGATGGAATGTTTTTGTGAAGGCTTCGGGGTATCAAGGGGAGCCTGAACCGGTGGAAGTTAATGGGATTGTGGTACCTGGATTTGAGATTTTCAAGGATATGCTGGGTAAGAATCCGATGATGGAAGAAATTGTGAAGAAGGAAGAAGAGAATTGGGAGGAAGAACTGATGAAGTTGGAGAGCCTGAATCTTGAAGAAGATAAAGAACTTGAGAAGAACCTGGTTGCAGAGGAAGAAGTATCTATAGATGAGGAAGACATTTATCTTCCTGATTTGTTTGAATGTACTTCTGCACTATCCAATAATAAAGACATTTCTTTAGCTTACTTGTCTGAGTCATTTCCATTTGCTCTACATGAATCAAGCATATTTGATATCAGTTCAGCCAGAACTACTGCATTTAACTTGGGTACATATGAGAACCCCAAGGAAATTCTGATTGCAAGTGAAGTTACCTCCGAGGAGAGAGGGAGAAATTAGAAGAAGTATTGGTCAGATATGCCAAAGTATTTGCTTGGTCCTATGAGGACATGCCTGGGGTAGACAGAAGCATTGCCCACCACACAATACCAACTTATCTGAATATGAGGCCAGTGAAACAGAAACTCCGACGGATGAGACCAGAATGGGCTGAGAAAGTCAGAGAGGAAGTTAAAAAATAGATAGATGTGGGGTTCTTGGAAGTAGTAAAGTATCCTGAGTGGTTGGCTAATATTGTGCTGGTGCCGAAGAAAGATGGGAAAGTCAGAATGTGTGTGGATTACAGAGATCTTAACAAGGCTTGCCAAAAGATGATTTTCCTCTACCGGATATAGACGTACTGGTTGATAGTGCGGCTTTATCTGCTATGTATTCATTTGCAGACGGGTTTTCAGGTTACAATCAGGTTCTTATGGCTGAGGAAGACAAAACACAAGACTGCCTTTGTTACCGAGTGTGGTACTTATTGTTATAAGGTGATGCCGTTTGGGCTCAAGAATGCGGGAGCTACTTATCAGTGGATGGCCACTACACTATTCCATGACTTGATGCATAAAGAGATTGAAGTGTATGTGGATGACATGATGGTGAAATCAGAGACAAGAATTAGGCATATAGAAGCACTGGAGAGGTTCCTTTAGAGAGTTGACAAATACAACCTGCGGCTGAACCCCAAGAAATATGTGTTTGGGGTAACATCGGGAAAGCTGCTGGGGCATACAGTGGGAATGGGAGGAATTGAGGTAGACTCTGAAAAGATCAAAGCAATCACAGAGATGTCAGCACCGAAGACTGAGAAGGAGGTCATGCATTCCAGGGGAAGATTCAGTACATCAGTCGGTTCATCGCCAAGTTGACGTCAGTGTGTGAGCCTATCTTCAAACTGTTGAGAAAAGATCAGCCAGGTAAGAAGGGAATGAGCAGTGTCAAGCAGCCTTCGACAAGATCAGAGAGTACTTGGTAAAGCCTCCTATGTTGAAACCTCCGAGATTGGGCAGACCTTTGACATTGTATTTGGCCATAGAATCAGAAGCACTGGGAGCAATGATGGTACAGGCAGATGAGACAAGGAGTATAACATGCAGTTTACTATCTGAGTAAGAAGATGCTCCCGTATGAGGCTCGATATCAGGAAGTGAGAAGATCTGTCTTGCAGTGGTAAGGGCTTCCAGAAAATTGCGGCATTACTTCCAGTCTTACAAGATCCAAGTAGTGACAAAGGAGAATCCTCTGAAATATCTGCATTCAGTGCCTTCGCTAGTGGGGAAATTGGGCAGATGGTTAGTATTACTGACATAGTTTGACATTGAGTACCTCACTTCCAAAGTGGTCAAGGGGCGAGCCGTAGCAGAGTTTCTGTCATTGCAACCTATTGAATGAGATCAGCATAAGTTTGAATTTCCAGATGAAGAGATCCAGGCAATAGCAGTTCAGGGGTGGAAAATATATTTTGCCGGACCAGTGAATTGCAAGGGAGCCAGAATTGGGATTGTGATAGTGACCCCCGAAGGAGAAACCTTGCCTTTGGCTAAAAGATTGACATTCAGAGTAACAAACAACATGGCCGAGTATGAAGCATGTGCTTTTGGTTTGACTGCATTGATAGCCTTGAAGGCCGAGAGTGTGGAAGTCTACGGAGATTCTATGTTGGTAGTCCAGCAGATGCGAGGAGAATGGGAATTGAAAGAAGAACGGTTGAAACCTTACCTTTTTCACCTCAGAAAATTGGCACAGGTTAACCCTATTGTAAGTTTCAGCACTTGCCGAGAGAAGAGAATCAGATGGCAGATGCATTAGCTACACTTGCAGCGACTTGGGAAAATCCAGAAAAGTTAGTGATGAGACCGTTGATACTGACGACAGCAAGCAAACCTGTTTATGAGATAGAGAGAATTCTGGAAATAGAGGTCGATGACGGTAAACTTTGGTATTATGACATTCAGATGTATCTGGAACATGGGGAACTCCCAGAGGGAGCCGCCAGAAAAGACAGAGTAGCCATTCAGAAGTTAGCTTCCCAGTATATGATTTTGAAAGGGGAACTGTACAAGAGGCAAGCAAACAGTATTCAGTTGAAGTGTTTGAGAAAAGAAGTGGCTCAACAGGTAATGGAAGAAGTACACGCCAGGGTATGTGGTCCGCAATTGAACGGGCTGAATCTATCCCGCAAGATAGTGAGACAAGGTTTTTACTGGTCAGCCATGGAGACAGACTGTGCGAAGATGGTAAAGCACTGCCATAATTGTTAGGCACACGGCAATTTGAATCATTTTCCGCACACAGAGTTGCATGGGCTGTCAGAGCCGTGGCCTTTCTCAGCATGGGGAATTGATATGATTGGAGAGATTCGACTTAATGCATCGAATGGGCATCGCTCCATAGTAGTGGCAGTAGATTACTTCTCAAAGTGGGTGGAAGCCGAGTCATTCAGCAATGTTACATCGAAACAGATGGCAAAGTTTATAGCTCAGAATCTCATTGTCGGTATGGTATGCCGCACCATGTGGTTACAGATAATGGAGTTCAGTTCCAGGGGAAACAAATGCAATGCTACAGAAATACATGATAGGCCATCATAAGTCATCACCGTACAGGTCGCAGGCAAATGGGGCAGTTGAGGCAGCCAACAAGACAATAAAGACAATTTTAGCCAAGATGACAGAAAACTGCAGAGATTGGGCCGACAAACAACTGTATGCTTTGTGGGGGTACAAAACATCAGTGAGAACAGCAACAGGGGCCACACCTTACTCTATAGTCTACGGAATGGAAGCAATATTGCCAGTGGAAGTGGAAATAAAGTCTATGAGGGTATTAGCAGAGGCAGAGTTACCGGAATAAGAATGGGCCACATAGAGGTTTGATCAGTTAGCACTGCTGGATGAGAAAAGAACGAAGGCTTTGTATCACATGCAGTTGTATCAGAAGAGACTGGCCCGAGCATTCAACAAGAAAGTACGTCCCACCAAGGTCAGAAAGGGTGATTTGGTACTTAAGCAGTCGAGGCCGTCGATGACAGATCCGAGAGGAAAGTTCAGACCTAACTGGGAAGGACCTTATATAGTGCAGAAAGTAATGGGAAATGGGGCAGTGAAACTGTCAGACTTGGAAGGTAACGAGTTCACTGAGCCGATCAACGTGGACAGATTGAAGTAATATTTTGCATGAGAAAGAGAAGACTTGGCAGAAGGCCTAACCCGACGGGATAAGGAAACTCATGCATGCATGCATACACGTAACACATTTTGGCATTCATTTTGTGTTTGTTTTATATTCACAGGTTTTGAAGAAGAAAAGAGAAAGCGACAAGGACAAGCCGATTAGAAACATCAACATACCAGCGGCCGTTTGGGATGCGTCCCAGGGGGCGAAACCCACATTAATACTAGCAGCAGTCTTGGGGATGCATCCCAGGGTTGAGGCCCATCGTCAACATATGTACCAGTTGCAGTTATGGGGATGCGTCCCAGGATCGAGGTCCACTGCATCATCAGTTTCGGGATGCGTCCCAGGGTCGAGGCCCACCTTTTGTCAGCGGTGTTGGGATGCGTCCCAGGGTCGAGGCCCCCATTTTTGGTTGCAGCTATTGGGATGCATCCCAGGATCGAGGTCCACTACATCATCAGTTTCGAGATGCGTCCCAGGGTCGAGGCCCCCCTTTTGTCAGCGGCATTAGGATGTGTCCCAGGGTCGAGGCCCCCATTATCGGTTGCAGTTATTGGGATGCGTCCCTGTTGGTTTCTAATATAGGTCCCAAGATCAACAAATTCAACCAAGAAAACGCATGAATACATCAAGGAGTAAGGCGGAATACATACTCACATTGATGGGTTTTGATGAAATGAAGAATACAAGCCTTCAAGCTCCCTCCATAAGCTCGCCCAAGGCTTCTCCTTGCTATGGACTGCTCGGTTTTGGTGGTGGTGGTCTCCTCCAAAATCGGCCATTGATGACTCCATGGAAGCTCCAAGCTTCAAGCTTTCCAAAATAAATCCAAGCTCATGTTTTAGTTTCCCTATCACCATAATATAAACCCTAGGTGTGCTAGCACTCTCCTTTCTTCCTTAAATTCGGTCAAACCAAAAATGTTGGGAAGAAATGCTCAAAGCCATGAGGAAGAACAAGAAAAATGAGAGGAAAAAAAAAAGGTTCACAAAAACGTGAACATGCACTAAAGGAGAGAGAAAATAAAGCTCTTTATATATATCATTTATATTATTATTATTTACCAAGTAAATAAACAATAATAAAACATATACCACTTTATTTCAAAAGTCAAATGAAAAAGCAAAAACCAAAAAGGTACAAGTCCTTTCAACTTTATTCCCATCACTTTTTACTTTTCACATCAAGTCACTTTATTAAAGTGACAACATGTCATGTCACATCACTCAAAGTGACAAGTGATTTGACAATTGATGCGACTAGCGATTTGACGCTTGATGTGACTTGCGTGCCGCGCTCGAATTCGAAATGCAAATGCGCTCGCAATCACTCTAGAGCTCGGGTTCGCTAATTCCAAATTAACGAATTTTCCGTCGCGTCGTAATTAAATGATTACGCCTAGCGAAATCACTATTCACGTCGCTAACGAATTAATTCCAAATTAATTCATTCGCCCGAATTAAAATCCAATTTCAATTCCGCGTCGAAATCCAATTTCGTATAATATATCGAATATATTATTTTATCGATTAATTCCAAATTAATCGTTCTCTCTCTTTTATTAATATTTCATCCTAGATAAAATATCTCTGCAATTAATCCCAGATTAATTTTCTCTCTCATCGAATTAATCCCAGATTAATTTTCTGTCTCTCGAATTAATCCCAGATTAATTATAGTGCGAGTCATACATGATCGGTGAATCTTTGGGAAGCGACCCATGAGATCTCCGGATATGTTGGCAGTAAATTCGGTCGTCGGACTATCCGAACACGTAAGTACCTCGTACTACATTTATACCGATTTACGAGACAAGGTTGGCTTCTAGCAAAGCGCCATGCCTACCCAACTCTCCGGAAATATCCTTACAGGAATATATAATCTATATCAAGCGTAGTATACCATAGTATTGCGTATTTCTGTCCAGTATCGGATGATCACGTGCTAGGCCTGGGGCTGGAATTGTGTCTGCCCCGTACGAAGCACATATCGGATGTCTGGTAACTAGTCTCTATAATCGGATAAACATGACCTAGTCATAATATCCCGATAGCTCGAGCATTTAAGAGAACGAGTTTCCGTATCCTACGTAACTATCATCTCCACTATGACTGAAGTGATACTTCCGTCTTGACATCACACCCAACACACTACGATTCTCAATATACCCAGTATCGACGTACACATAATCGTTTAAAGCCCTGGACGACCTCAACTAAAGTATATTGATTGTCGCAAGTGTTAGCGGTGCAAGTCTCAGGTTAAGACCAAATACACCTACCCTGATTGCAGACTCCCATAGACACATAGTCATACTACCAATGGGATTCCACGGGGGTCAATCCAGAGCGAAGCTGTTTCCCGTACCATCGGTGAAACACAACCTCCTATTACACTTGCATGAGTATCCTATACCCAAATATATGAGAACTATGCCGTTGTGCCCTCACAAACGCGCACAAGTGTAATACTAGTCTTTTACGTATTTATCGATGTCCAATCTCGATAATACTCTGACTAGGGATATTTAATGATTTATCCTTCGTGGACTGATACTGTCTCATATCATTCTCCGTCCAGGAACAAATCATAGGGACCTCTCATCACTTATATATCTAGGTGATCTAATCACAAATGATAAGAGTGCAATCTCATTTGTCACATAGTTAATTTGTACAACAACACCGTGATCTGTACAAATAGTGACGCTATAGGTCATAATTGTCCAACAGTCCCAGGATCGAGGTCCACTGTATCTCAGTTTCGGGATGCGTCCCAGGGTCGAGGCCCCCATTTTATCAGCGGTATTGGGATGTGTCCCAGGGTCAAGGCCCCCGTTGTCGGTTGCAGCTATTGGGATGCGTCCCAGGATCGAGGTCCACTGCATCATCAACCCAGTTCAAGACAGCAGGCAAGTCAGATGGCAGCTGGTGAGCCAGGTAAGTGAAAATACATTGCATGACTTTGATAGGATTGTCACTGTTACACATTACACAAGTCCCATCAAAGTGGGGGCGACTGTAGGCACTGCATTTTTGAATGTAAGTCCCTTTGATGAGTCTTATTTGGAGACACTACCTTTTAAGTCACGGGAAACGGACGTCGGAAGGGGAAATTCAGAATAAATACATCATCGGATTCATTTCACAAGTTCACTGTTTTCGTTAGTGCTGCGTTCGTTACTTCGTTTGAACATCAAACAGATTGCGGGCGTTCGTGTAGCGTTCGAAGGGGCGTTCGAACGGCATCAGTATTTCTGGTTTTGCTGCTAGCCTCACACCCAAGCCCAATTAGCCCACCAAAGCCCATAAAACACATCCCAATTAATAAAACACATATTGAACACATGGGGAATTAAATAAAATCTAAAAATCACATACCAAATTAAAATAAATATCAAATAAAATCATGCCTAATTAAAATCAATCAACAAATATTATAGGCCTAAACAAAAGAAATTAAATATATCATATTCCTAATCTAGCCAAGACATGTCCCCCAATCAAATATTAGACTTTCCTTGTGAGACACCAATTGATTCCTTCCTTTTCAAACAAGGACAAACCCTAGCCATTGAATATAAAAAGAACCCTTCACCACACATCTAAAGGTCCTAGCTCATTCATACAAGAAAAAACCTCTCTCTGACTCTTACATTCACGCATACCCAAAAGAAAAAGAAAAGAATTTTCTCTCCTCCTCCACCCTTGCTTTACTGAAAATCACACCCCCTAAACACCATACAACCACCGAAAAATCACAGCCTTAAACACCATCCACCCACGCCAACAAAACACCCAAAACAGTAGCCTAAAACACCAAAAACAGTGGTCAAGATATAACAGAAGTACAGCAGGAAAACAGAAGTGAAACGGAGCAAAAACAGTAGCTTGAGCAGCGAAACAGCAAGGAAAAATGCAAACCAGTGAACCGGAGGAGTTACAGAGTGTTAGCCCTTCCGACGATCGTGTACCGTACATCCGAGAGGTGATTTAAAAGGTTAGACCTGAGGGCACTTTTTCTATTTATTGTTATTCGTTCTTTTTATTGTTTTATTCGCATGAGAGTCGTTTATGGATGCATGTTGTGGCTTTGAATGAATGAAAATGTGTCTCCTCTTGTGATATATAGGATGGAAACCCGGACATAAATTTCATAGCCGATTCGAATGGATGGTAGTATGATCTGTACTCGGGATACAACTCCACGTACCACTTGGGTAAACGGCGCATATTTCATTTTATGTTGTTGTGATTTGTTTATTATCTCGCCATTTAATTTTCGTATGATGATTTGTTTGTATTGATGATGTGATGCGCATGGGCTTAGTATGTTGGTCTAAAGGTTTTCCATTTGAAGGAAGAAAATGCCAAAAGGCTACCTTTATGCCAACACTTTGCCGTGCCTCTTACATCATGTCTTTTGCTTTATGTACGTAAGTTGTTTATGTAATTGATGAGATAAAGCGCATGGGCTTAGTAAGTGCGATTAAAGGTCCTCTTTTTGAGAGGTTAATAATCATTTACCACGATGCTTTGCCTTGCTGGATGATGTGTATATTCGATTGGATGTAAGATATGTTCAATCGGATACACGATGTCTGATATCGTTGTCTTTATTTCTTATATGCATTGTGTTATTAGCGCATGGGCTTAGTAAGTGCGCTTAAGAGTCCTCTATTTTGAGAGGTTAATAATCCTTTACCACGATGCTTTGCCGCGCCGGATGATGTATATTCGATTGGATGTAAGATATGTTCAATCGGATACACGAAGTCCGATATCGTTATCTTTATTTCTTATATGCATTGTGTTATTAGCGCATGGGCTTAGTAAGTGCGATTAAAGGTCCTCTATTTTGAGAGGTTAAAATCCTTTACCACGATGCTTTACCACGCCGGATGATGTATATTCGGTTGAATGTGAGATATGTTCAATCGGGTATACGAAGTCCGATATTGTTGTCTTTATTTTTATATGCATTATGATGTGATGCGCATGGGCTCATCGAGTTGGATTAAAGGTCCTCCATCTTGAGGGATAAAAAGCCTAAGGGTTACCTTTGTCACAACGATTTGCCGCGCTTTTAGCCCATCATTATTGATTAGGTATCATTTATTCATCCATTCACGTGTGTCATGTTATTTACTGCATTTTGGGGGTCACTGCTGTAACCCCGTTCGAACGCGTTTCAGAACGCCTTACGAACGCGAACCTTCTGTTTACCATCCGAACACGTTTTCGAACGCTACTCGAAAGCACACGCATTTTTTTTAGTTTTATCATGCATCAGGTCTGATCCCGTACAAACGCGTTCCCGAACGCTATACGAACGCGAACCTTTTGTTTACCGTTCGAACGCGTTTACGAATGCTATACGAACGCGCACGCATTTTCTTAGTTTTATCATGCATCAGGTCTGATTCCGTTCGAACGCGTTCTCAAACGCCATACGAACGCGAACCTTCTGTTTACCGTTCAAATGCGTTTACGAATGCTACAAGAACGCGTACACACTGAACTGAGTCCTTTTCATCATATTCTATGCGTAATTGCCCCTATCAGTTATCCATTTGTAGTACGAATCTGATTGCCTCTTTTCATTACGCATATTATGCAATTGCCATTTATTTGTATTCCCCACATGTATGAGTACAATGTGTTTATTAAGTTGTATGCTTGCCGTATGTTAATTTACCTTTATGCATACAAATTCAGACATAAATTATATGCAAATAGGTTGTATGCAAATTTGGACATATATTACATGCAAATAGGTTGTATGCAAACATGAAAAATGTGTTATATGCAAACTTAGATGAAATTTTGATGTATGCATGCGAACTTAGGAGTAAATTATCCTTGGAAATATATTGCTTAGGCTTGGTTGAATTATTGCACAAATCCTTTTATTACAAGTTGCATAAGTAAGGGACCATTCCGAACCCAACGGTTTGAGGTCTTCCCTTGCGAGGGGTGAGTGCGGCCTTAAATCTAATTTTCCCGGTTCACACCGGGTGGCGACTCTATCATTCTCTGGTTTAGTCCCCCGCAGGCTACTCTGTACTCCCAACCGGGCCGTGAGCCCGGGACAGCATGTGTCGCCCAATTTTGGTGTTCCCACAAATACACATTGGCTTTATAAGTGTATTATGTTTTCCAGTGCTATATCGGATGGAAACCCGAATGTAAATTCCATAGCCGATTCTGAATGGACGGTAATGTGGTCTGTACTCTGGATACAATTCCACGATCATTGCAATTTATAACGCGCTTATATTAATTTAATAGTTTAATTAAAATTTATCTATTTGTCGAATTTTAAATTTTAAACTTATTAGTGAACTAATATTTTAAATGTTAAAAAAAATTAGGTCACTAAACCAAACTTAATTAAATTAATTTAATTAAGTAAAATATTAGTCGAGACTAATAGGAATTAGTGAATAAAATTTTAAGAGTTAAAATTGTTAGGATATATGCCCTAGAGCATCATGTAATTTAAACGGTATTATATTTTATGAAATAAAATGATGCATTATTCATTTATCAAAGTGTTTGTTTAATATCACATATTGTATATTATCATGTTTACCCTAGATTACTCATGTGCCTTCAGACTTAGTGTATGAGTGCCAACACATGAGGATTTATGTCTGAAGTTAGTAATCTAAATTAGTCTATAGAGAGAAAAAAATCTTGGTACTTTATTTGTGATTTATCTATAGTTGTAGTCCATTCTATAATTGTATGGCGACATTGATCTGGGATCATCCATGTGGAGACATGTGAATGTAGGAACCTTGTATGATGTGATCATATAGGATTGGATTCAGATAGAAATTTGTTTCTTATAATTTCCGTTAAATAAAGAAATTCATTTAGTTATACCATATGGTTATATACAGATTGATCTTAATCCTGAGTGTACTATGATCTCCTGCATGGCAGGCTATGTCCTTTGATTTACAAAGGTGAGGTATGTGTAGCAATCCCGACCAATAGCTACATACTTTGGGGACATAGTTTGGTGTGTCGCTGGGGAAAATTTACATAGATATGGAGTTTACTCTTTCTTACGAGAAGTAGATGAGTATCTTTCTTAAGGGTTGATTCAATACTTGAACGGTTAGAGAGCTCAAGTCTTTCTATTACGAATCAAAAGACTTGACATTCATAATGGTTAAGAATAAATCGTTCATTAGAGAATCAATAGTACTTAAGGTAAAAATAATTCGAGGGGTATAACAGACATAATGACCCGTCTTTAATTACGAGATACTAATGAAGGGTCTAATCCTTATGTAATGACTATATCGATGGACACCGAAGTTTTCATCTTAATTTATCTATCTGCGGCAACGAGAGTGCAGCTTCGGTTTTTAGTGGAATAATCTGGAGTTAATAATTCGGAATATTTAATTAAGAGTTTAATTAATATTACGAGATTATCGGGATAACCATTCACGCATATCGCTCTCTCATTTCCGCCGTCTACCAGTTTTTCTGGCTTCGCCGCTGGCTACCGTTGGACGCAAGGTGGCCACAAACTCCATCTGGTGCCGTCGAGACGATCGACCGTAGACGATCGATGAGCTTCTGCCCCAAATCATCAAAAGGAAGAAGATGGTTCGAGTGAGAAGAGTGCAAAGATTATGTCATTTTTTGCAATTTCTGAAAACTTCATGGTATTTATAGGAATATTTTTGGAAATTACATTTTGACACATAAAATTACAATTATGTCATTAACCTTGTCCTTCTTCGAAAATATATAAATTTGAGGCCATTCTGCTCGTAATTTGGAAAAGTGGTCAACATGAAAGTTATTCGTCTCGCAAAAATGAGTCTAATGGTTCAAGAATTAGCTCTATCGGAGTTCGTTCGCTATCATTATAGCTGAACTAAAAAAATTTCTTCGTATAAAATAATATACATAAATCGCATAAGCAGTTTTTTCGTGTCACGCGATTTCCAATGCATCAGATCTCTATTTTAAAATATTTCGAGCTATATTTCTACACTTCAACTCTTTTTCGCTGATATAGTCTCATTCTGAGACCCAATCTGCAATACAAAATCTTCCGGAAGAGTTTCTGAATTTCTAGATATTACAATTTCGGGACTGAAATATTATAAAAAATAAAAACAAAATATCAGACTAGGGGCTGGTCAGATTCGATCATTAGAGGGAAATGGAATAATTTTTTTTAAGTCGATCTCGATGCCTAAACCGCTTCTGCTACGTGAGGGAAAACGTTTCCTACAATTGGCATCAAGAGCAAGGTTGAAAAGTGTGAATAACCCTCATCTTTTTAATTAAAATTTTTGTTTTTAATGATTTATATAAGTTATAAATTATTTGTATGCATGTTGTGATGAGTAGGCACATTTTAACGTTAATGTGATGAAAGTTTGTTTTAGATTCATGTGATGAATATATTGCATTGATCGTTAATTTTCTCTGGCTCTTTTTGCGTGTGTGAATTTTGGTTTGGGAATGTAAGGCTATAAGGCTAAAATTTTACTAGTGTTGTAAATTTATTTCCTAAGTAAAAATTTCAAGTTGTAACATTCTATGTAATTTGGAGAGCCAATGCCGTAATGGACTCAACGCCACTCCATGGTGTGAGATTTGAAGACCAATGGATGCCTTGTAATATTTTGTACTGATTAGATTAGTGTAGAAAAAGTTGTTGGACAATTATGACCCATAGCGTCACTATTTGTACAGATCACGGTGTTGTTGTACAAATTAACTATGTGACAAAGGAGATTGCACTCTATTCATTTGTGATTAGATCACCTAGATGTATAAATGATAGGAGGTCCCTGTGATTTGTTCCTTGACGGAGAATGATATGAGACAGTATCAGTCCACGAAGGATAAATCATTAAATATCCCTAGTCAGAGTATTATCGAGATTGGACATCGATAATTACGTAAAAGACTAGTATTACACTTGTGAGCGTTGTGAGGGCACAACGGCATAGTTCTCATATATTTGGGTATAGGATACTCATGCAAGTGTGATAGGAGGTTGTGTTTTACCGATGGTACGGGAAACAGCTTCGCTCTGGATAGACCCCTGCGGAATCCCATTGGTAGTATGACTATGTGTCTATGGGAGTCTGCAATCAGGGTAGGTGTATTTGGTCTTAACCTGAGACTTGCACCGCTAATACTTGCGACAATCAATATACTTTGGTTGAGGTCGTCCAGGGCTTTAACCGGTTCTGTGTACGCCAATTCTGGGTATATTGAGAATCGTAGTGTGTTGGGTGTGATGTTAAGACGGAAGTATCACTCCAGTCATATGGAGATGATGGTCACATAGGATACGGAACTCGTTCTCTTAAATGCTCGAGCTATCGGGATATTATGACTAGGTCATGTATATCCGATTATAGAGACTAGTTGCCAAACATCCGGTATGTACTTCGTACGGGGCAGACACAATTCCAGCCCCAGGCCTAGCACGTGAACATCCGATACTAGATCGACATACACAATACTACGGTATACTACGCTTGATATAGATCACATATTCCTATAAGGATATTTCTGGAGAATTGGGTAGGCATGGCGCTTTGCTAGAAGCCAACCTTGTTCGGATAGTCCGACGACCGTATTTACTACCAACATATTCGGGGATCTCATGGGTCGCTTCCCGAAGATTCACCGATGAAGTATGACTCTCACTTTAATTAATCTGGGAATAATTAGAAGAGAGAGAGAAAATTAATCTAGGATTAATTACGGAGATATTTTATCTGGGAAAAAATATTAATTAAAGAGAGAGAACGATTAATTTGGAATTAATCAATAAAATAATATATTTGATATATTATGCGAAATTGGATTTCGACGCGGAATTAAAATTAGATTTTAATTCGGGCGAACGAATTAATTTAGAATTAATTCGTTAGCGACGTGAATAGTGATTTCGCTAGGCGTAATCGTTTAATTGCGTCACGACGGAAAATTCATTAATTCGGAATTAGAGAACCCGAGCCCGAGTGTGATTGCGAGCGCATTCGCATTTCGAATTCGAGTGCGGCACGCAAGTCAAATCGAGCATCAAATCGCAAGTCACATCAAGCATCAAATCACATGTCACTTTGAGTGATGTGCCAATTTCATTGATTGATTTGAGTGATTGATGTGGTAGTTGAAAAGCATTAATGGCTTTTGCTTTTTGACTTTTTGGTAAATGGAAATTAAAAAGGTGGTATATGGTTTATTTTATTTTGGAAAATATAAAACTAAACACTTTTTATTTCTTTTTCACTTCTCTCTCCACTCTCACGTTTTTCTCTTTTTCCCTCCTTCTTCTTGCACACGGCTTGGAGCCAATTTTTCTCTCCATTTTCTGGTTCTCCCGAAGATAAAGATAAGCAAGAGAAATGATTTTGTTGCAAAATCAAAGTGCTAGCACACCTTGAGTCTTCCTAAGGTGATAGGGAAATGAACACATGAGCATGAAACCGTTTTTGAAGCTTGGAGCTTAGAGCTTCCATGGAGTCATCCATGGCCGAATCTTGGAGGGACAACAAGCAGTGAAACCGAGCAGCCCACTGCCCAATAACTCACTACCGAGCTTCACCATGGAGTAAGATTTAAGTGTTCTTCATCGCGTTGCAAGATCCGTTCATTGTGAGTATGTTTCCGCCATTATCCTTTGTGTATTCATGCGTTTTTCATGCTTATTTGATGATTCTTGGGACCTAATTAGAAACCAACAATGGTATCTTGAGCTTATATCAAGCATGAAATTTTTAGGGTTTAAAATTGGGCAAAATCGATTTGAGCATCAAATGGTTAAATTGTTTGATTTAGTATGCTTGAATGAGGTTGAATTGAAGTTGTGCATGATCAATTTCAAGAAAATTGGATTGGATCAATTTTCCCCAAAACCTTAGGCTTGGCCAAAAACTTTGAACCCTAATATCTTGGTAATTTTTTGTTTTTTGATCATTGGATGACTTAAAACAATTGGGTAAAGTTGATTTGAAGTTTAATTGGATTGAATTTTGAATTGGACAAATTTTTCCCCAAATTGTGGCTTGGCCGAATTCTTAGAGAAATAAAATTCATGGTGATTTTTGTTGTTTAATTCATTGGATAAGTTGAATTGATTTGGGAAATGATGATTGTGGATTCAATTGGATTGAAACCGAATCGGATTAAAAAAAAACCCCTAATTGCCGAGAATAAAGAAGCATGTATTGGGTTTGATTTTGATTGAATTGTGTTGGACACTATTTGATGTTAAAGTGCATGATTAATTAGGCTAATTGATGTTTTAGAAATGTTAATTGGATAATTAATTGTGTATTACACTTAGGTTAATTAATTGTGGAATTTGGAATTTTATAAGTTAATTAATTGGGCTTGAAATTGGATTTGGGCCTTATAGGTTGTAATTGGGCTTTTGGGCTTGGTTGTACCAAGTTAGGTTTGGGCCAATTTGGTTGGATCCAATTGGGCCCAAAACCGCATCCATAAAGTCCAATTATGACTTAATGGACCTTAATTTTTAATTGGGCCTAATAGGCCAAAATTGATTTATGGGCTTATGGGGTAAATCCCGGATTGAACTTTAGTTATCGGTTTGATCTGAGTTGACCAAAAGTCCACGCCTCAAGAAAATTAATTAAAAGCTCATTGGACTTTAATTAAATAAACGTTGGATGTTAATCGGGCTTTGAGACCCGTAACGATTGAATTTGGAATTTAAATCGTAAAAAGGTTTATTAATAAAGTGTAATATTTAATTTGGAATTAAATAGTGAATTAGTATTAAATACAAATTGAATTGGATTTAATTTTGTAGTTTAATTTAATTTAAGAATTCGTACTTTGAGTACTTATTCTCGAAACGAGTTTGACTCGAGAAAAATCAAATCATTGTTTGAACATTGGATGATCACTAATTATCAGATTAATTAATTGGATTAGATTAATTGATAACATGCTTGCGTGAATACATGGTTGCGATGCATGAATAATGTATATCAGATGGATATTAGATGGGTGGGGCAATTTTAGAAATTGTAATAAATTTGATTTATTAATTGGACCTGCGTGTCCAGCCTTATCACCTCCATATTCTTTGTATTCTCTTCCCACCTATTCCCCTCAATGTAAATGAGGTTTCTTTAGAAGTGTAGTGTAACGGGTAGAAGAAATAGTTGTGCTAGCGGGAGAAAGAAATAGAGATT
Source organism: Zanthoxylum bungeanum (assembly GCA_019454045.1). NCBI lineage: Eukaryota > Viridiplantae > Streptophyta > Magnoliopsida > Sapindales > Rutaceae > Zanthoxylum > Zanthoxylum bungeanum. The sequence continues at coordinate 16,400 of SKCR01045002.1, read as the reverse complement.
TGATCTAGGATAAATGTAAAGTATCCATCCGCATATCATTATTATTTTTCATATGCGCTTTATTCTTTGTTTCTGATCTCACCTCATGAAGATGTCAATCTTATTGAGGAATACGAACGAACTGGCTACGAATGAGGAAGTGATACAAGGTATCGACTCCCAATTATGGCAAAGTGCCATAAGTCCGAAATGGATTCCATGTATACCAACTAAGTTTGGACACTAGTTGAAGTACCGGAAGGCATTGTGCCTATTGGTACTGTATAAGTCTTCAAGGAAAACATACATGGATGGCAATATACCAACGTACAAAGCTAGACTTGCAGCGAAAAGGTATTGTTATCAACATTGTGTCGATTACGACGAAACCTGTTACTCGTTGCCATGATTAAATCCATTTGGATAATGCTTGCTAATGCTGCATGTTTCATTTATGAAATATGTCAACTGAACATCAAAATCGCTTTCCTTAAACGGAAACCTTTTGGAGGATGTTTATAACATCCTGACGGTTTTGTCGTACCAAAACGAGCAAACAAGGTTAACAAGTTAAATCGATCCATTGATGGATTGAAGTAAGCATTGCGTTCTTGGAACCAGTGTTTTGATGTAATCATAATGGTATATGATTTAATTCAAAAAGAAAATGATTCTTGTGTATATAAGGAGGTTAGTGGGAGCGCACTGACAATGATTGTCCTATAAAATGATTATATATCATTTCTTGGAAATGATATTCCCATAATATAATCGGTGAAAGCTTGGCTTTCATGAAAATTCTCCGTAGAATACTTGGGAGAAACAACTTTTATTCTAGGAATAAGGATCTACTGGGATAGATCTAAAAGTTGTTGGCAATCTCCGAGGACTCGTACGTTGAAATAAATTTACGCGACCTGGTGTCTCATATACTTTGAGCATATGGAGTCACAATCAAGCCAATCCAAGTGATAGTCACTGGATTGATGTTAAGAACATCCTTAAGTATCTTAGATGAACTAAGGATGATGTCTTATACTATGAAGAATGAGAACTTGAAGTGACTGGGTTCACTGCTACAAGTTTCCAAACCGACAATAACGACTATAAGTCGTAATAAGGAACTATATATAGTTTGAATAACGGAACAGTGAGCTGGAAATCTTCCAAGCAAGATACTGTTACCGAATAAACAACAAAAGTGGAATATTGTTGCAGCTAAGGCAGCAATAGAAGCACTTTGGATCTATATAATCCTAATTGGATTAGGAGTAGTTCTGTTAGCAGTTGAGCTAGGCTACAACACAGGCTAAAGAATTAATGGTCTCATCAACGATCCAAGTATATACTTCAATTATTTCATCTGATTCGTTGGATCATACATCGTGGCGATGTGATGATCGAATAAATCGCATCAAATGATAACTTTATAAATCCGCTGACGAAAGCAGTTTCTCAGCAGAAGTTTGAGCGAACTGTACATAGTTCAGGTGTAGGACACCTGAGTGATAGGCTATAGGCCAAGTGGGAGATTGTTGAACAATTATGACCCATAGCATCACTTTTTGTACAGAACATGGTATTGTTGTACAAATTAACTATGTGACAAAGGAAATTGCTCTTTTATCATTTGTAATTGGATTACCAAGATAAATAAATGATAAAAGTCCATATGATTAGTTCCGGATTAATAAGATATGAGACAGTATTGGATACTTATGCAAATGCAATAGGAGGTTGTGTTTACCGATGGTACGGAAACAGTTTCGCTCTTGATAGACCCCTCAGAATTCCATTGTTAGTATGACTATGTGTCTATGGAAGTCCGAATCAGGGTAGGTGTATTTGGTCTTAACCTGAGACTTGCACCGCTAATACTTGCGACAATCAATATACTTTGGTTTTGGTCGTCCAAGGCTTTAACAGGTTCTGTGTACGCCTCTTCTGGGTATATTGAGAATCGTAGTGTATTGGGTGTGATGTCAAGATGGAAGTATCACTTCAGTCAAATGGAGATGATGGTCACGTAGGATACAGAATTGGTGCTCTTATATGCTGCAGCTATCGGGATAATATGACTAGGTTATGTTTATCCGATTATAGAGACTAGTTACCAGAGATCCGATATGTGCTTCGTACGGGGCGGACACAATTCCAGCCTCAGGCCTAGCACGTGACATCCAATATTGGATCACAATACGCAATACTACGTATACTACGCCTGATATAGATTACATATTCCTTCAAAGAATATTTCTGGAGAATTGGGTAGGCACGGTGCTTTGCTAGAAGCCAACCATGTCTCGTAAATCGGTAAAAACGTAGTACTAGGTACTTACATATTCGGATAGTCCGACGACCGGATTTACTGTCAACATATCCAGGGATCTCATGGGTCGCTTCCCGAATATTCACCGATGACGTATGACTCGCACATTATTAATATTGGATTAATTATAAGAGAGAGAAAATTAATCTAGGATTAATTGCGGAGATATTTTATCTGGGATAAAATACTATTTGAAGAGAGAGAACGATTATTTTGGAATTAATCGATAAAATAATATATTTGATATATTATACGAAATTAGATTTTGACGCGGAATTAAAATTGGATTTTAATTCGGGCTAACGAGTTAATTTAGAATTAATTCACTAGCGACATGAATAGTAATTTTGCTAGGCATAATTATTTAATTAAATTTGATTTAATTACGTCGCAACGGAAAATTCGTTAATTTGGAATTAGCAAACCCGAGCCCGGGAGTGTTTGCGGGCCCACTCGCATTTCGAATCAAGTTGGGCCCCCAAGTCACATCACGCGTCACATCACTAGTCAACTTTATCACTTTAATGTGATGGAATTTGTTGGTAGATGGTTGAGTGTGAAACACACTAGTGTGATGGCTTGAAAGACATTTACCATTTTTATTATTTTTGTTATTTTTGACTTTCATTTTGTGTAATCAGATTACACAACACAAAAACAACACACTTCCTTCTCCTCTATCCCTCATTTCGGCTATGAGCCAATTTTTCTCTCTATTTCTCTCCATGGCCGAGAGATGCAGAAAGGAAAAGGGAAATTTTGTGGCAAAATTTCCAAGGTGCTAGCACACTAAGGAGTCCTACAAAGGTGATAGGGAACCCATTCAGGAGCATGGAATCACAAATCAAAGCTTGGAGCTTGAAGATCATCCATGGAGGAGCTTGGCAGAATCTTGGAGGAGGAAAAAATGGGCTAGGTCGAATACATCAAAGAAATTTTTTGTGTTCATCGCATCGCAAAGCCGATCAAAGTGAGTATTTCCGCAACTTTACTTTGTTGTATTCGCACTTTTCATAGCTTAATTTGATCTTGGGAAGACCTAGAAAACTCAACAATGGTATCAAGAGCCTTGATTAAGCATGAAATTGATTTAGGGTAAAATTTGGGTAAAATTGATTTGAGCATGATTTGATAAAATTGATTGATTGAGTATGCTTGAATGATGATAACTTGGAGTTATATGTGATCGATTTGATGAAAATTGAATTGGATTAATTTTTCCCTAAATAGTAGGCTTGGCCGAATGAGTTTGGATGCCCTAAAGTCATGGTGATTTTTATTTTTTGATCATTGGATGAATTGAAAGACTTGAGATAAATTGATTTAGGATTTAATTGGATTAAAATCGAAATCGGATTCAAAATCCATAAATTGCCGTGAGCTTCAAAGCATGGAAATGAGATGATTTTTGATTCAATAATGTTGGACATGTGTTGATGATGATAAGCATGATTAATTATGTAAATTGGTGTTTTGGAAGTATTAATTTGAATAATTAATTATGGTTATACACTTGAGTTAATTAAATTGTGAAATTTGGAATTTAATTAGTTGGGCTTAATTTGGAATTGGGCTTATAAAGTTGTATTTGGGCTTAATGGGCTTGGTTGGGCCAAGTTTGGTTTAGGTCAATTGGTTGGATCCAATTGGGCCTAAAACCATTTCCATAAAGTCCAAATATGATTAAATGGCCCTTTAATATTTTATTTGGGCCTAATGGGCCTAAATTGATTTAATTTAATGTTTTTTTTATTTATTTTTATCACTAAAAAAATAGTCCATTAATTGATTTATTTTAACCACTCTTAAAATTAAATCTTGACTATGTCTCTACTCACACATGCTTTCTTGCTTAATTTTATGCTGCCCTTTATCGTTTTTATTATTTATTTCATCCGTAAAAAAATTAATTAATTCCTTCCTCTTACTTCACAACAAGTGATAATTAAAAATTATTTTATGAATTTTTTTATATTTATTGTACTTATGATGCAGACTTTCGACCATTAATTATTGCACAGTGAATTATAAAAAATATTTGAGAACTGAGAGATAAATGAAATAATGCATAAATATTACGTATGAGTAAATCAAGTGTCTCATATAAAATATTAACCGATAAAATAAAGAATATTTACAAGATCAATACGTAATATATATGTTCAATCTATATAAGTGTGGACCATATATTAGTAATAATAAAATCCTAATAAAATAGTATACAAAATTACTAAATTTTTATATCTATTGTAAAAACAATTAAAATTTTGTCGCCATTTTTCTTTAAAAAAAATTAAGTAAAAATATATGTGAGTATATTATTACTCAAAAAAAAATTTATATGCAAACGTAAAAATTGAGAGGAAAAACAGATAAGACAGAAATTCACTGCCACAGACAAAATTTTTATATATTTTTATGTTATTGCCATAACCGTTTCATATACTCTTCCCGACAGAGACGCAACACACATGAAAAAAATGTCGATCTCGAACACGAACACGACGCAATCGAAACCAAGAACAGTCTGCTGCATAGGCGACGTTCATGGATACATCACGAAGCTCCAAAATCTTTGGAAAAATCTAGAAACCCATATCGGCCCATCGGAATTCAACTCCGCTCTCATAATTTTCTTGGGCGATTACTGCGACCGCGGTCCCAACACACGCGAAGTTATTGATTTCTTGATTTCACTGCCCACAAAATACCCAAATCAAAAACACGTTTTCTTGTCGGGAAATCACGACCTGGCTTTTGCTGCTTTTGTTGGGGTCTTGCCGGAGCCCGGTGGCGGTATTGAGTTTAAGGAAGGCTGGAAAGGGTATGAGCAGAATGAAGAGAGAGAAGGTTGGTTTAAAGGTGATGGGTATGAGAAAATGCATTTACAAGGGAGAAGGTGGGGTGGCAAAATTACTGTTCAGTTTAATTCAATTAAGGGTACTGAATATAAGGGTTCTATTTATGATGCTGCTCCTACTTTTGAGTCCTATGGAGTTGCTCATGGATCTGCTGGTATGCTTCAAGGATCTTTACTTTTATATGATTAATGTGTAGTCTGTATTGATTTCCAATTGCATATTTCATCAAGTAAAATTTCAGATTAGGAGTGAAACTTATTGCCAATGGTTTTTAAGTAGAGTTATTTCCACCCCAAGGATTTAGAATTTGGTTGTCTGAATTCGAGTCTGAGCTGTATTTCTTGTAAGAGCCTAGCCAGAGGTTTTAGTTGCTCCACTTAAACTAAACCCGGTTCGTGTGGTTTGGCTGCGGGGTTTCTAAAGTAGAGTTATTTCTGGTGATGTAATCACAATTGAGAATTTGGGGTTTGATTAGTATGGTTTTTTTATAAGATTGAATGGCTGAGCTCTTAGTTTTTGGTTTGTGACAACTGACAAGTTCTTGTGTATGATTATAGTGGCTTGAATAGGTGTTCTCGGGTCGGGTCGGATTTATATAAATTTTATTAAACTCGAGCGGGTCGGATCAAACGGATTAGCAAACTCGAAATTTGAGTTATTATACCCAAGCGGGTCGGGTTGGGTCGCCAAAAAAAAAAGAAATTTTGTTCTTTATGTATTAATTATTTTGAGAGATAAATACTAGTTATTTTATATGCCAAAATATGTCATACATATAAAGTTTGAAGACAACAAAATTAGTAAACAATTGAAATAGTAGTAAAAACTTAAAAAAATAATAAAATTTTTTAAAAATAGTAAAAATTTTATTGTACGAAATTCGGGTCGGGAAATCAAACCCGTGACCCGACCCGACATATGCGGGTAGGGTCGGATTAACATGAACATGAATTAGTTTTCTTTTTTAAAATCCGGTCGGGTCGACAGTTGACCTGTAAATTTGTACACCATAGCTTTTTGGTTTGTACTGACTAAATGGTTTGCTCTGTTTGATGGATGTGATTCTTAGTCAATATATGCATAATTGGTTATTATGTTCGATAAGAATCAATAGTTTTTGTTATTTTGTAATGGAAAAAAAAAATGTGTTTTCCATTACTGTGATTTGAAGTTCTAATTAATAGTATATTTCCTGGTTGTTTGAATTGAAAGAGTGATTTGTGTGTACAGATTTGGTTAAGGCAGTTCCCGATAACCACAAGAAATTTCTGGCTGATATGGTCTGGGTCCATGAAGAGGTAAAGCTATTCTCTCTTGCCTCTGCTGTTCTTGTCTTTTGGAATTTTGATCTATCACTTGCACAAGCTTGGTAACTATATGAAGTATATTTCAAAATGTAAACCATGTGCATATGCCTAGTAAAAATATGATGTGTATTTTTTGACTTCCGTGGCTATTGTGTTTCATAGAACTACACTATATATGTTGTTTGTATTTTGAATGTTTCTTTTTCCAGGATGATGTTTGCGTAAAGACTGGTGATGGAATTAAACGATGTAAACTGATTGCTGTGCACGCTGGTTTAGAGAGAGGGAAAAAAGTTGATGAACAGTTGGAAATGTTGAAGGCGAAGAATACTCGAGTGCCCAAGGTAGAAGCTCTCAGCGGGCGGAAAAATGTGTGGGACATACCAGAGGTGATAATGCCTTGTATCATTAATCATTTGAGCTTAATCAGAATCTATGCTGAGTTTCTTAACTATAATCTACAGTGATGAAACCTTCAGTGACAGGATTCTAACGAAGGAGATACAACTATTAGCAGCTGACTTACAGTTACATCTACTCATGATATGAAACTGAAACCTAATGCGTATTACTTTACCCCTTGCAGGAACTAACTGAGAAACCCTGCATTGTGGTAAGTGGTCACCACGGTAAAATTCACATTAATGGACTTAGGCTTATTATTGATGAAGGTGGTGGACTAGAGAATAATCCAGTGGCAGCAATCGTGCTCCCCTCAATGGAGATCGTTCGTGATACTGATAATTTGGCAAAATAGCTTTGAGTCTATGATAGATTGTCATGGTGATACAATTCGTATATGTTTTAAATTTAGCAAAAGCATGCATGGTGCAATTTTTGTTTTCATATAGTTAACATTTGTGGAATGTACCAATTACATTGCCGAGGATTAGTGTCTGTTAAATCTCTCTCTTATATTTATAGCAGGTTCAGTTAACTTGCTACGTAATTACTGTGACAAAATCCCAATAAAGAAAATTCTGCATTACGAAAATTTGAAGGCAATCAAACAGTACACTCAACTTATACAAGAGACAATCACCAGAAGCGTTACAGAGTTTCTGTTGAACTACGATTTAATAAACTTTTTAAAGAGAAAAAACTGAAGGAAACCAAGTTATTTGGATTGCGCAGTCACAAACTTAAATCAGGTGCTTACATAGCTAGCATCTGAGGCGGTGCTGCGGGGCAACTGATGTAGAACAGTTGTTGGAGATGAATTTGAATTGGGAGTGGAAGATCGCAGAGCCTCTGCCAGAGGTCCCCCCATTGAAGCCACCGTGTTTGTGGCCCATCCTGATGCCCAATTCATTCCCTTTCACCAACCTGGGAGCCGGATTCCTCTCCATTACCGGTGGATAGTTTCAACGAGACATCCGATGATGAGTTCCCGGGCATGGAAATGGAAAGGCAGGTGGCAGAATTGACTGTGGTAGCATTGTTATGATCTTGAAGTGACCGTGGCCAGTCATCAAAAAAATGCCTCAAAATGTGACCATCAGATCTATTACCAACCTCATTTTGGGGTTCAAAAAGGCTCTTGTTAACAGTTTTGGACAAAGAGGAACTACAAGGGACAAAGAACATGATGATATAAGCAAGCAAAAAAATTTTTTAAAAAAAAAAAAAAAAAGGAAATAAAAAGAACAAATTAAAGAAAAAGGAAATAAAATTATAAGCATAAATATCTTCAAAAGAAGTGGTTGGGGTTGGTTCGTACAAAAATCTGAAGCAATTCCCCCAGATATGAAACCTACTGGCCAAACTTTCATCAGGGCCCTACCAAGAATCTGTCTTTATCTAAAAACTCTTATCAAATTATCAAAGTCAAGTAATCAAAAACAAACATGCCCAAATAAACCTTCATCAAGTCAAATTATAAATTAATTTAACAAGATTCAACGAGGGGATACCTTTGATTGTACTGAAGAAGACCAATGGAAGGCGAAGGAGCTGAAAGAGCAAAATTGGTGCCATTAGCCATCTGTGCAAGGGGAGAAGAAGTACCAGCAGCAGCATTAATGGTGGTACTAGTGGATTTGAGAGTCCCAGTAGCAGAAGTGGGTGTGGGGATTTCCACATGCTTTCTTGAACGGTTGCGGCCACGGTTCATGTGGCGCTCGCAATACTTGTGCCCCGCCACCACGTCCCTTGAGCACCTCCATTTCTTGCCATCTGTCCTCCGGCACCTCCCTGGCTCCGGATCCATTGCCCCCTTTCCCCAGTACCCTGATTGCAACACTGATCACATATACATGTTGATCAAAATGTAATAATTAACTTGTGTTAATTGACAAAAGGGCATATCGGAATCAATTAGATCTTGATTGTAACATATGCAATGGGAAGAAAAACTCACAAGCTGACTGATAATGAGAGTAATGTTGAAGAGGGTGATGGAGGAAATATGGAGAAGAGTTGAGAAGGCTTTTCTTGATAGACTGAAGGAGTTCAGGAGGAACAGAAGCACCAGCTAACATGTACCTGTAGATCAAAGCCTGTAGCTCAAGCTCCTGCCACTGAGCCAAGCTGAAGTAACTCCCCATCCCTGACAAATTTTTTTTCCAAAAGTTAATAATAAAAGAATGGAAGAAGGGCTAGTTAATTAGATGCTATATATTTATGTGTATATATATATATATATGTATGGGAACTGAACTACAAAATTTAAGGGTTATTGTCTGTGACAAAAATGAAAGGTGGGTATTAGAAAATGAAGAAAAATCTTACTAGGAAATCGGGTGGTTGAATCAGAAAATGCTGACAGGTTGCTGACTTTGGATGTGGGTTCAGGTAAAAAGAAAGGGAGGGCAGATGACCCAGATGAGGGCTGTTGTTGTTGGAGCTGTGGTTCATGGGGATCAAGAAAGAATTTTGGTATCTTTGCTGCAGAAACTTGTTGCTCTGACTCATGCTGCTGGTCTCTCCATTGCTTCAGATGCAATTCCATTGAGACGGAGAGAGAGAGAGAGAGATGGAATTGCTTTTGCTTTTTGGTTTGGTTTTGTGGGTTTAATAGCTTTGTTTGGTGTGTGTGTTGGGTATACGTGTGAAAGGGAAAGTTTTGCAGGATTTTTGATAGGTTCCTTTTTACATATTCGGCAAATACCCACCGAATTAGTTTTACTGATTTGTATAATTAGGATGTATATTTTTTCTTTTCAAAAAAGAAAAGAAAAAAGGATTGTATATTTTTCCGTAATAAAAGATTATAATGGGTAAAAAATGATACAGGTTGACGTAACATGATATTTGATGACGTGGTTGTTGACTTGATATGATATTTACTGACATGGTATTAATATAATTATTGGCTTGGTATGACTTGGATAGTATTTTGTCACCAAAAATAATCTTTTTTTTTTTTTAAAGAAACTCTGATCATTTAAGTTAAAGAAAGATTACACCTGATTTGAGGGGGAAAAAACTTCCGTCAAAAACCAGTATCACAGAATTACAAGCCGTTTTAGCTATTATGAGCCACTACATTGGAAAATCTAGACTTATATTGAAAAAAGACGGGGTAAGTAGTCCCAGCTTTTTTAACCTCTTAAATGGTCCACACAATCTCCTTTGTTGTTGAAGAAAATCCAAGAACTAAGTCAATGATATTTTTGGCATCAGATTCAATAATGAAAGTCGAAAATTCTGTTGACTTTGCACTTTGGATTCCAAATAGTATAGCCTGAGCTTCTGCCTCCTCTATGTCTTTGGTTAATGGATCATTCTTGTTCCAACCCCAATAATCGAGCTTTCACAGTCTCTCATTACCATACCTAGCCCTGCAGTTTGTTTTGTTAGCAATACAATCGCATAATGGATTTTAATGATGCAACGAGAGTGAAGTCTTCGGCACACAAAAGCGAGACAATACAAAAAGATGTCGAAGCACACAATGGTGAAAAGCGAAGAATGTGAAGACTTGCATACATTGAAGATTTTATATGAAGTCTTAGCTTATGGCTATAATTGTAATGTGATTTGAGTATTCAAGTGCCTAAGCTCATAGAAAACATACACATTCACTTAGATGTATTAGGTTCAAGTACAAAATGCATTAAAACCTTTATACTTGCATTTTTGGTACATAAACCGGCATACCGGTCTATTACCGGTGTCCATACCGGTGAGATGCCGTGTTTTGCACACTCACTGGAACTGGCACGGACCTTACCGGTCCCATACCGGTGAACCTATGGATTGCATGGCTCCTGGAACCGGCACACACCAAACCGGGTTACATACCGGTGAGCCTAACGGCTAGTTCCTTCACTGGAACCGGCATGACCTAAACCGATCCTCATACCGGTTACCATACCGTTCAAGCCTTCACATTGCACAATCATTGGAACCGGCAAGGACCATACCGGTCCTCATACCGGCCTAACAGATATATCTTCAATGATAATATAGCCGTTGATACCCGTTACTATGCCAGATCGGTATACCGGTGTCTGAGGACCGGCATACCGGTCTCAGATAGCAAGTTGGGGCATGTGTTTTCATTTTGCTATAAATTGAGCCCCAACTCATTTTTGCTTGGTTAGAGAACTAGAGAACCTTCATACATATTCAACCAAGGCAAAAACAATAGTGTTTCTAAACCTTCATATTCATAAACACTCATCAAGCTCACATACACTACACATTCATATACATTTGTAGTGAGCTTAGATCATTTGGGTAACCAACTCACACAATCGTCTTTATCATTGTGAGTACCCAAGTGTGTTTTACAATTTCTTATACAAAACACTTGCGGTTTGTGAAATCCCATTGTTTAGGTAATTGTAAAGGTTTTCGAGTGAGTCTACGTAGAAAACTCAAAGTGTAAAGGTTCGGAGTGCACCTTACGTAAAACTCTTGGTTGCGGGTGAGCCACAGAAACTCGTTATTAGTGGAAATCTTCAAGTGCGGCTTGGGGGAGTGGACGTAGACATTGTTGGCCGAACCACTATAAATCTCGGTGTCATTTTCTCTATCCCTTAATTCTTTACATATTGCAATTTTTATTTATTACATGTTTATATATTAGAAACTTGCATATAAGTTGTTTATTACAATAGAGAAAATTGACCTTAAGCATTAATTGGTAAAAGAGCTTAAAATTGGCAAAGATTTTTAATTCCGCATATTTTAGCCGTAACCCAATTCACCCCTATTGGGTATAGAGTTTGGTTTATCTGTAGGAGCGAAACGGGGTTTACCGCTATGCCTATGATGCTCGGCGACCACGACATTGTTGGGCTCGCAGCCCGTAGAGAGTACGGAGTAGCCCGCGGGGGACTAAATCAGAGAATAAATGAGTCGCCACCCAGTGTGAACTGGAAAAGATTTAAGGCCGCACTCACCCCTCGCAAGGGAAGACCTCAAACCGTTTGGGTTCGGAATGGTCCATTACTTATGCCAGTATAATGGACGGGTTCACACAATGGTATAGCCAAGTCTTATGCAGTTCATGCAAAGTAATTCAAATAAACACAAGTTCACACACCCATAAATATTAATAATCACAATAACATAGTTCCAAAAGCATATTAAATTAAGAAGTGCGAGATGTGATAACGAAAATCATAATAAATAATCAAAAGCAGGAAAAGCGTCAATAAATAAATAGCAAACAAAAAAGGGGGTTAATCACACATGTATGAGTGTTTCCCGAGTGGCACGTGGAGTTGTATCCCAAGTACAAACAACACTATCGTCCATTCGGATTCAGCTACGAAATTTATGTCTGGGTTTCCATCTGTAAAGAAGAAGAGCTAATGAAGGGCAAAAAGCACGAGGCGCACTTCGCTTCAACATCTCAGTCTCCCAAGGCTTGGCCGAAGGCAACTAGAGGTGTAAAGAAGAAGAAGAAGAAAAAGGGCAATGCCAAATCGTCAAAACCTTCTGGGAAGGGTAAGGACAAATCCCAAGATGTATGTCTGCAGTGCGGCAAGCGGGGTCACTAGAAGCGTGACTGCCGCGAGTACAAGGGACACATGAAGGAAATCAAAGCGGGCAAGGCACCGGCTTCAGGTATGTTTGTTATAGAAATAAACATGTCTACTTCTAGTTTTAAAAATTAGATTTTTGATTCTGGTTGTGGTACTCATATATGTACTGATGTACAGGATCTGCAGATTAGCAGAAGACTGGCCTCATGAGAGATTGACCTCCGCATTGGAAATGAGACTCGAGTCACCGTTTTGGCCGTTGAGACTTATATTTTGGAACTGCCCTCGGGGCATGTACTTAATCTTTCAGACTGTTATTATGTACCTAGTTTGACTAGGAATATTTTATATGTATCTTTATTGGCCCAATGTGGCTATACTTTTGTTTTTAGAAACACTGGGTGTTTTATATATAAAAATGATATGGAGATATGTAGTGCTGATGTAGATAATGGTCTTTACATTTTGAATATAAATCTATCTCAAACATGTAATGTAACAAACAAAAGGCTTAAACTAAGTAAAAAAGATGAAACTTATATGTGGCATTATCGTATGGGACACATTAACAAGACTTGCATATCCACACTTTCGAAGAGTGGGTACTTGGACGGATTTGATCCAAATTCATATGACGTCTGCGAATCTTGTTTATTAGGCAAAATGCCTAAAACACATTTTAACAGAAAATATGCACTTACCACCGAACTGTTAGCCCTTATTCATAGTGACGTATGCGGGCCCATGTCTAGCCAGGCTAGAGGTGGATATGAATATTTCGTAACCCTTACGGATGATGCATCGCGTTATGGTTATGTGTATCTTATGAGACACAAGTCGGAAACCTTAGAGAAATTCAAAGAATTTCGACACGAAGTAGAAAAACAGACCGGTAAAAGTATAAAAACATTACGGTCGGACCGTGGTGGAGAATACTTGAGCAATGAGTTTCTTGATTACTTGAAATAATATGATATTCTTTCACAGTGGACTCCTCCCGGAACACCGCAATTAAATGGTGTGTCCGAACGGAGAAACCAAACTTTGTTGGACATGGTAAGGTCGATGATGAGTCGCACAGAGCTACATATTTCCTTCTGGGGATATGCATTGAACAGTGTAATACTTATTTTGAATAAGGTTCCGTCAAAGTCTGTTCAACAGACTCCGTATGAAATATGGACAGGAAAGAAATCGGGTTTCTCATTCCTGAAGATTTGGGGTTGCTGGGCATACGTCAAACATTTGGAAGGTACCAAACTAGAGCCCAAATCGGATAAATGCCTATTTGTAGGATATCCTAGGGAAACCAAATGATATTACTTCTATCACCCACAAGAGAACAAAGTATTTGTTGCTCTACATGTGGTTTTCCTTGAGAATGACTTCCTAAATGCAGTATTAAGTGGGAAGAAAGTAGAACTCGATGAAAATCGGAATGTTACTGTTCCTGGCACAGAATCCTTAACGGAACATGAACAGTTCATCAGGGATGAGACTGTACCATAATTTTTGAATACACAAGAACCGCGTAGATCGGAGAGAGTCAGAAAACAACCTGAGAGGTATGGGTTTCTGATCTCACCTCATGTGGATATTAATCTTATTGAGGAAGATGAACCTGCTACGTATGAGGAAGCGATACAAGGTATCGACTCCGGTTTATGGCAAGATTCCATGAAGTCCGAAATGGATTCCATGTACACCAACCAAGTTTGGACACTGGTTGATTCACCAGAAGGCGAAAAGCCTATTGGTTGCAAATGGGTCTTCAAGAAGAAGACCGGCATGGATAGCAACATACAAATGTACAAAGCTAGGTTTGTAGCGAAAGGGTATCGTCAACGACATGGTGTCGATTACGACGAAACCTTTTCACCCGTTGCCATGATTAAATCCATTCGGATTATGCTTGCTATTGCTGCATATTTCGATTACGAGATATGGCAGATGGACATCAAAACTGCTTTCTTTAATGGAAACCTTTTAGAGGATATTTATATGCAAAGCCTGACGGTTTTATCGTACCTAAACATGCAGACAAGGTTTGCAAGTTAAATCGATCCATTTATGGATTGAAGCAAGCATCGCATTCTTGGAACCAACGTTTTGATGAGATCATAAAAGAATATGATTTCGTTCAAAACGATGATGATCCTTGTGTATATAAGAAGGTTAGTGGGAGTACACTGACATTCATTGTCCTTTATGTCGATGATGTATTGCTTATAGGCAATGACATTCCCATGCTACAATCGGTGAAAGCTTGGCTTTCATTAAAATTCTCCATTAAGGATTGGGAGAAGCAGCCTTTATTCTGGGAATAAAGATCTACCGGGATAGATCTAGAAAGCTGCTTGGACTCAACAAGAGCACGTACATTGAAAAAGTGTTGAAGAGATTCAACATAGAACAGTCTAAGAGGGGACTGTTGCCAGTGTCACATGGCGTCACTCTATCTACGGACATGTGTCCTAAAACTCAAGATGAGAGAGACAATATGAGTCGGATCCCAATCACATCGACAGTCGGATCGATCATGTATGCCATGATATGTACGCGACCTGATGTCTCCTATACTTTGAGCATGTGTAGTCGCTATCAGGCCGATCCAGGTGAAGGTCACTGGATGGCGGTTAAGAATATCCTTAAGTATCTTAGACGAACTAAGGATGCTTTCTTAATCTATGGAGATGGAGAACTTGAGGTAACTGGGTATACCGATGCAAGTTTCCAAACCAATAAAGACGACTATAAGTCGCAATCTGGGTACATATTTTTTTTGAACAGCGGAGCAGTAAGCTGGAAAGATTCCAAGCAAAAGACTATTGTCGATTCAACAACAGAAGCATAGTATATTACTGCAGTTGAAGTAGCAAAAAAGGCAGTTTGGATCTGTAAATTCCTAATTGGATTAGGAGTAGTTCCGTTAGCAGCTGAGCCCGTTCCATTGTATTGTCACAATAATGGAGCTATAGCGCAGGCTAAGGAACCACGGTCTCATCAATGATCCAAGTATGTTCTTCGACGTTTCCATCTGATTCATGAGATCATACATCGTAGGGATGTGAAGATCGAGAAGGTCGTATCAGAGGACAACATTACAGATCCGCTGACGAAAGCTATTCCTCAGCAAAAGTTTGAGTGACATGTACATAGTTCAGGTGTTAGATGCTTGAGTGACTGGCTATAGGCAGAGTGGGAGATTGTTGGACAATTATGACCCATAGCGTCACGTTTGTAAAAGACATTGTGGTTTTTTGTACAAATTAACTATGTGACAATGGAAATTACATTTTATCATTTTTTGTAATTAGATTACTTATATATATAAATGATAAAAGTCATTATGATTAGTTCCAGATTATAAGATATGAGACAATATCAATCCATACAGGTTTAATCATTAAATATCCCTAGTCGTAGTATTATCGAGACTGGACATCGATAATGCAGAATAGACTAGTATTGCATTTGTACGTGTTATTGAAGCGTAACAGCATAGTTCTTATGTATTTAAGTATTGGATACTTATGCAAGTATGATATGAGGTTGTGTTTACCGATGGTACGGAAACAGCTTCGCTATGGATAGACCCCGCGGAATCCCATTGGTAGTATGACTATGTGTCTATGGGAATCCGCTTCAGGGTAGGTGTATTTGGTCTTAACCTGAGACTTGCATTGCTAGTACTTGCGACAATCAATACGCTTTGGTTTTGGTCATCCAGAACTTTAACAGGTTATGTGTACGCCTCTTCTGGGTTTATTGAGAATCGTAGTGCATTGGGTGTGATGTCAAGAAGGAAGTATCACTTCAGTCATATGGAGATGATGATCACGCAGGGATACAAAACCGGTTCTCTATTATGTTGCAACTATCGGGATAATATGACAAGGTCATGATTATCCGATTATAGAGACCAGTTACTTGTGATCTGATATATGCTTCGTACGGGACAGACACTATTCCAGCCCCAGGCCTT
>SKCR01045001.1:0-47400 GCA_019454045.1 Zanthoxylum bungeanum | reverse complement strand
GAAGTAACAGTAGCGGTCTATTCTTAGATGTGGTGGTGGGGGATTTGGAAGTGGTTTAGGCTCCAAAGGTTTTAAGAATCCTTGCCTTATCAACTTCTCAAGTACCTTGGACAAAGGTCTTCCCAAGTTGGAGAAACGCCGGTTCTTGATGGCAGCAACCTCGGCCGCAGCGGGTTTGTCTCAGAATGCCCCCCAAAAGTTCTTCTATTCTGGCCATAAAACTTTATGTTTTCAGCCTCTTCTTCCTCAATATCCATGACAGTTTCCCTCAACTGTCGAAAATCTGAAATCATCGAAGTCATCCTCCTCAGCTTACCATAAATAGAAGGCTTGGTGCCCTTGATGATCATTTTAATTTGGTCTTTCTCTGAAGGCCGAGTCTGCATTTTCAAAAGCTGGCTTCTCCAGCGATCCACATACTCTTTGAAACTTTCCTCTGGATTCTGCTTAGTGTTCTCCAAATCACGGAGTGACAGGTCAATTTCTAAGTCCGTAACATACTGTTTCAGGAATGCATATGCCAATTCCCTCTAATCCTCATTAACCTTTCTTTCAAGGCTATGGTACCACACTACGGGTGCCCCCTCAAGTGACATCCCAAACATCTTCTGAGCTTGGCACTGTGTCAGGCCCACTGAACTCATAACTGACACATATTGCCGGAGGTGGACCCTCGGATCCCTATTCCCGTTGAACTTGGCCATATCCGGCATCTTGAACTGAGCAGGCAATTGTTCCTCAAAGGTCATCACCTCATAGTCTAGTAATTCTTCGTCATTACCCTTCATCTTACAGGTAACTGACTCAACCTGATCCCGAAGCTTCTGAAATTCTGCCTGAGACCCAATCACTCTGCCTGTTGCATACTCTGCCATGTCATCATCAAAAGTGGGGATATCATCCCCCAACCCATTCGGAGGCTCCTCACGTCTTACATTCTCAGAGTTTCCCCCAGCACGGGGCACAGCCATATTTGTCATGGCAGTAGTCAAGGCTTGCAATTGTTCAGTAATCTTGGCGAAACCATTCTCCAACTGATCTATCCGGGATACCTCATTATCGGATGTACTCATATCTGTTACTGATCTTTTAGTGAGTCTTCTCTCTTCCCTAACCCAACGGGAATCTATGATGTCTTTTTGAACACAAGGGTTAGCATGATGTATGTATGCATGAGGTGCATGAGATGCATGTAACATATATAACATACTAAATCAACTAAAATTTTCAAACAAATCGGCCCGTTATCATTTTAGAAGCTTTTGGGCTAACTGTCATAGGAGTGAACTCGTCCCAGTTTAAATGACCCAATGAGTTCACATCTCATGGCAAGGAGCCCAACTAAATCCAAATGGTAATGTTCCGAACACAAGCACAAAGTGGCCCATCAACACTTAGAAGCCTTTGGCCCAATCGTCATAAAATACATTCTTGTCCCAGTTTAAATGGCCAACAAGCCCATATCCCATGACAAATGGTCCAAATGGATCCAAACGACGATGTTCCCAAACACAAGCATAAAATAAAGATAATGCAAACATAAAACAATGATTTCTACAGAATGGCCCATCAACATTTCAGAAGCTTTGGGCCTAATGGTCATAAGGTACGAACTCGGCCCAGTTTAAATGGCCCAGCAAGTTCGCATTTCTGACAATAGTCCAACTGCATCCAAATGAGGATGGTCCACAAGCACATACTCAAGGAAATAATTGTTATTTAACCATACAACCCCGGTCTATGGGTGGGTTCGCAAGAGTGTAGACAAAGGCTCTCACCGGCGAAGGATGGCCCACAACTAGGTCTCCCCAATCAAGGGTTCGAGCGGCCAAGTGAGCGCACCCATTTTTATACACTAAGGTACATGCCAGTGAGCTATGGTGTGTGACCGACTGTCAAATGGATTTCCCGTTGTAGATTCCCCAGAGGGAGGGTGGAGCGAGGCTCACTTAAATACCCAAGCCTCTTAGGCTCTTATCGCTTGGTGTCAGGAATAAACAACCAGTCCTCCAAATTAGTCAATCACAACAGGCTACGAGTAGATGGCTATCTAGGTGCCTTCACAGCTTTTCCTTCTAGAAAGGTAATGAGTGAAGGAAGACACCAAACTATTACCTAGCCTCAAAATGCCTTTAATTAAACCCCCATTTTATCCACTATAGACACGATCAATTAGAACATAAATCCAAACATTACAAGACAATATATCGGGGCCGATTCTCTATCCCCAGTGGAGTCGCCAGACTGTGGGACACAGAAACTGGACGATGCATGCTGTCCCGGGCTCACGGCCCGGTCGGGAGTACGGAGTAGCCACGGGGGACTAAATCGGAGAATAATGGAGTCGCCACCCGGTGTGAACTGGAAAATGAGATTTAAGGCCGCACTCACCCCTCGCAAAGGAAGACCTCAAACCGTTGGGTTCGGAATGGTCCCTTACTTATTTCACTTGTAATGAAAGGATTTGTGTAATAATTTAATCAAGCTTAAGTAACACTTATTTCCAAGAGTATCATGCTTCTAAATCCATATGCACAAAAATAAAACTTACACCTAAATTTGCATATATTTCACATCTAAGATTGCATGCTTGAAAGTACATCAAAGTAGCAACGAACATACAACTTCATTGGCATATTGTATTCATGAAAACACAAGCACACACTAACCACACAAGCACACATAAAGGCGAATCAAATAATGGCGAACATGTGATTTCATAGACATATCATAAACAAATAGCCATTACATGTCCATGCACAAATAAAAGAGTCAACTAAGTACATAATGCAAAAAGACACTTAAGGATGCAATTAGGCATTAAAGTAAGCATGCTATGACGTGGTGCAAAAGAAGATAACTAATATGGACACAAACACACATGTGAGCACTTTTCCAGTGGTACGTGGAATTGTATCCGAAGTACAGACCGCATTACCGTCCATTCGGAATCGGCTACGGAATTTATGTCTGGGTTTCCATCCGATATACTACAAGAAATAATACTCAAATGCTATCATAACATGTATATATGAATTATACTACGTTAAGCCAAGACTAAGGTAAATGATGCAATCAATAGATGAAAGACACGGCAAATATCGTGGTAAAGGTAGCCTTTTCGGCTTTTCTTCCCCCAAATGGAGAACCTTTTAATCCAACACAATAAGCCCATGCTCCTTTCATTAAAATGCGTACAAAGACAATGATAACTATATGAAACTTCGTATACCTGATTGAACACATCTTATATTCAAACGAATATACATCAACCGGCGCGGCAAAGCATCGTGGTAAAGGATTTTAACCCCTCCAAATAGGGGACCTTTAATCCAACTTAATAAGCCCATGCGTTCGATCGCATCATGCATACAAAGAATAAAGACAATAATATCAAACTTAGTATGCCCGATTGGACATATCTTACATCCAACCGAACACACATCAACCGGCGCGACAAAGCTTCATGGTAACCCTCAAAATAGGGGACCTTTAATCCGACTTACTAAGCCCATGCGCTCGATCACATAATTACATAAACAAGTAACATGTGGAATTTAAATGACGAATAATAAATAAATCAAAGCAACATAAAACAAAAGAAGGTGCCGTTTACTCAAGCGGTACGTGGAGTTGTATCCCGAGTACAGATCATACTACCGTCCATTCGGAATCGGCTATGAAATTTATGTCCGGGTTTCCATCCGATATACCACGAGAGTTGACACATCTTTCATCTTATTCCAAGGCCACAACATACAATATTTCGTAATACATGCATATTTATCTCCTCAAGGGCCACAACATGCATTTTAACATAATAATCATGCGAACAATACTCAATAAATAATAAAAATACAACTGAAACGAGTGTGAAAAATACCCTCAGGTCTAACCTTTTTTTTCCGACTTTCGGACTTGCGTATCACGGTCGTCGGAAGGGTAAAGCTCCTCAACTTCTCTGGTTCACTGGTTTAGCGTTTTAGCTCACTGTTTTGCTGTTTTGCTTGCTGTTTGGCCTCCATTTCCTGCTGTTTTGGACTGCAGTTTCTGGTTACTATTTTTGGTTGTTTAAGGGACTGTTTTATGCGTTTTTGGAGGGTAAATGGCTGTTGTTTCTAGGGTGTTTTGAGGAGGGTTTTTGTCACTATTTAGGGTGGATTTTCGGTGATGTTAACAGGGCAATTCCTGGACTGTTTATACATGAAATGGAAGGGCTGCTGAGTGGCTTAGGTTGCTGGTCAGTTTTTCGAGAGCGGGAGTGGCTTTGTGGGTTATTGGAGGAGGCAATGGCTGTGTTGCTCTCGGTTAATGGTCAAAGGGTTTGTGTCGGTCAGTGGGGTGGAGGTTATGTTAATGTGTGTTTAATGAAGGAATGGCAGTGTGGTGTTAAGAGAGAGGATGTGAGTTGCTGCGTGGACGACTTGTTGTGCGTGGTCAGTGGAGAGGGGCAGTGCGTTGAAGGTTAATGCTTGTGAGGGCTGTGAGGGGGGCTTACGTGTTGAGTGCTATGTGTGCGTGAGTGTGAAGGGTGCAAGGGCTGTGTGAGTGCTAGAGAGAGTATGAGAAGAATATCGCTTCTTATTATTTGTGTGTATACGTGAGTGGCTAGAGGAGGTGTTCTTGGCGTGGATGGCTTACGTGAGGGCTGGTACGAGTGGAGGGCTGATGGTTTTTTTTGTTTTTGGTTTACTGATAATTAGAGAGATTGGAGAGGGGGTTGGCTTTGGTTTTGGGTTTTTTTTATAGACAAGGGCTATGGCTTCTTCTTGTCTCACAAGGAAGGGTTTTTGGCATTAAAGAGAGGATTTGATTTGGTGTTAGACAAGGAAAGCAAGGGATTTGAGGGGGGGCAAGATTTGGTGATTTAGGAAGGTTGAATATTTGATTGGTGTTAATTAGGCATTTAATTTGTTAGATTAGGAAGTCAATATTTTTAATTGGTTATGATTGATTTTAATTAGGCAAAATATTTCTTTAATTTAGTATATAATATTTTGGATTAGGAAGTTACAATATTTAATTTGGTATATCAATTAATTAATATTTTATTAGTTAATGTTTAATTTAATTTGGGTGTATTTTAGGGTGATGGGCGTGTGGGCCTAGGTGGTGGTGGTGTGGGCTTTGTCTTGGTGGGTTAGGTGTTGTGTTGGTTGGTGAGTGGGTTTGGGCCAAGATTAAAAGGTTCTGGGTTTTTTAGGCCAAAGGGCTTTAAAACGGAGGTCCAACGAGCGAGCTTGACGCTAAACAAGTGAATAAGGATCTAACGAAATACCTTCCCTTCCGACGACCGTTTCCCGCAATATCCTTAACTAAAAAGGTAGTGCCTCCAACTGAGACTCATCATCGGGTTTCACATGCAAAAATGCAATGCCTACACACATGTAAACCCCTAGTTCATTTTGTTCATGCTAGAGTGTTATTTGATTTGGGTGTCATGCATTTTTCGTATCACTGTATTTTGTGACTTGCTTGAGCAGAGATACAGAGCCCTTAGACTCACCCTCATCATAACTACAACCGTATGAGACTCTATAAAAGAGTAAGTTGTGAGGACTTGCCCAATTATTGTCGATGGACACACGTGTTACGTTGATTTAATAATGTTGAGCATTTTGGGCTTTGATGTTATTATAGGGATGGATTGGTTATCAACGCACCATGTCGTGATGGATTATAGAGAGAAGACAGAAACTATGCATATTCTAGATAAGCCGACCAGGGTTTATCAGGGGGATAGAAATGAAACACCCCATAATTTGATTTCGGCTATGAAATCGTAAAAGCTTCTCTGAAGGAATAACATGGGTTATGATGAAAACTTGCATGGAACAAAGCCAAGCAAACCCACAAAAGATTGTTACCCACGTAACTCCTGTGAATCCCGCAGGAACAAAGCCTGTTAAACCCACAAAAGATTATTATAAGCGCCAACTGATGAAAACCTGCATGGAGCAAAGACAGACAAACCCACAAAAGATTGTTATCCACACAACTCCTGTGAACCCCGCTAACAAAGCCTGTGAAACCCACAAAAGATTGTTATGAGCGCCTAAGAAAACATAACGAGGTTTGAAAATTAGAAACCCGTGAAGAACCAAGCCTCACAAACCCCTAATTACTTGAAACGCCACAAAGGATAGCAACCCCTTTGATAAGTTTTTTAAGAGAATCCACCCTTCCATTGTAAGCCATCACGACCTCACCACCAATGTGCCTGACGACAATATTAATTTTTTTTGGTTAAAACATTCATCCATTTTATTAATGAAAAGCTTGTTTAAATATTACAATGGAAACCCTAATTGTAATATGTTAAAAAACCAGAAATAACCCTAGGTAATAATCCTTATTACAAATAAAATCTTGGGCCCCTAACATTTATCCCACTCTAGAATAAAAACCAATATTAATACCTAGGGCCCCTAACAGTTGGCCCTCTCCAAGATAAACACTATCATTAACCCCTTTAGGAGGCCTTCGCTTGTATATTTTTGACCCCTTCATTGCCAAATAACTTGAATGGATTATTAGGCTTCATCCTTGGATGTTTGGATCCATACTTCGAGGCTTGTTTTCTTGATACTCCATGTATCATATCATTCTCAATTCTCTAAGAAGATTCGTCCTCGAATATTTAAGGTCAATCTGTAATGTCAAAACACTTTATCTCAAACTAAATCTGATTTGTCTTTCTGTTCTTTTTTTTTTGTTGGCGCATGATTTGTGTTTTTTTTCCACATCCCACGTTTTGTTTCTTTTCTTTTTTTTTGTGAAATTTTTGAATCCAACACATGCAGGATGACAAAAGAAAAGAAAGAAAGAGAAGAAAAAAATTAACAGAAACATGACTCAAGAAAAAAATTAACAGAAACAGGACTCAAGGAAAAAAAATTAACAGAAACAAGACTCAAAGAAAAGAAAAAAAAAATTAACAGAAACAAGACTCAAAGAAAAGAAAAAAAAATTAACAGAAACAAAACTCAAAGAAAAAAAAAAATTAACAGAAACAGAACTCAAACAAAAAAAAAAATTAACAGAAACATGACTCAAAAAAGAAAAAATTAACAGAACACAAACTCAAAGAAAAGAAAAAAAAATTAACAGAAACACAACTCAAAGAAAAGAAAAAAAATTTAATAGAAACATGACTCAAAGAAAATAAAAAAAAAATTAACAGAAACAAGACTCAAAGAAAAGAAAAAAATTGACATAAACAGGACTCAAAGAAAAGAAAAAAATCATAAAAAAAGAAAGAAAGAAAGAAAAAATTAAAAAGACACAAACTATAAAATATAACCTGCTTTGCAGCCAAAGCTCTGAATACCAACTGATGAAAACCTGCATGAAGCAAAGCCAAGCAAACCAACAAAAGATTGTTACCCACGCAACTCATGTGAACCCCGCAGGAACAAAGCCTGTGAAACACACAAAAGATTATTATGAGTGCCAACTGATGAAAACCTTCATGGAGCAAAGCCAGACAAACCCACAAGAGATTGTTATCCACGTAACTCCTGTGAACCCCGCAGGAACAAAGCCTGTGAAACCCATAAAAGATTGTTATGAGCGCCCAAGAAAGCATAACGAGGTTTGAAGATTAGAAACTCGTGAAGACAAAGCCTCACGAACCCCTAATTGCTTGAAACGCCACAAAGGACATCAACCCCTTTGATAAGTTTTTTAAGAGAATTCACCCTTCCATGGTTAGCCATCACGGCCTCACCACCAATGTGCCTGACGACAATATTAATTTTTTTTGGTTAAAACATTCATCCATTTTATTAATTGTAATATGTTAAAAAACCATAAATAACCCTAGGTAATAATCCTTATTACAAATAAAATCTTGGGCACCTAACATTTAGCCCACTCTAGAATAAACACCAATATTAAAACCTAGGGCCCCTAACAGTTGGCCCTCTTCAAAATAAACATTATCATTAACCCCTTTAGGAGGCCTTCGCTTGTATATTTTCGACCCCTTCATAGCCAAATAACTTGAATGGATTATTAGGCTTCATCCTTGGATGTTTGGATCCATACTTTGAGGCTTGTTTTCTTGATGCTCCATGTATCATATCAGGTTATTTAGCTTATGTGAGAGATACTAGAGTTGAGGAGAAGAACATTAATCATGTTCTAGGGGTGAAGGATTATCCCGATATTTTTTCGGAAAAGTTGTCAGGGTTACTGTCAGATAGAGAAATTGAGTTATGTATTGATGTTATTTTGGACACACAACCTATATCTATTCCACCATATAGGATGGACCAAATAGAACTCAAAGACTCGAAAGCATAGTAGCAAGACTTGTTGGATGAGGGTTTCATTCGTCTTAGTGTATCTCTATGGGGTGTACCGATTTTTTTGTAAAGAAGAATGATGGAACTTTGCGACTATGAATCAACTATAGATAGCTAAATAAGGTGACGATTATGAATAAGTACCCGTTACTGAGGATGAATGATCTATTTGATCAGTTACAAGGTGCGCAGTGCTTCTCAAAAATTGATCTTTGGTCAGGATATCATCACTTGAAGTTTCGGAAGGAAGATGTTTCGGACCAGATGTCGACATTACGAGTTCTTGATGATGTCCTTTAGCTTTACTAATGCCCCAGCGGTTTTTATGAATTTGGTAAATATGATGTTTAGGCCCTTTTGGATCGATTCATCATAGTCCTTATTGATGATATCATGTTGTATTGTCGTAGAGAGTAGGAGCACTCAAGCATCTTCATCGGGTACTAGAGACACTTAGATAACACAAGTTATATGTCAAGTTCTCGAAGTGTGAAATTTGGTTATCGAGGGTGACATTCATTATCATACAGTTTCGAAGGAATGGATAAGTGTGGATTCCTAGAAAATAGAAGCCATACAGAGCTGGCATCGACCAACCAACGTGACTGAGATTCAGAGTTTATTGGGATTAGCTGGATATTACTGAAGGTTCATTTGGAATTTTTCCAGGATAGCTGTTCCATTGACACGATTGACTTGGATGAATGTAAAGTTCGAATAGTCAGTGCCAGAAGATCTTAAGCAACAGTTGACTACAACTCATATTCTAGCACTTCCATCAGGCTCAGGAGGGTACATAGTGAATTATGATGCTTCCCAAGTGGGTTTGGGTTGTATACTGGTATAGAGAGGAATGGTTATTGCTTATGCATTTAGGAAGTTGAGGCCTTATGAGCATAATTACCCCACTAATGATTTGGAGATAGTAGTAGTGATCTTCACTTTGAAGATATGAAGACATTATTTATATGAGGAATATGAGGAGAACTTTGAGATATACACCAATCACAAGAGTCTCAAGTAGGCGGTGGATTGAGTTACTAAAGGATTATGACTACTCTATTCAATACCATCATAACAAAGACCAATATGGTGGCAGATGCTATGAGTTGAAAGTCTATGGGAAGCTTATCACATTTTTTGATTGATAGATGGTGTCCATCCCAGCAGATGCGAGTTATCTTCAAGATGGGATAAACTTTCAGATAATGGATGAGTGAGTATTAGCGGCATAGATACAAATTAGGTTTGCTCTCATCGATAAGATTATAGCTACTCATAAAGAAGATCCTAGTATACAACATATTAGAGACAAAATTGAGCAGAGCCTAGATGAAAAGTACCATGCAGACAGCGACGTCCTATTAAGAAGGTGGAATAGAATTATAGTCTCTCTGATTCCTGAGCTGAAGCGCTAATTGTTGGAGAAAGGAACCTCTTCCTACACCATGCACCCAGGGACAAACAAAATGTACCACGATCTCAGAGGCTTATATTGGTGGGAAGATATGAAGGGAGACATAGCTGAGTATGTTATGAACTACCTTACTTGTCAGCAAGTGAAGTCAGAGCATCAGAGGCCAACTGGGAAGCTTCAAAACCTTGACGCATCTAAATAGAAATGGGATAAGTTTACTATAGATTTCATGGTTGGTCTATCAAGCACCTCTAAGGGGTATGATTCCATTTGAGTAATTATGGACAGGATGACTAAGTCAGCATACTTCCTCCCAGTAAAGACTACGTATTCAGCAGTACAATATACCAAACTGTATCTGGATGAGATAGTGTCATTGCATGGAGTACCTATCTCAATAGTTTCAGATAGAGGTTCCCAATTTACATCGAAGTTATGACAGTTATTTCAAGAAGCCATAGGTTTCCAGCTACACTTCAGTACAACTTTCCACCCTCAGACTGATGGTCAGTCAAAGCGGACTATACAAACTTTGGAAGACATGCTAAGGGCTTGTGTTATCGATTTTAAAGGCAGTCGGGACCAGTATTTTCCTATTGATTGAGTTTGTATACAATAATAGCTATCAGAAGATTATACATATTTCTCCATTTTAGGCTCTTTATGGAAGAAAATGTAGATCTCCAGAGGGATGGTTTGAGATTATGGAACATAAGCTTTTTGGACCTGGCCTAGTGTAGGATGCCCTTGAAAAGGTGAAGCTGATCAGAGAAAGAATGAAAACAGTATTGAGCCATCAAAAGTCATATGCGGATCATCAGATGAAATACTTGGAGTTTCAAGTGAGAGATTCAGTATTCTTAATGGCAGGACGAGCTTATGGAAATAATGCAATAATTTTCGAAACTATATGAGACATTTAATATAGCTGATTTTATACTTTGGATGGGTTGGATTAATGCGAGGGAGTTTAATGAGAGGATGACAAGGACACGATGAAGAAGAAGAGAGCACCATAGGAGTGTTGTTGAAGAAAGCAAAAATGTTAGTTATATTGAAGATGACATGGATGATGAAATAATGGCGTAATGGCGTTTTACAGCGAAAATGCTGTAAAAAGTGATAGGTGATGATTTATGGTTTTCAATCAAGCTTATTAGAGAGCAAATGTAATTGAAAATAATTTTTGAACATGAATGAAATAGGTTTATATAAATATTATTTTATTATTTTATTTATATATATCTATAATAATTTTAAAAAACTATTATTATTTTATATTATTAATATTTCTCCAATATATATATGCCTTAAATTTTTAGAAAATGATGTTTCCATGTCCGTATCTGTCTCGATGCTAGAAAGCCAAATAGATTTTGGGGTGAAAGTGTTAGAGTGTAACCCTAAAACCAGTTATGGATGTAATGGTTTAAGGCATAATATTTGTAATATACTTTATTATTTATTAATAAAAGGCATTTATTAACTACATATTATTACATCCATATTTTATGTGTATGTCCTAAGACATTATGTCAGATGAATATCGTTAATCCAAAAGACGTTTGCGATTATGAGAGTCAACAATATTTATATATGTCTCAAATTAAGTTCTTGGTAAAATGTGATTATTATATAGGACAATAATATATCACTTGACGAATATTGTTATGTATCGCCTAAATTGATGTTGTGATATTTTATATCGTACCGCAAGTGTACAGTGTCAAGTTTTAGTATAAATGAGTTTAGAGTGTCGAACCCACATGGATTGTGTTAACTCACACTAAATACTACAATTGATAATCCTAACTTTATTTAGAAGATAAATATTAAAGATTTTATTAAATAAATAAAATATGAATTAATTAGATAGGAGAAACTAATACGATAGAGATTCTAGAGTCTGATTTAACCTAGCTATCCCCTATGTATTTATCATGCCAATTAATCCTTATTCAGTTAAATTGTTTATAAGTCAAGACTCCGAAATTATCCACTCCCTCTCTCGAGCATCAGTGAAAATATCATCAACTACAGACTTCGATATCTCTATAAAAATCCAGTAGTTAATAACTCATTACGCCTTGTGATTCTATATTAACGACTTCAAAGGAATTTATATATTCTCTCGAACTCTATAAAACTCCTAAGTTATATTCTCCAGATCTATTCAAAATACCCTCTCTCGAGTGATAGATTCTAAACATTCATCATCTTAATTGTGGCCAGCAACCAAGAAGCATTAAACTCAAAAGAATATAAATAAACTTAAATCAAAATTTATAATAATCAAAATAGCAAACCAACACATAGGTTCAAGCATCAATTACATCATCCTCCTCTAGAATTAAAGAGTAGTTCATGACAATAGATAAAACAATGATAAACAAGTCATCAATCTAATAGAAATCATTAGAGTTCTAAGAAAGAAACAAAAAGATAAAACACGAATTGAATCTCTTCCTCTTCGGACGTCACCGCCTTCGTCTCCTCTTGTCGCTCTTCAATACTCCTCCTTGGATCTCTAAAAATATGTGTTTTTGTGTTTTGTGCTGTGTATTAGCCTCCTTTTAAGTTTGGACGAACTAATCTATTTATAATAGAGCATTGGGGTCATTGGGTCTCTTAAAACCCTAAAAATCACGTTTCAGGTGCGCGTGTCCCACAGCGCCGTGGCGCCAAACCCTCGGTTTTTACTATGGAGCTCGTGAGACGCCGCGACGCCAGTGCGTTTTTTCCACTGGTGCTCACGCACTATTTCCTGTTGCTCCCGCGCTGTCTGATGCCTCCGCAAAGTCTCAAAACACGTCGAATTGGTCCATTTCCTCATGTATTAATGCTTCCTACAAATAAAACACAAAATAAACTACAAAAGATATTAAATGACTCGAAACATAACAAAATAATAGGCTAAGGATGCCGGAATAAGTGGGTATAAACCGCACTTATCAAACACCCCCAAACTTAAGATTTTGCTAATCTCAAGCAAAAGAAAAAATAAAAACTAAATACAAATAAATAAATAAAAATAACTAAATTAACTAAGCCATTTTCGTAGGGTTCACGATTGCATTAACGTATGCAACAAGCCTTTAAACCCCTAGGCGGCCCTAGTGGACGAGTTATAGTCTCGTGAGGGCTTACAGCGACGACACCCACAAACGTCATTCACACACAATTATAAAAATATAAATAAAATAAAAAGCAACTAAAATAATCTCGATAGTTATGCATAAAATTGTCCTCAAATAGTGCTTATCAATTAAATGAGAGAACCTTCAACGTATGCAATTGTGACTCAAATCTAAGTTCTTGAATAAATTATCTAAGCCAGACTCACAATGTGTGTGTGTATAGGTTCATTTACAGGTCGACTCATAAGTAAGCTAACTCGATGATTTCATCTCAAAAATTGAGATCCGATGGGTCAAACCAACCTAGATATCTCAAATTTATTCTACATTTGTCTTTCTTTGCTTCGTATGGTATGATTTTATTTTCTTCTTTTTCTGCACTTTTTTTTTTTGCATTCTTTTTCTCTTTTTTTTAACACACCTACACTTTAAGGTAGCATTTCTCCTTATGGTGGTCCTAACACTCGCCCATAGGTAGCTTCACGCTTATCGGTTATAGGTGGTTTCTTTTTTTTTCTTTTTTTTTTTTTTTGCTAATCATACCATAAATCATAAGACTTGCATATTGAGATAGATTTCTAAGCAAATGGTCATTCATCGGTAAAAAAATTTCTTTAACTAGTCACTTTATCAACTACTTAAGTTCTTACTGTTAAAAACTTGTTATTAAGTGCTTAAGAGTCTAACCTATATCATCTACTCAATGCATTAGATAAAAATCAATTGGGACTTATCGTTTCTAAAATTTCATCAAAAGCAATGACAATTCATCATTAGACTTATGCTTTACTATCAAGGGTATTAAACAAATTTTTTTTTTAAATAAATAAGTAAATAGCATGAATACATGCACACACCCCCAAACTTAAAACTTTCATTGTCCTCAATGTAAGATAAAAAATAAAGAAATCAGATTAAGGAACAACACTACCGTGCATAGAGTTGATCAGGCTCCTGCTGGTCAGAATTTGGTTGCACGGGCTTTGTGTGTCTCGTGCTACCTGCATAAATGACATGCAAAAAGAATAAATAAACAATAGCACACAATGAAAATAAAAATTAAAAATAAAGAAAATTAATAATAAAATAAATACAAGGGTTGCCTCCCCGCTAACGCTAAGTTTAACGTCTTCAGCCAGACGCAACCACCCAAGTAGTGGTCATGGTAGCTTCTTCTTTTGTATCCACTGAAGCCTTGAAAGAAAAAAAATCAATAAATAAAATAAAATAAAAATAAACTAAAAATAAAAGATAAAAATCTAAATTAAAGCTAAAATTATTTGGTATTAGTATTAATGTGAATTAAACAAACAATCCCCGGCAACGGAGCCAAAAACTTGTTGTAATATTTTATATCGTACCGCAAGTGCACGGTGTCAAGTTTTAGTATAAATGAGTTTAGAGTGTCGAACCTACAGGGATTGTGTTAACTCGCACTAAATACTACAATTGATAATCCTAACTTTATTTAGAAGATAAATATTAAAGATTTTATTAAATAAATAAAATATAAATTAATTAGATAGGAGGAACTAATACGATAGAGATTCTAGAGTCCGATTTCACCTAGCTATCCTTTATGTATTTATCATGCCAATTAATCCTTGTTCAGTTAAATTCTTTATAAGTAAAGACTTCGAAATTATCACTCCCTCTCTCGAGCATCAGTTCAAATATCATCAACTACAGACTTCGATATCTCTATAAAAATCCAGTACTCATTACGCCTTGTTATTCTATATTAACGACTTCAAAGGAATTTATATATTCTCTCGAACTCTATAAAACTCATAAGTTATATTCACTATATCTATTCAAAATCCCCTCTCTCGAGTGATAGACTCTAAACATTCATCATCTTAATTGTGGCCAGCAACCAAGAAGCATTAAACTCAAAAGAATATAAATAAACTTAAATCAAACTTTATAATAATCAAAATAGAAAAACAACACATAGGTTCAAGCATTAATCACATCATCCTCCTCTAGAATTAAGGAGTAGTCCATGACAATAGATAAAACAATGATAAACAAGTCATGAATCTAATGGAAATCATTAGAGTTCTAAGAAAGAAACAAGAAGATAAAACCCGAATTGAATCTCTTCCTATTCGGACGTCACTGTATTCGTCTCCTCTTGTCGCTCTTCAATCCTCCTCCTTGGATCTCTAAAAATATGTGTTTTTATGTTTTGTGCTGTGTATTAGCCTCCTTTTAAGTTTGGTCGAACTAATCTATTTATAATAGAGCCTTGGGGTCATTGGGTCTCTCAAAACCCTAAAAATCACGTTTCAGGTGCGCGTGTCCCGCAGCGCCGAGGCGCAAAACCTTTGGTTTTTACTATGGAGCTCGTGAGGCGCCGCGGCGCTTGGTGATTGGCACCGCGGCGCCGGTGCATTTTTCCACTGGTGCTCACGCGCTATTTCCTATTGCTCCCGCACTGTCCGATGCCTCCGTAAAATCTCAAAAAATGTCGAATTGGTCCATTTCCTCATGTATTAATGCTTCCTACAAATAAAACACAAAATAAATTACAAAAGACATTAAATGACTCGAAACATAACAAAATAATAGGCTAAGGATGCCGGAATAAGTGGGTATAAACCGCACTTATTAAATGACATATGATTAATAGAATGGATGGTGAGTCTCATATCATAAGGACACAAATAATAGATGTTTCATTAGTAGAATGAAATATCAAACACGACCACAGAATCGTAAGATCACATGGTAATATTATGTAAGGTCATTGATCTTCGTAATAATACATTAGTGTCGTCATATCCTCTAACCTGAAATCATATGATGACTTGTGTGATAGTAATCTTGGTTCACTAGTATATCCTCATTCTGTTAGGGTTGGTGCTCGGAGTGCCAATCCGGATAATATTTATGTCTGATTTATGAATACGAGCAATTCCATTTTCCATAATATTACTTATTTACTGGTAGCACCTCTTGTCTTTTATATACATATTCGATCTAATTGCGATTAGATATCCAATTACGATTAGATTGAAACTAAATATGGTTTAGTGATACGTGTATATTAGACAAAGACCCTAGGATTTACAATGTAGTGCGCAGTTACAACATAGTTTGTAATTGACATTGGGAAGCGCACTATAAGATGTATATCATTAAATAAAGTTTCTGGTCAAGATTTACTAATACGGGTCGGTTAGTAAAATCCGCTGAGACCAGTACATATCGTATATCGTGACTAGGTCTGATGGTTTATCCGAATGAACCATGAGTCTCGGGAGACTCGTATAGACATATAGGTGTTTATTTGATAAACACTGAACGACTCATTGAAGATTTCCTAATAGATGGTACACCAACGTCAATAGGAATCTTCTCGAGTTGAGCGATCATAGTGGTCCTTCGACTTGAGATACCACAGTGGGATATATAAGTTATCTTTCACACTTTGATGGCAGTCACGTCACCGATCTATTCATGATCAGACCTCTGCCTGTTCGTTGGGTGTGGACTGATGCTCATGATATCCAGTGTGTATCAAGATATGATCTGTCAGTCCTGTGTACAGGACATAGACATCCTACACGTGTTTACGATCTAGTAAATCCATGGCCGTGGTATAACTTTGGAAATCAGTTCCGAGTGTTATTTAGATATCATAAATTTAAAGTTGACTATATTATACCGAACGGATTTGAAGTTCTTATCTATATCCCAGGTATAATATGGATAGCCTTTGACGGATGGATTATACATATGCAATTACCTTGACTTGCATAGTTTAGCGAGATTATCTATGGTCATCATAATTCATTAGTGTGTGAATTATGGACACGAAATTAGATTTCATGATGGATAAACCTAAATTTAGAGAGTCCCATAATATGAAGTGTACTCGTTGAGCACTTGGGCAACGCGTTATGAATAATACAAATTATTCACAATACTTCATCGGATTAAATGAGTTAATTCGAATCGTTTAATCGGTTAAACGATAACACATGCATTAGGGGATTTTGGTCATTTTATAATTACTGTGTATTTGTATTTGATACATAATTTGATTAGATACACATTAATTAATCATCAAATGAGATTTTGACACATGCCATAAATATATGTATTTTTTATTTAATGTAAACATTTTTTATTGATGTCGAATAAACATGTTTAAGTGAAATATGAATAAATTATTCATATTAGATATTGAATAATTTGTTTGGTAATTTGAAAAAGTTTTTAAAATTATGATTTTGCCCGAACTGCGCTTCTGTTGCGCCCTTCGCCCAAAACCCCAACAAAAATAGTATCAGAGCTGGTCTGATACTTCATCTATTACATTATTCATGCTTGATATATGATATGTAATCCAATTTTAATGTTCGCACATGCATATAATCTATATGTTTCTTTACTTTTCGGTTCTACACTAACGGAAACGTAACGAAAATTTAATGGTTAAATTGAGTTATGTTTTCTAAGATGGAATTGAATTGTTTAGAAAATGATATAGATTAAAATTCTGCATTTGATGTGGAGCAATGCTTCCTAGAGGAATATCCCCACTTAAAATAAGGTTGTAAAGTAACGTGTATTGGATGCATGTTTCTTGGTCCGTCTTGTCAATACGGTTTATGGGTAACTTTCTATGGCTGTATTCTGAGATCGTGCCAAAGTAGTGAGGGTGTAGTTGATAGAATTTTATCCATGCCGGTTGTATATTTGATTCTAGACAAATTCAAGTGAAAGTGGAAATCCTGAACTTGCCAAAGATGTCAGGACTACATCGGTAGCTTGAGTTTGCCATTGGCAAGTAAAGCCTTGATACGCCTCCTTGTGAATGTGCCAAAGCTGTCATAACGAGAAACGGTCAGGACCAAAATCAGGAGTCACTCGTGAGTCATTGACAATGAGTTGTCTACCTAATGAATATACGTAGGCGAGATCGTGCCAAAGCTGTGAGTCGAAATATATTCATGGGATCCTACTCTCACTATGGAATTCGATTTAATTATTAAGTTCTCATTCTCTATTGGGGATTATGGTATTACGTGAAGTATTGGGAGACACTGTTGGGTTTAAAATCCATAACTAAAGCAGTGTGTAATTTTATGGAATTTACTGCTTTTATTTTCCTTTATTCTATATTGTTTATAGAATTATACTTCTAATCCACTTCATAGCATATTACTTGAATAGGTTTTCTGACTTTACTTATGGTTGTGTATTTCTAGAATAGGTTCTAGAATGACAGTAGACTTAGATATTGTTAGATTAGTTCAAACCATCAATAACTGTTGTTTCGATTTTCTTGAAAAATCAAGATGGTTAGTGACTTAAAACTAAGTCACGATAGGTAATCTAAATAGATATATGTTATGGATATAGTTATCTAGAAAAAATAGTTTCTTATGTAGTAAGAATTGACTTGAATTAGTTCATGTCTCGAGATTCTTGATTGGCATTAAGAAAACCCCATTAGTATTTGTTTATCTTTTAATGACGTTTCTTGGCTTTAATGACTTTTAGAAGTCACATGTGTTTGACATAGTTTTCTAATCAATTATTTACAATTCTTGTGAATAATTGAAGGCAAATTATAAAGCTGAAGAAAGGAGATATGTATAGTTGTGTATATAGAATATTGATTCTCACAATACGACAACTATAGGTATTGGATACCAGATCTCCCGTCTAATTAATTAAAATAATGTTTAATGATTGTTTTGATATTTGATATCAGAACTTGTGACTATTGGATAGTTACTTGTTTTATATAAACATTTGTTACATATTTTAATAAGACTAGTTGTGTCATTAATGAAAAGATAAACATTAAGAAAATATTCGGTTAACTAAATAACTTAGAACTGTGCTTTATGAGTTTTTATCACATAAGCATAATATGCTCATTCCATATGGTAAAGAATGGTCTGATACGAGTTCACACCATATATCCTTATCCATTTAATGAATATTGTATTCAGGATGTAATTAAATCTCATTTCACCTATGATCGTTATTGGACCACAGGATTTATTAGACTAATACTTTGGAAGTATGTAGTTTAATGAATTATAAATTGCAATGGATAGTTTTCCTTACTTGGTAACTTAGTTAATGATTTGTCATGACTTAGTTACGTGTTTCTAGTAGAGAACATGTTGAATGTCTTGAATTGTTCGAGAACTTTCAATGTGTTTCTGATGAAACGCGAATAGAATATTTTGAATGGTTCAAAGATATTCTATTTGTAGTGTTGGAAACTATATCTTCGAAATTCATCGTGAATCTTTGAATTGTTCACAGATGTTTGATATGATCAAATATGTGAATTTAAGGCAATTAGTTCTAAAGTTATTTAATGAATGTGATTCTTACTCAATATTAAACTTCCACGATTCCATCTTGATGGAATTGGTCAATGGGAGTAATTGAATCTTATATGATTTGATTCGTTGATATTGAGTGTTACCGAATTAGTTTTCAATACTCTTGGGGTTATGCTCCGATAACACTAATTCATCTCTTTAATTAAGGTTCCATTCGTTCCTACAGTTACATATATGATATGTATAGTAAAAAATTTGAATCTTGAAAAGTTTGAGATTTAAAACTTTCTTTTGTATAATTGTTATATAATTGAAAGTACTTGCGCCTCAGAGGTACAAGTAAGGTTTATCATCTATTCTGTTTAATAGAATATTGTATTCTATTTGATAGAATATATTTTCTATGATCCTGAGTAATAAAATTATTTTATTACTTGATGTATAACATCAGATGTTAACGGTTGTAGAAAAGACTTGACTTATTGAAGTCAAATGTGAGAATGATAAACTGTAATGGAACTACATAATTAATAAGATGAAATGACCCTACGATATCTTCCGTATAAGTTTAATAGGATGTCAGAATCATTTACAAAGTATTTGATACTTAATGATTCTGTTGTTTTCTTATCGAAGAAAATTATCCTATAACTTATAGTGAGAGCGATATTTGATATCGATTTCGGAAGTTAACATTGAACCATAGATCTAAAATTGTTCGTAGCTTACTACGATCAAGTTTTGAACTTGATTAAGCTTTCATTATGAATAGTTCATAAAATGTGCAAATTATTTGCGCAGCAAAAGCAAAGTGAGCTTGATAAAGGTTTGACCTTTATAGTATGACAGTGAGAAAAGTTATACTCAGTTATCTATTGTAGATTCTGAGAAAACTTGTCTCCAGTCACACTAATTGAACAATTAAAGATATGTTAGTTAATGTTAATATTAAACTATGTATTTTGGATAAAGAATGCAAAGTGGTGTTCCTGAATGTTTTCTTCGAATGAGAAATCCGTTGTGGTTTCTTTGTTTGAAGAGTTCATTCTAAAATGGCTCTAAAGTTTGTATTCTGCTAAGATCACAATTTGATATACTAGCTTATAGAGCCTATTGTAGACTCAGATAAGTTTCTGAAAAATTGTGTTCTCTAATTTTGATACTGTTAGATTGTCTGATTTTATCAAAGATTAGAGAATACATATATGATAGTAGGGTCAGTGGGAGCGTACAAATTTATTTCTAGTATTATATTTCCTAACGACATCATCATTATTAAAGTAATAATGAGATGTTTGTGAAGTAAAACGTTTAATTAAGTCTTCTTTTCTCCGTGTAAGCAGTGAGAGTAGTCTCTGTTATATTTGATATAAAGTTTTATATATGATATAAAAATAAGAGACTTGTGAGATACTCCCATTAGTCACGTATTAGATATGATCTAATAAAGGACACGGTAAGACTATCTGTATGACAGTTAGTATAACTGTTTGACAGTTAACGTGTCTTTTATATATATAGTATTCATCTTTCGTAAAGGATGATACCTTTGTCGGAAAAGAGATTGATTAGAATGTCTAGTCAATATTATGCATCATAAGATGATGTCGTAGTGAATGCTATATTATGTGTGATTCAAGATATCAACTTAATCGTAATTGTTACGAGTTATTTTGATATGTTGTAGACCATATGATTAATCTTAAAACATGTTCTTTGTTATCTTAGAGATATTAAGAACGAGTTTATTATTCATGGAGAATTTAATTTGTAACCATAAGGTCAAATTATTTTTGATCCTAATTATGACATTAGATGGTCTATTTCATATTGATGAGCGGAAAATATATCAATATTTTCCGCCCCTTTTACTTAATATTTTGTTTAGTTTCTCGGGTTTGATGAACGTTTTGATGTGTTTTAGTTTATTTTGCAGATAAAATAATATTGGGACTCAATGAAATTATTTAGGACGAAATGTGGGTCAAATAAGGGCAAAAATTGGACTTGACATATTAATTTTGGAGATTGGAAACTTGAAAGGGCGTTTTAACGAAGTACAGTTTCGGAAATTCCAGTTTTGCGCAACTGTATTATTTTGGGAATAACATTTTACTCCAATATCGGATTGAGCGGATTCAAGTTCCAGATTAACAAAGACGCAAAGATCTACAACTTTGAAGAACAAAATAATTTTGAATTCTGAAGATTTCATGACCGAAATTGATGGAACATCCAGAAGTGTGTTATGTGTAATTATTAAAGTCATTTTCAAAGCAAAATAAATAAATAATAAAAATAGTCAAGCTCCCACCAAACATGATAGACATTAATAATGGATTTGGTAGAGCAATTAGTGGAGCAATTAGTGGAGGATTTGGTGGAGCATTTGGTAGATGATTTGATGGAGGCAAAATTTTACCTATAAATACCAAGCCATTTCATTTGTAAATTCATACTTTCTTCTTTGAAATTCCATATGAATAACTATGAAGATTGTATCTTGTTTGTTTATTTACAGCTTTCAGTAATTAATTTCCGCTTTCGCACTTTCTTTTCTTTAATTTTCAGTTTTTACTTTCCGCAATTTACTTTTACGCACAGTACTTTCCTTTCCTTACTTTTTCAGTTTTTACTTTTACGCAATGAGGAGGTAACTCCCCCTTGCTGGGGTAAAAGGTAAAGCTTTTATTATTGCTATTTAGATTAATCTCCCTTAATTATAATGTAATAACTATTTAAAACCTGACTTAACGAGGATACCGCCATATTGGTCGGTTGGTAATTAATTAAAATTGGTTTTAACGGACTAAGTATGGATACCGCCTGGTTGGTCGGTTGGTAATTAATTATTAATTGACTTAATCAGGATACCACCTATATGGCTGGTTGGTAATTATCATGCAAAGTTAATATATTATATTAAGGGAGATATCTAAAATAGTAGTAATAAAAGTGGATCCTTTTACCTCAGCATTTTCTTTATTGTACTTTTACTTTATTTACTTTCAGCATTTACTTTCCAGTTATTTACTTTCCAGTAATTTAATTTCCAGCATTTACTTTCCAGTAATTTAATTTCCAGCATTTACTTTATGTCTTTTCTTTTATTTAAATTTTTACTACCCGTAAATATGTGTCGTAACTAAGACAGTTATCTAGGGTTGTGATGAAATCCAATATCACCAGCTTATAAGGGGTTAAATTATAGTTTGGGTAATATAAAGGTTTATTTATTGAGCCTTAATCCTAAAGCTTTTAACTGACCATTAATAAAATTGAACTGGTAAACTTAAAATGAACTTGGAAAAGAGATTTTAGGTTAAAGACCTTAGACTCAATAGCCCACGATCTTCCTTTAGGTTAGATAACTCTTTAATATATTTCCTTACATGATAGGAATATACTTGTCGGACGGGAGTAACCATAATTGGAACTTAATCTTAATGAATTCAGATAACTTGGTTAACATAGGAATATGATTAATTAGGTTATACTGGGTATTTGTATTTGACCATCGGAAGAGGCTTTTACATAATTTCGTGTTCCAGGTTAATAAACCAATATATTACACAAACATAAAATAACCACTTCATCTTTTAAAAAGATATTGGAAGGATTCACAACCCTTGATAGTTTTATAAATTTGAATTTTCTTCAATCTACTTTCAAGCTATTTTATTTACTCGTTTTAAGTTTTAAAGTCACCACCTAATCTAACAATCAATCTATTAGATACTTGTAAACATTTAACTTAATAAATTGATAACAAAAGGTTTTAAGTCCTCGTGGGATCGATACTTTTATACTACTTGAACGATACGTGCGCTTGCGTTATACGCGTGTGATTATGCACCGGTCAAGTTTTTGGCATCGTTGCCGGGGACTTATTTATCTTTCACTATTAGTTTTGAGGTTAGATACCTTTACTTGTATCTAATTTTCATTTTGCTTATTATTTCTGTTTTCTTGTGTTTCAGGTTCTCAGAAACTACATGAGACGAACCGGAAGCTTTTAATCTGACCGCTTGACGCAGAGATTGAAAGAACCATCAGACAGTTGAGAAGGGAAAGGAGAGAAGGTCAAGAAGCAATCATATATTAGTGTTCCTAGAACATGCCAAGGATCTCTAATCATGATTCGGTGTGTGAATATTCAAAGAAGTTGCAGAAGACTTACATTGACCGGATTTGATGGATGTATGAATTTCAAAACTTTTGATCCTTTGAGAAGAGCTCCAAGCGTTTCTTTGTGTCCCAAACTCGAGGGATTAGTTTCCCTAACACATTGATTCACTCTTTGAAGCGCTAGCTCTCAAGAATTTTTGCAACAAAAACTCAAGGGGGGAGGAGAAGCTGTCGGCAAATTAGGAAGAAAAGGGAGAGAGAGATATTTGTTTTTGGTGTATTTGATTTCTAAAATCTGATGAGCGGAAAATATATCAATAATTACCGCCCCTTTTACTTAATATTTTGTTTAATTTCTCGGGTTTGATGAACGTTTTGATGTGTTTTAGTTTATTTTACAGATAAAATAATATTGGGACTCAATGAAATCATTTAGGACGAAATATGGGTCAAATAAGGGTAAAAATTGGACTTGACATATTAATTTTGGAGATTGGAAACTTGAAAGGGTGTTCTAACGAATTGCAGTTTCGGAAATTCTAGTTTTGCACAACTGTCATATGTTTTGGCATAACTTGTTACTCCGATATCGGATTGAGCTAATTCAAGTTCTAGATTAAAGGAGACTCAAAGATCTACAATTTTGAAGAACAAAATAATTTCAAATTCTGAAGATTGCATCACCAAAATTGATGAAACATCTGCAAGTGTGTTATGTATAATTATTAAAGTCATTTTCAAAGCCAAAAAATAAAAAACAATAATAAAAATAGTCAAGCTCCCACCAAACATGATATAAATTAATAATGGATTTGGTGGAGCAAATAGTGGAGAAATTAGTGGAGGATTTGGTGGAGCATTTGGTGGATGATTTGATGGAGGCAAAATTTTGCCTATAAATACCAAGCCATTTCATTTGTAAATTCATATTTTCTTCTTTGAAATTCCTTGTGAATAACTAAGAATATAATATCTTGTTTGTTTATTTACAGCTTTCAGTAATTAATTTCTGCTTTCGTACTTTCTTTTTTTTACTTTTCAGTTTTTACTTTCCGCAATTTACTTTTACGCACAATACTTTCCTTTCTTTACTTTTTCAATTTTTACTTTTACACAATGAGGAGGTAACTCTCCCTTGCTGGGGTAAAAGGTAAAGCTTTTATTATTGCAATTTAGATTAATCTCCCTTAATTATAATGTAATAACTATTTAAAAACCTGACTTAACGAGGATACCGCCATATTGATCGGTTGGTAATTAATTAAAATTGGTTTTAACCGAACTAAGTATTGATACCGCCTGGTTGGTCAGTTGGTAATTAATTATTAATTTGACTTAATCAGGATACCGCCTATATGGCTGGTTGGTAATTATCACGGAAAGTTAATATATTATATTAAGGGAGATATCTAAAATAGTAGTAATAAAAGTGGATCCTTTTACCTCAGCATTTTAATTATTGTACTTTTACTTTATTTACTTTCAGCATTTACTTTCCAGTAATTTACTTTCCAGTAATTTAATTTTCAGCATTTACTTTCCAGTAATTTAATTTCCAGTATTTACTTTGTCTTTTCTTTTATTTAAATTTTTACTACCCCGTAAATATGTGTCGTAACTAAGCCAGTTATCTAGGGTTGTGATGAAATCCAATATCACCGGTTTATAAGGGGTTAAATTATAGTTTGGGTAATACAAAGGTTTATTTATTGAGCCTTAATCCTAATGCTTTTAACTGACCATTAATAAAATTGAATTGGTAAACTTAAAATGAACTTGGAAAAGAGATTTTAGGTTAAAAACCTTAGACTCAATAGCTCACGATCTTCCTTGAGGATAAATAACCCTTTAATAGATTTCCTTACATGATAGGAATATATCTGTCAGGCGGGGGTAGCCATAATGGGAACTTAATCTTAATGATTTCAGAACTTGGCTAACATAGGAATATGATTAACTGGGTTATACTGGGTATTTGTATTTGACCATCGGAAGCGGCTTTTATATAATTTCGTGTTCCAGGTTAATAAACCAATATATTACACAAACGTAAAATAACTACTTCATCTTTTAAAAAGATATTGGAAGGATTCAAAACCCTGGATAGTTTTATAAATTTGAATTTTCTTCAATCTACTTTCAAGCAATTTTATTTACTTGTTTTAAGTTTTAAACTCACTACCCAATCAAACAATCAATCCATTAGATACTTGTAAACATTTAACTTCATAACTTGATAACAAAAGGTTTTAAGTCCTCGTTGTATCGATACTTTTATACTACTTGAACGATACGTGCGCTTGCGTTATACGCGTGTGATTATGCACCGGTCAAGTTTTTGGCGCCGTTGCCGGGGACTTATTTATCTTTCACTATTAGTTTTGAGGTTCGATACCTTTACTTGTATCTAATTTTCTTTTTGCTATTATTTCTATTTTCTTGTGTTTCAGGTTCTCAGAAACTACATGAGACGAACCGGAAGCTTTGAATCTGACCGCTTGACGCAGAGATTGAAAGAACCATCATACAGTTGAGAAGGGAAAGGCGAGAAGGTCAAGAAGCAATCATATATTAGTGTTCCTAGAACATGTCAAGGATCTCTAATCAGGATTCGGTGTGTGAATATTCAAAGAAGTTGCGGAAGACTTACATTGAACGGATTTGATGGATGTATGAATTTCAAAACTTTTGATCCTTTGAGAAGAGCTCCAAGCGTTTCTTTGTGTTCCAAACTCAAGGGATTAGTTTCCCTAACACATTGATTCACTCTTTGAAGCGCTAGCTCTCAAGAATTTTTGCAACAAAAACTCAAGGGGGGGAGAAGCTCTCGGCAAATTAGGAAGAAAAAGGGAGAGAGAGATATTTGTTTTTGGTGTATTTGATTTCTAAAATCTGATGAGCGGAAAATATATCAATATTTACCGCCACTTTTACTTAATATTTTGTTTAGTTTCTCGGGTTTGATGAACGTTTTGATGTGTTTTAGTTTATTTTGCAGATAAAATAATATCGGATTGAGCTGATTCAAGTTCCAGATTAAATAAGACTCAAAGATCTACAACTTGGAAGAACAAAATAATTTCGAATTCTGAAGATTTCATGATCGAAATTGATGAAACATCCACAAGTGTGTTATGCGTAATTATTAAAGTCATTTTCAAAGCAAAAAAATAATAAAAAAATAAAAATAGTCAAGCTCCCACCATGATAGAAATTAATAATAGATTTGGTGGAGCAATTAGTGGAAGATTTGGTGGAGCATTTGGTGGATGATTTGAAGGAGGCAAGCTATTTCATTTGTAAATTCATACTTTCTTCTTTGAATTTCCTTAAGAATAACTAAGAAGATTGTATCTTGTTTGTGTTGGAGTCAAATCAGGGTGGTGCAGCAGAAGGAGCGCGGTTCGGGCGAAATCGTAGTTTAAAATTTTAAACTTACGAAAAATTATTTAATATCTAATATTAATAATTCATTCATATTTCACCTAAACGTATTTATTCGATATCATATATCGACATAAATAATGTAGAAACATCGCGAAAACTTTTTTCCGCAAAATAGCATAAAACGCGTTTCCGGCCGAACCGACCGACCAATGATCATGGGGACTACCCAAGTCAGCCTGAAAAACATTTGGACAGTTCGTGGGCTGCCCGAACAGTGTCCAGTTCACTGTTTGGGCAGCCGTTACCCGGTAATGCCGTTTTTCGCCGTTTTCGCGTATTTTCACTCTGAAACAATTTCCGATAAATATTTTTTCTCGAGCAATTAAAATAAACTAATTTATTCTAATTACTCAATAAATAAAAACTGAATTTTTATCTGAAAAATCAGATTTATCATTAATTGCTATAAGACCCCAAAGTTTTGCAATTTAATCGTTTTAGTTTTAAATATGTCAATTACATATTTAATTGATTCGAAATCAATCCCAAAATAATTTTTACAATTTGCAACAAAACCATAAACTTTTCCAGATTTGCGCAAACTGCCCATAAATTTCCAGAATTTACGAAACAGCCCAAATTTCTTATTAATTACAATTTGGCCCAATTTGTTCAAAACACATCAAGATCAAATCCAATCAATCCCAAATTTGCCATACATCAAATATACATCAAATTATAACATATATGAAAAGCCCCAAAATTTGAGTGGGTTAAGAACCCTAATTTCATAAATTACTCAAATTGGACAATTTACATTAAATTGATAAAATTCAATACTTTAATCTTCAAATTACCACACCAATTAAATCTCACCATCATGAAACAACTCAAGAACAATTCTAGGTCATATATGAATGGTTAAGCAACTCTAGAATGGAAATTCTAATTTTTAATCAATTTATTAAGCTTAATTACACTAATTAGCATTATAAATTAATTATACATGCTAATCACATCCAATAAGCTTCCAACAAATTTAATTACAAACTTAAGAGTATAGAGGTCAATCTTAACAACACAATTGAAGATAAGATTAATAGAAATAATTTCTATCTTAAAGAAAATTAATGAGTACTTACAAAATTTCCAAAATAAGCTTTCCCCATTTATTTTCTTTCAAAACCTCTCAATTCTCTCTTTGCAATTTTGTTTGGAAAATGTCTTCATGTAGTTTGCTGTTTTTGGGCGTGAAAGATAACCCCCTGGAATCACACACAAAAAAAAACAAACAAATTTTGCTTTTTTAAATTTTAATTGCCGTTTTTTTTTTTTAAAACAAAAATCAATAACAATTTATTTCATTTTGTTCAAAATCAATTGGCACACATTTTGGCTTAATTAAAGTAACACTTTAACTTTAATAAAGTTAACAAAATGTGTTCCAATTATTTCATGCCATTTCCAACTTTATAAAGCAAAAAATCATTATAAAGATTTTGTAATATTAATTAATTATTTGTTTAACAATTAAATAATTAAATATAAATATCTCAAATATATGTATTATATTTATATTAAATATCTCAAATACATATATTAATGATATATATTAAATATCACATTTGATATTTAATTAATGTGTATTTAATAATATCAAATATTAAATACAAATACACATTAATTCGGAAATGACGATCAAGTCCCGATAGCA
Source organism: Zanthoxylum bungeanum (assembly GCA_019454045.1). NCBI lineage: Eukaryota > Viridiplantae > Streptophyta > Magnoliopsida > Sapindales > Rutaceae > Zanthoxylum > Zanthoxylum bungeanum. The sequence continues at coordinate 18,988 of SKCR01045001.1, read as the reverse complement.
TGTATTTTTCGTTTAACCATTAAACGAGTTATAAATAATCAGTATTATTCATAACAGTTGCCATAGTGCTCTACGAGTATATTTCATTAGTGAGACTTTCTAGATTCAGGCATATCGTCACGAAATCCAATTTCGTGTCCATAATTCACCCACCTGTAAATTATGACAACCACGGATAAACTCGCTGAATCATACAGGTCGAGGTCACTGCATACGTATAATCCCTCCGTCACAGGTATCCGGATTATCCCAGAGATATAGATATAAACGTCAAATCTCTATAGGAATAATCACGTCGACGTATCAATTAGCAATCTCTAAATAACATTCGGAACTCACTTCCGAAGTATACTATGGCCATAGATTTAACAGATTGCTAATCACATTTGGACTATCTATGCTTTGTACACAGAACTGACGGATCCTATCTTGATACACACAAGATATCATGAGCATGAGTCCACACCCAACGAACAGGCGGAGGTCTGATATAAATAGATCGGTGACGTGACTGCCATCTAAGTGTGGAGGATAAATCATATATCCACAGTGGTATCTCAAGTCAAAGAATCATTATGCTACTGAACCCGTGAAGATTCCTATTGACGTTGGTGTACCATCTATTAGGAAATCTTCGGTGAGTCGTTCAGTGTTTATCAAATAAACATCTACACGTCTATACGAGTCTCCCAAGACTCATGGTTTATTGGGATAAACCATCGGACCATGTCCGATATACGACATGTACTGGTCTCAACGGATTTTACTAACCGACCCGTGTCAGCAAATCTTGACCAGGAACTTAATTTAAAGATATACAACTTATAATGACTCTTCCCAATGTCAATTCAAACTATATTGTAACTGCGCACTACCTTGTAAATTAGATCGAATACGTATATAACAGACAAGAGGTGCTACCATTAAAATTAGTAATATTATGGAAAAATGTATTGCTCGTATTCATGAATCGAACATAAATACGATCGAGATTGGCGCTCAGAGCACCAACCCTAACGATTTCTCCCACTTGCTCTAGTGCCAATCCTTCGTTTCATATACACATCCCAATGTGTATCACATACTCATGGCCCTCAGGAACTCACCTAACTTTCAAGAGGTAGGTAACAACAAGTAAGCCCGCTATAACATATTGAGTTTGTCCAACAAACACAATCATTTTCCTTAGCAAGCATCATTCATATTTTTGTAGAAACTAAGTTCTACATCAATATGAATTAGATGCCATATCAACTTTGTGTTTCAGCTACTAAATTGTCTCAGTATTTACGGATCAAATCCAAAATACTATATAGACAACCGCAAACACAACACTAATAACAAACTTCTAATCTACGAGGTCACTATGTAACTTCATAAGTCAATACTTCATAAATTGCAACTAATTCCACTCATACATTAGAATCATTCGTGACACTCTCACTGCATCTTTTCTGACTCTTTATGACGTAGACTGTCTAACGTCATAATTAGACTCAAAACTAATATGACCCTAATGGTTGCAGATTATTCTCCATTAATTAGAAACTCATTCTTAATATCTCAAAGATAATAAAGAATATGTTTCAAGACCCATCTTATGGTCCAGAGGATATCAAAATAACTCGTAACAATTACGATAAATTGATATCTCTAATCGCACTCAATATAGTATTCATTATGCCATCATCATATGATGCATAAGATTAATTAGACATTCTAATCATTATCTCTTTCGAAAAAAGGAATCATCCTTTACGAAAGATAAATAATATACACAAGACACACACTAACTGTCAAACAGTTATACTAACTGTCATACAGATAGTCTTGTTGCGTCCATGAGTACTCACAAGTCTCTTAGTTTTATATCTTATATAAAACTTTATATCAAATATAATAGAGACCACTCACATTGCTTTTACGGAGAAAATAAGACTCCGGTAAACATCTTACCTCATTAAAATCTCATTATTATCTTAATAATGATAATGTCATTATGATGTAAACACTAGAAAGAAAATTGTACGCTCCCACTAACCCTTCAATCTAATATTTGTTTTCTCTATGCTTTGATAAAATCAGACAATCTGACTAATATCAAAATTAGAAAACACAAATTTCCAGAAAGCTCATATGAGTCTACAATAGGCTCTATAAGTTAATATACTAAATTGTAATATTAGCATAATACAAACTCCAGGGCCATTCCAAAATGAATTCTTCAAACTAAGAACTCACAATGGATCTCTTATCTGAAGAAACCATTCAGAAACGCCACTTTGTATTCTTTAGCTAAAATATATAATTTAATATCATTATTAACCATCAGATCCTAAATTGTTCAATCAGTGAGACCAGATACAAGTTTCCTCAGAATCTACAATAGATTGATGAGTATAACTTTTCTCACTGTCATACTATAAAGGTCAAACCTTTAATAAGCTCATTGTGCTTTTGCTGAGTAAACCATTTATACATTTTATGAACGATTCATAATAAAAGCTCAATCAAGTTCCAAACTTGATCGTAGTAAGCTATGAACAATTTTAGATCTATGGTCTAATGCTAAATTCTGGAATCGATATCAAATATCGTTTCCACTATAAGTTATAGGATAATTTTATTCGATAAGAAAACAAAAAAATCATTAAGTATCAAATACTTTGCTAATGATTCTGACATCCTATAGCACTTATATGGAAGTAATAAAATGTTATTTTCATCTTATTAATTATGTAGTTCCATTTATAGTTTATCACCGTATTTGACTTCAATAAGTCAAGTCTTTTCTACTATAGTCAACATCCAATGTTACACACTAAGTAATAAACAATTTTATTACTCGAGATCGTAGAAAAGATATTCTATCAAATAGAATACAATATTCTATTAAATAAAATAAATGACAAACTTATACTCATACCTCCAAGGCGCAAGTACTATCGATTGTATAACCATTACACAAAAGAAAGATTCAAATCTCAAACTTTTCAAGATTCGAATTTTCTACTTATACATATCATATATGTAACTGTAGAAACTAATGGAACATTAATTAAAATGATGAATAAGTGTTACTGGAGCATATCCCCAACAGTATTGAAACTAATTCGGTAACACTCAATATCAAACGAATCAAATCATATAAGATTCGATTTCTTCCACTAACCAATTCCATCAATATGGAATCGTGGAAGAATAATATTGATGTAAGAATTATATTCTTCGAATAACCTTAGAACAATTGCCATAAATTCATATGTTTGATCATATCAAACCTCTTTGAACAATACAAAGACTCATGATGAATTTTAAAGATATAATTTTCAACACTTCAGATCTAATATCTTTGAATAAGTCAAAATATTATATCTGTGTTTCATCAGAAACATGTAACTAAGTCACGATAGTTCATTGACTAAGTTACGAAGTAAAGAAAACTACCTTAAGCAATTTACAATTCATTAAATGACATACATCCAATGCATCAGTTTAATAAATTTTCTGGTCCAATGACAGTCATTGGTTAAATGAGATTTAGTCTCTTTCCCGAATACAATATTCGTTAAATGGATAATGATATGTGGAGTGATCTCATATCAGACCATCATTCACCATATAAATAAAAAACCAATACTTAAGTGATAAAATCTCATAAAATAATGTTCTAAGTTATTTACTTAACCTAATATTTTTCTTAATGTTTATCTATACGTTAATGACACTACTAGTCGTTTTTAAAATATGTAACAACTGTTTACAAAGAACAAGTAACTATCAAATAGTGGCAAGTTCTGATATCAAATATCGAAACAATCATTCAACAATATTTTAAATAACTAGACGGGAGATCTGATATCCAATATCTACAGTTGTCGTATTGTGAAAATTGATATTTTCTATACACAACTATACGCATCTTCTTTCTTTAGCTTTATTATTTACTTTCAAATTATTTACAACATTTGTAAATAATTGAAAAACAAATAGTGTCTGACACGTGACCTCTGAATGTCACTAAAGCTAAGAAATTTCATTATTAGATAAACAAATATCTAATGGGGTTTTCTTAATGTCAGTGAAGAATCTTGAGACGTGAACCAATTCATGTCAATATTTACTGCATAAGAAAATATTCTGTCTAGAAGGATTATATCAATATATATTCTAATCTAGAACCTATTCTAGAAATCTGCAACCATAATTGAAGTCAAAAACATATATATAATATGCATGCAGTGGATAAAAGTTTAATTCTATCAAACAAATAGAATAAGGAACAACAAGAGCGACAATTTACATAATATTACACACCGCATAAGTTAAGGATTTTTAACTTAGCAGTGTCTCCCACTACTTTACTGTAACATCACGCCTAAGCTAGGATGCTACCGGCAGGAGACAAGCTAATCCTGCCTCCATAAGCCTCTAACTCTGATGAAAATTCGGCATGCCCTTTGCTAAAATTCATACAACCTGGATCAAAATCCAGCACCATCATACAACCTATAGGGCCCAACACATACTATAACACTAAAAAAATTAACTCAAGATATAATATAACTAGGCTCCGTGCCCGCAAATCCATATAAACAAAAACTTTACATTTAAAACTTATACAATTCGATTCCTTTACAACCAGACTCATAAAAAACTTGACTCTCTTCCACCCAAGACCTGGTGACTGGCTAACTGCAGCGCTGCTATCCGGCTCCTCAAGCTCTGGTGTCTGTGGTCGACCGATCAGGTCACCAACCTGTAAAACTCAAATACTGATGGGTTATGAGTCATAAGACTCAGTAAGTAACTATGTTCAGTCCTTGAGCGCCAAACACATGCAAAGACTTAATTTTATTTATGTATTACCCTAGACTTTCTATATGTCCATGCAATATTATAGGGTCTGTGCCACTACATAATTCTTAACTATTCATAAACTTATTACTTTTTATTGATCCATCTATTTGATCATACACATACTTTAAATTCTGACTACTACTATTATCTTAAACATCTCAACAGACATCGAGTTTCAATTTTATTAACTACATATCGAGACCCATCACACTTCTGTTGCGCTACTTAGATTTTTCCTTTACTTTCATGTATACTATGTGCTAATCTAGATCAGGCAATTACAATAACTTTCTTACTTTTTATTATCTTGAAATATCATCAAATCGGTTATACTAAAATATTATTTCTGTCAAACATTCAATCTACAGTCATCAACCATGTATGCATGCATATGTTATTATATCATTATGTTAAAACATCTTTATAACATGTTCTTTTTAAGTGAGCATACAACTTATATAATCATTATTAATATAAATAGTCATTTAAACAAAATCATGCTATCATGCACTAGTATTTAACACAATGTTACTTATATATGAAACATGCCACACTCACAGATGTTAACCATATATACATATTGATGCAGTCATGCCATTATACATTTATGCAAACTATATGCTTTTCCAATGATATTGGGACTTTATTATTTAAGTGCATAATAATAATTCATACTCTACTCTTGTATGCTCTGCTCTTAGAAAAATATTTTTTGAAAACCTTTGTTGAAAATTGTTTCTGAAATTCTTTATAAAACCTGTTTTTCTGAAATATTATTTTCTAAAAACTGTTTCTAAAAAAAAAAAAAATTGTTCATCTGAAAAACAATTTCTGAAAAATGAGGTCTCTATCTGAAATCTGTGTCTCTGAAAACTGAAATCTTTTTCTGAAAATCGAAATCTGAATCGTGCATCTCCGCCCGTAGGCGCATCTCCGCCCGTAGGTGCATCTCCGCCCGTAGGCCCATCTCCGCCCGAAGGCGCATCTCTGCCAGAAGGCGCATCTCTGCCCGTAGGCGCATCTCCGCCCGTATGCGCATCTCCGCCCGTAGGCGCATCTCCGCCCAGGAATGTACCATCTGATCGCTGAGGATCTAGGGGCGTCCCCTCAATCCTCCACATGTGCACATGTATATAAATCCGTCAATTCCAACTGTATCTCAAGTTACATACTGGGGTGAGGTTTGACCTCATGCCCCGAAAAACATAAAAATCAAGCTTTTAAATCTCAAAACTGTAAAAACATTTTATGAAATACATTTCTTTCCAAAAGCATCTGAAGCTTTTCTTTAAAACGTTTGAATTTCGAAAACATTTCTAGTTTTAGCTCAACCTCTGAAAATCTTAACACACACATATGCATACTCCTTTCTTATGTTTTCACTTGCCATAACCATACTTTATTATGTGATTATCTTATGTTATCATATATGCACATGCATTCATTCATGCATACTTATGACTCATTGAAATCATTCATATACATGCTCACTCTATGCACACACAAAACTTATCTGTATATAGTTATATTTCTATATACTTATATACATATATATATATCAACAAGCTCATATCAAGTTAATGATTTCATAACATGCTATATACACATTTACATCCCTCACTATTATGCAACCTCATAACCTCAAATTACATGCATTCATGCTACAAGAATATTTGTGCAAACACTTCTCATGCCAACTCACCAATTCCATTATTATGCATACACACACGTAATCAAAGCTATTCTACTATATCAACTTCATGTTGAACAATTATGACCCATAGCGTCACTATTTGTACAGATCATGGTGTTGTTGTACAAATTAACTATGTGACAAAGGAGATTGCTCTCTTATCATTTGTGATTAGATCACCAAGATGTATAAATAATAGGAGGTCCCTATGATTTGTTCTTGGATTGAGAATGATATGAGACAGTATCAATACACGAAGGATAAATCATTAAATATCCCTAGTCAGAGTATTATCGAGATTGGACATCGATAAATGCGTAAAAGACTAGTATTACACTTGTGCGCGTTGTGAGGGCAAAAACGGCATAGTTCTCATATATTTGGGAATAAGATACTCATACAAGTGTTATAGGAGGTTGTGTTTTAGCGGTGGTACAGGAAACAGCTTTGCTCTGGATAGACCCCCTCGGAATTCCATTGGTAGTATGACTATGTGTCTATGGAAGTCCGAAATCAGTGTAGGTGTATTTGGTCTTAACCTGAGACTTGCACCGCTAATACTTACGACAATCAATATACTTTGGTTTTGGTCCTCCAGGGGTTTAACCGGTTTCTGTGTACGCCTCTTCTGGGTATATCGAGAATCGTAGTGTGTTGGGTGTGATGTCAAGACGGAAGTATCACTCCAGTCATAGTGGAGATGATGTCACGTAGGATACGCTACTGGTGCTCTTAAGTACTGCAGTCATCGGGATATTATGACTAGGTCATGTATATCCGATATAGAGACTAGTTACCAGACATCCGACATGTGCTTCGTACGGGGCAGACACAGTTCCAGCCCCAGGCCTAGCACGTGACATCCGATACTGGATCGAAATACGCAATACTACGTATAGTACGCCTGATATAGATCTTATATTCCTGTAAGGATATTTCTGGAGAATTGGGTAGGCATGGCGCTTTGCTAGAAGCCAACCTTGTCTTGTAAATCGGTATAAACGTAGTACGAGATACTTACGTGTTCGGATAGTCCGATGACCATATTTACTGCCAACATATCCAGGGATCTCATGGGTCGCTTCCTGAAGATTCACCGATGACGTATGACTCGCACTTTATTAATCTGGGATTAATTAGACGAGAGAGAAAATTAATCTGGGATTAATTACAGAGATATTTTATCTGGGATAAAATATCAATTAAAGAGAGATAACGATTAATTTGGAATTAATCGATAAAATAATATATTTGATATATTATACGAAATTGGATTTCGACGCGGAATTAAAATTAGATTTTATTCGGGCGAACTAGTTAATTTATAATTAATTCATTAGTGACGTGAATAGTGATTTCACTAAGCATAATCATTTAATTGCGTCGCAACGGAAAATTCGTTATTTTGGAATTAGCGAACTCGAGCCCGGGATTGTTTGCGAGCGCATTCGCATTTCGAATTCGAGTGCGGCAGCAAGTAAAATCAAGCGTCAAATCGCTAGTCGCATCAAGCGTCAAATCATTAGTCACTTTGAGTGATGTGACAACTTGTCACTTGATTGATTGATTGATGTAAATAGTGATGTGAGTGGTTGGCATTTATAAGCTTTAATTAGTTTGACTTTTTTAAAGCAAAATTGTGTATATGGTTTTAATAAATCATTTTACCAATTTTTTTATCAACCTAACACTTCCATCTCTCTCTCTCTTGGATACGATTTGGAGCCAAAAACTCCATCTCTCTCTCACGGCATTTCCTCTTCTGTTTTTCTAGGTTGGACCGAGAACCATGGAGAAGCTAGGGAAATTTGTGGCAAATTTCTTGAGTGCTAGCATACCATTGGAGACATACAAAGGTGATAGGGAACTCACTTCATGAGCAAGGAATCAACACAAGCTTGGAGATTGCATGGAGGACCACACATGGCCGAATCTTGGAGATCCATTGCAGCCCACTGCCGAGCTTGGAGGAGGCAGAAAATGAAGATCAAAACTGCTCACTGCCGAGCTTCATAGAGGAGGGCAGAACGATTTTTGTCTTCACTGCATCGTCTCAACCGATCATTGTGAGTATTATGCGCCTCCTTTGATGTATTCACTTTGTATTTTCATTGCTTGATTTGATCTTGGGAAGCTTAGAGTATTCCAACAATGGTATCTATGAGCAAGGTTGAGCATGAAAATATTTAGGGTTAAAATTTAGGTAAAATGAATTTGAGCATGATTTAATGAAATGGATGAATTAGTATGCTTAAATGTGTTTTAATTGATGATTGATTGGATCAATTTGATGAAAAACTATTTGGAACATTTTTCCCCAAATTCTTTGGCTTGGCCGAATTGGACATGAACCCTAATTGTCTTGGATTTTGATTTTTTGATTCATTGGTGTGTTGGAAATCAATTGGGAATGATGATTTAATGTTGATTTAAGATTCAATTGGTTGGATTGATTTGCAATTTGACATAAATTCCCCTTTGGCCGAGACTTAATAGGCATGAAATTGGGTGTGATTTTTGATGAATGTGTTGGACATGTTTTGTTGTTGATGAGCATGATTAATTAGACAAAATTGTGTTTTTGAAATATTCATTTGGGTAATTAATTGTGTAATGCACTTTGAGTAATTTAATTGAGAAATTTGGAATTTTGGAATTAAATTATTTGGGCCTATTTTGTGAAATTGAGCTTAAGTGTTGTAATTGGGCTTATTGGGCATGGTTGTACTAAGTTGGGTTTAGGCAAAATTGGTTGGATCCAATTGGGCCCAAAACCGCTTCCATAAAGCCCAAATGCGACTAATGGACCTTTAAAGTTTAATTAGGCCTAATGGGCCTAAATTGATTTCTGGGCTTATGGGGTAACTCCCGGATTGGACTTTGGTATTGGGTTCGACCCGAGTTGACCAAAAGTCCACGCCTTAAAGAATTTAATTAAAAGCCCATTGGACTTTAATTAAATTGATGTTGGACGTTAATTGGGCTTTGAGACCCGTAACGATTAAATTTAGAATTTAAGTCGTAAAAGGTTTATTAATAAAGTGTAATATTTAATTTGGAATTAAATAGTGAATTAATATTAAATACAAATTGAATGGATTTAATTATGTAGTTTAATTTAATTCGAGAATTCGTACTTTGAGTATTTATTCGTAAAAACGAGTTTGACTCGCACAAAATCAAATCGTTGTTTGAACATTGGATGATCACTAATTATCAGATTAATTAATTTGATTAGATTGATTGATAACATGCTTGTGTGAATACATGGTTGCGATGCATGAATAGTGTATATCGGATGGATATTAGAAGGGTGGGGCGATTTTAGAAATTGTTGTAATAAATTTGGAATTTATTAATTGGACCTGCGTGTCCAGCCTTATTACCTCCTTATTCTTTGTATTCTCTTCTCACCTATTCCCCTCAATGTAAATGATGTTTCTTTAGAAGTGTAGTGTAACGGGTAGAAGCAAATACTTGTGCTAGCAGGAGAGAGGCAATGGAGAGATTTGATCTAGGATCAATGTGTTAAGTATCCATCTGCATATCATTATTATTTTATTTATACGTGCTTTATTATGTATTTAGAATGCATGTTTAAGGGTGTATGATGATGAGACCTTAACAAAGATAATAAATTGGTTGCCAATTTGCACTCGAAAAACCCTCGCAAAATATTAAGCGTTTTTTCCTTCCATGAGTGATTCTTACTCAAGATCTAAGACTGGCATTGGTTTGTTGGCCAAAGTCAAGGCCTTTGTCCGTCGAGGATGTGTTTGAATCACGGGAGCTTTGTTCCATATCGGTGTCTTGTCTAAGTTGTGGTTTGTTGGCCAAAGTCAAGACCACTTCTTGTCCATCGACATTGATTACGAAGCTTTCCATGGTCAATGGGTCACGCTTAACTAGGATCACTAAGTTTGTTGTGCCAAAGCAAAGGCTTAGTTGATTCAGAGGAAAAAGGTTAGGCAATATATTGGATATCTTGGCATATATAAGATATATATTTCGGACTTGGATGTCCCCCTACTGGATCTAGGAATTGGATTGGATCCAATTGGTCTTAGAGATCTACCTAGTTAATTATCATACAATTTGTTGGCCAAAGTCAAGATTGTGTGATATTTAACGGGATCCTAGCCCGCTAGGAAACACGGTTCCCGAGTACTCGACAGAGGGTTAGAGGCTCGCCGAAAAATAGTGGGAGGCAAGAATTGAATTTGCAATATTCGTTTAATATTTGCCATACGCACTCAAACAAATATCATTCGTGAAATATATTAAATGTTAGTTGGACTAATATTTAAACGTTGTTTTAATTAACAGTTGGACTGTATTCAAACTATTCATTTATATTTGATTATATAATTGGATTATAATAATCAATATATTTGATTTAATTAATATAGTTGATTAAACAGTTAGACTATAGAAATCATTATAATAAGTGGTACCTAAATCGTTGATTAAATAGTTGGACTATTAGAATCAAGATAAAATTGAAAGATTGACGTTTAATACATAATCCTAGGGAAAATGTATTTAAATGGTTTAATTTTTCAAATTGGGAATAAAATTTCAGGATGGTCCTGGAAACTAATAAGTTACTTTATTTGATAAAATAATATATTAAGCCTAAGCCCGGAGTTAAGCAAATAGTAGAGCATAATCTTTGGAAGATTTATGTGATGATAACTTTAGTGTTTAATCCATCAAGCTTGTCGCAGTAGACTCCTTAATTTCTTTGTCAGAACTAAGGATTAGATCCTTAAAGTATGATAATGAAATTGAAGGATCTTCATAAATCTATTCTTAGATCTTAGAAGTATTAAATTGCAATAATAACAATTGGAGGGTTAATGACTATTCTCAAGGAGACAAAGTCAAACTTTGCAATAGGCAAGTAGCGCAAGGCGCACCTTACTTCGATATTCTAGAAACCCGAGGCTTGGCCAAAGGCTTCTGGAGTATTGAAAAGGGCAAAGGTAAAATCATTATAATCTTCTGGGAAGATAAAGGACATATCCCAAAATGTCTGCCTAAATGTGGCAAACGGGATCGCGGAAGCGTGACTGCCGTTTGGACAAAGCATACATGAAGGAATTGAAGACGAGCAAGGCTCCGACTTCAAATATGTTTGTCAAAATTATGTTCACTACTAGTATTAAAATTGGATTTTAAATAATTAGTGTGATACATAAATATATACTGATGTTCAGAATCTGCTATGAGCAAGATACTGACTTCAGTTGAGATTAATCTATGAATCGGAAACGGGACGAAATTCGCTGTTTTAACCGTAGATACCTATTTTAGGAACTACCCTCGGGTTTGTACCTAAATTTGGAAACTGTTATAATGTAACTAGTTTGACTAGAAACATTATCTTTATATCAGTGTTTAATCCGTTGCGGATTTACCTTTATATTCTAGAACACTAAAGTGTTTTATTAAATAAATAAATATGATATGAGATAAACACACATTAGATGTGAATAACATCATTTATATTTGAATATAAATAAATGTCAAACATATCAATGACAAACAAATAGCTCAAACAGATTTGATCAGAAGAGACTTTATTGTGACATTGTTGTCTGGGACACAATTAAACAAGACTCGTATATCCACACTTTTGAAGAGTGGGTACTAGGACATATTTGATCCTATTCAAATAAAGTCTATGAATCTAGTTCATTGGGCAAAGTGCCTAAAACACTATTTACTTGGTAAAAGTGAAAATGCCACTGATCTGTTAGCCCTAGTTTATAGTGAAGCAAGTGGGCTCATGTCTAGCTAGGCTAGAGATGAATATGAATATTTCATTACCTTTACGGATCTGGAATCGCATTATGGTTATGTTTTCTTTTGAAGAACAAAATCGGAAACTTTTAAAGTTTCGACACGAAATAGACAAACAAATCGGATAAAGTATTAAACCATCACGGTTAGACTATGATGAAAATACTTAAGCAATAAGTTTCTAACATACTTGAAAGAGTATAGTATTCTTTCAATGAGGACTCCTCCCGGAACACGTCTTTTTGACATTGTGTGTCCGAACAGTGATAAATCGAATTTTGTTAGACATGATAAGGTTAATCATGAGTCGCTCTGAGCTACCATTTCCTTCAACGAATAAACTTTAATAGTGCAAGAACTTATTTAGAATAAGGTTCCATAAAAATCTGTTTGACAGACTTCATATTAGATATGAACAAGAAAGAAACCAGGTTTTTCAATCCTGAATATTTGGGTATGCTAGGCATATGTTTGGATGATACCAAACTAAAACTCCAATCGGATAAGTGCCAATTGTAGGTTATCCTAGGGATACCAAAGTATAGTACCTATACAACTCACAAGAGAACAATTTTATTGTTGCTCGCCATGCAGTTTTCCTAAGAGGAATACCGATATGCAGTGGTAAGTGGGAAGATAGTAAAACTCGATGAAAATCGGAGTAATACTATTCTAGGCACCAATTCCTAATGGAACACAAATAGTTCATCAATGATGAAACTATTACCAATAATCTTCGAATACACAAGAACCGCGTAGGTCGGAGAGAGTCAGAAAACAACATGGGGTATGGGTTTCTGATCTCATAAAGATGTCTATCTTATTGAGGAATACCAACTGAATACGTATGAGGAAGTGATACAAGGTATCGAATCCCTATTATGGTAAAGTGTCATGAGTCCTAAATGGATTCCATGTATATCAACAAGTTTGTATACTAGTTGATGTACCACAAGGCATTGTGCCTACTGGTACTTTATAAGTCTTCAAGGAAGACATACATGGATGGCAACATACCAACGTATAAAGCTAGGCTTTTAGCGGAAAGGTATCGTTATCAACATTGTGTTGATTATGATTCAACCTTTTACCTGTTGCCACGATAAATTCATTTGGATAATGCTTGCTAATGCTGCATGTTTCATTTATGAAATATGACAGCTGTACGGGAAAATCGCTTTCCTAAACGGAAACCTTTTGGAGGATGTTTACAACATCCTGACAGTTTTGTCGTACCATAACTAGCAAACAAGTTTGCAGGTTATTCGATCTATGTTTGGATTGAAGCAAGCATTATGTTCTTAGAATTATCATTTTGATGTAATCATATGGTTTATGATTTAATTCAAAACGAAATAATTCTTATGTATATAAGAGGGTTAGTGGGAGCGCACTGACAGTGGTTGTCTTGTACAATAATGATAATATGTCATTCTTGGAAATGATATTCCTATAAAACAATCGGTGAAAGCTTGACTTTCATAGAAAACTCTCCAAGAAATCGTACATCGAAAAATGTACGTGACCTGGTGTCTCATACGCTTTGAGCATATAGATTCACAATCAGGCCAATCCAAATGATAGTCACTGGATTGATGTTAAGAACATCCGTTAGTATCTAAGAGATCTAAGGATGTTGTCTAAGACTATGGAGATGGAGAACTTGAAATGACTAGGATCACAGTAGCAAGTTTCCTAACCGATAAAACGACTATAAGTCGCAAACGGTACTATAAAGTTTGAATAACGGAACAGTGAGCTGGAAATCTTCCAAGCAAGATATTGTTACCGAATAAACAAAAAATGGGGTTTATTGCTGCAGCTAAGGCAGCAATAGAAGCCATTTGGGTCGATAAACAAATCTAATTAGATTAGATATAGTTCTATTAGCAGCTAAGCTAGGCTACAGCGCAGGCTAAAGAATTAACGGTCTCATCAACGATCCAGATATATACTTTGATATTCATCTGATTCGTTCGGATCATACATCGTGACGATGTGATGATCGAATAAATCGCATCAGATGATAATCATGCAAATCTGCTGACGAAAGCCTTTTCTCAGCAGTTTGAGCGAACCGTACATAGTTCGGGTGTAAGACACTTGAGTGACTGGCTATAGGCCAAGTGGGAGATTGTTGGACAATTATGACCTATAGCGTCACTATTTATACAGATCATGGTGTTGTTGTACAAATTAACTATGTGACAAAGGAGATTGCTCTCTTATCATTTGTGATTAGATCACCAAGATGTATAAATGATAAGAGGTCCCTATGATTTGTTCCTGGATTGAGAATGATATGAGACAATATCAGTCCACAAAGGATAAATCATTAAATATCCCTAGTCAGAGTATTATCGAGATTGGACATCGATAAATGCGTAAAAGACTAGTATTACACTTGTGCGCGTTGTGAGGGCACAAACGGCATAGTTCTCATATATTTGGGTATAGGATACTCATGCAAGTGTAATAGAAGGTTGTGTTTTACCGATGGAACGGGAAACAACTTCGCTCTAGATAGACCCCCTCGAAATTCCATTGGTAGTATGACTATGTGTCTATGGAAGTCTGAAATCAGGGTAGGTGTATTGTGTCTTAACCTAAGACTTGCACCGCTAATACTTACGACAATCAATATACTTTGGTTTTGGTCGTCCAGGGCTTTAACCGGTTTCTGTGTACTCATCTTCTTGGTATATCGAGAATCGTAGTGTGTTGGGTGTGATGTCAAGACGGAAGTATCACTCCAGTCATAGTGGAGATGATGTCACGTAGGATACGCTACTGGTGCTCTTAAGTACTGCAGTCATCGGGATATTATGACTAGGTCATGTATATCCGATATAGAGACTAGCTACCAGACATCCGACATGTGCTTCGTACGGGGCAGACACAGTTCCAGCCCCAGGCCTAGCACGTGACATCCGATACTGGATCGAAATACGCAATACTACGTATAGTACGCCTGATATAGATCTTATATTCCTGTAAGGATATTTCTGGAGAATTGGGTAGGCATGGCGCTTTGCTAGAAGCCAACCTTGTCTTGTAAATCGGTATAAACGTAGTACGAGATACTTACGTGTTCGGATAGTCCGATAACCATAGTTACTGCCAACATATCCAGGGATCTCATGGGTCGCTTCCTGAAGATTCACCGATGACGTATGACTCGCACTTTATTAATCTGGGATTAATTAGACGAGAGAGAAAATTAATCTGGGATTATTACGGAAATATTTTATCTGGGATAAAATATCAATTAAAGAGAGATAACGATTAATTTGGAATTAATCGATAAAATAATATATTTATATATTATATATACGAAATTGGATTTCGACGCGGAATTAAAATTAGATTTTAATTCGGGCGAACGAGTTAATTTAGAATTAATTCTTAGCGATGTGAATAGTGATTTCGAGCCCGGGATTGTTTGCGAGCGCATTCACATTTCGAATTCGAGTGCGGAATGCAAGTCAAATCAAGCGTCAAATCGCTAGTCGCATCAAGCGTCAAATCATTAGTCACTTTGAGTGATATGACAACTTTTTACTTGATTGATTGATTGATTTAAATAGTGATGTGAGTGGTTGGCATTTAAAGCTTTAATTAGTTTGACTTTTTTAAAGCAAAATTGTGTATATGGTTTTAATAAATCATTTTACCAATTATTTATCAACCTAACACTTCCATCTCTCTCTCTCTTGGATATGGTTTGGAGCCAAAAACTCCCCCTCTCTCTCTCACGGCATTTCCTCTTCTGTTTTTCTGGGTTGGACCGAGAACCATGGAGAAGCTAGGGAAATTTGTGGCAAATTTCTTGAGTGCTAGCACACCATTGGAGACATACAAAGGTGATAGGGAACTCACTTCATGAGCATGGAATCAACACAAGCTTGGAGCTTGCATGAAGGACCACACATGGCCGAATCTTGGAGATCCATTACAGCCCACTGTCGAGCTTGGAGGAGGCAGAAAATGAAGATCAAAACTGCTCACTGCCGAGCTTCATGGAGGAGGGCAGAACGATTTTTGTCTTCACCGCATCGTCTCAACCGATCATTGTGAGTATTTCGCACCTCCTTTGATGTATTCACTTTGTATTTTCATTGCTTGATTCGATCTTGGGAAGCTTAGAGTATTCCAACACTTCACACTTATATAGATTTCAAATTCTCAGTTCTTAAACTTATTTAGCCATTTCCCAACTATCAACTTGTGCTCAAGAATCTCATTTACATATATTCATATGCACATATACTCTACGTTCATTTAAACATGCATCAAGATACCTGTACGCCAAAAGGGGTGTTCACAGGTCAGGTCAGGTCGGTTTTTTTTTTATTTTTTTATGACCCGATCGGGTCGGATCAGTCGGGTCGGTCGACCCGAAACCCAAAAATTGAGTACACGACCCGCGCGGGTCGGGTCAAAAAACTGCGGGTCGGGTCGGGTCACCATAAAAATTGATTAAATATAATATATATATATATATATATATTTCGTTGATTCAAATACAGCAAGGCGGGCGCGTGGCTGAGATGGCAAAGTAGTTGAGTAATATCCAACTGATCTTGAGTTCGAATCTTATCATCTACATTTTTTTAATAAATTAAAAGTTCAAAAATTGATGAAGTTTGGAATCGAACTGGTAACCACCTCCAGACTCAGCAAGACTTAACCATTACACCAACACTTTTTACTTGTAAAAGTAGTATCATTAAAAATATATATACGATAATTAGTATTTTATTTACATCGGGTCGGGTCGGGTCGGGTAACAGGTTTTGTAACTAAAACCCGTGACCCGACTCGACATTGCGGGTCGGGTCAAAACTGACCCGAAATCGATTTTTAAAATTCTTAAACCCGATCGGGTCGGGTTGGTCCCGCGACCCGACCCTATGAACACCCCTAACACCAAATACATACAAACTATATACATGCTTACACTTATAAATTAGTAAATTTCAATTTATTCTCGTACTGCAGGGCAAACAGAGTCTTAGGGGAGGGTCTGACTCCAGCTTAACTATTTCAGGGGCTGACCGAGTCTCACTGGGCAGGGTCTGACTAGGATACATAAAATCAGGGTCTATATCATTTTATAAAATCAGAGTCTGAAATGGAGACTGGTCAGGGGCTGATCAGAGACAAGGTCGGATCGATGAAGGATCTGTTTAGCTAGGGTCTGACTTTCTAGGTCTGACTTATGTCTTGTTGCAGAGTCTGCCTAACTAAAGTCTGATTTCAAGGTCTATACCAACTTCTATATCAAGGCATTTTTGGGGCTGACTGCAGAGTCAGATTAGGGCCAATTTTAAGACCGATTACAAGGGTTTACTGGGGCTGCTTTGGAGCAATTTAAGAGGCTGTTCTCCGGTGCAATTTAGGACTAATTATTATATATAAGGTCAAAAACAAAGTCTGAATTGGACCTCAAAATCAGGAAATTCACTACCATTTCTATTGTCTCTTCTTCTCTGCCTCTATTACATACACATTACATTCTTTCATAATTTAGTGTGTAATAACTCTATTAAGTCAGACATCTGCAACTCTTCAATGTTAATACCAACAAACTTCCAGAATATGGCAGTACACAAAAACCAGTATTTCAATTCTTCTATGAACACATCATCAATATACAATTCATCAGCCACATATATAACACTTACCTGATTCTTCATACTGTTATACGTAGATAACTCAGTAGCTATAGCACAATACTGATATAGTGTCTAAGTCATATTGATGTGGAATTTGGATTCTATAAAATATGAATGATGCTGGTTAAGGAAACCGATTGAGTTTATTGGACGGACTCAATTTGTTAAAGCATACTTACTTGTTGTTGCCTACCTTTTGAGTGCTAGGTGAGCTCTTGAGGGCCATGAGTATATGATATTCATTGAGATGTGTATATGATATCGTGGATTGACACTAGAGTAAGTGGGAGAAATTATTAGGGTTGGTGCTCGGAGTGCTAATCCGGATCGTATTTATGTCTGATTCATGAATACGAGCAATTTCATTTTCAGTAATATTACTTATTTACTGGTAGCACCTCTTGTCTTTTATATACATATTCGATCGAATTGCGATTAGATATCTAATTATGATTAGATTGAAACTAAATCTGGTTTAGTGATATGTGTATATTAGACAAAGACCCTATGATTTACAATGTAGTGCGTAGTTACAACGTAGTTTGTAATTGACATTGGGAAGCACACTATAAGATGTATATCCTTAAATAAAGTTCCTGGCCAAGATTTACTAACACGGGTCGGTTAGTAAAATCCACTAATATCAGTACATGTCATATATCATGACTAGGTCTGATGGTTTATCCCAATGAACCATGAGTATTGGGAGACTCGTATAGACATGTAGGTGTTTATTTGATAAACACTGAACGACTCACTGAAGATTACTTAATAGATGGTACACCAACGTCAATAGGAATCTTCTCGAGTTGAGCAAGCATAGTGGTCATTCGACTTGAGATACCACAGTGGGATATTTGAGTTATCCTCCACACTTTGATGGCAGTCACGTCACCAATTTATTCATGATCAGACCTCCACCTCTTCGTTGGGTTTGGACTGATGCTCATGA